>JAVJGJ010000002.1:2927-47549 GCA_035590215.1 Microhierax caerulescens
TAGCATGCCCCACCGCCTTCTCCCCACACATGCTGGCACTGCAGAGTGGCCGCTGGGCAGAGGAGCCCCTCGGCCTCTTTGCTGCCACCGAGCCCATGCAGGCTTCATGCAGCCAGCGAAGCCAGCCCTCCCCAGCAGCCCCAGGGCTTTGCATCTTCAAGGGCACTGAGTCGTTGCCAGGAGGAAGGAGCAGAAGGTACCAAGTGCTGTCCACATGCATGAACTTTTCTTAAATAACCATATTTAAGAGACATTTCTGTTCTCCATCTAAAAGCACTCAAGTAAACCCAAAATCAGAAGGAAAAGGGTTTTCTCGTCCTCAGGAAGTTCACAAAGTGCTCAACCTCTCAGGACCTGGCTCCCATGGGCCAAGGTGAGAGTGAGAAGCAGGGATGCAGGGACAACACATCCTCCATTCCAGAGTTAGAAGCAACTGCAGCAGGTTTGGGATGGGGTCCCCTGTGTATTAGGAAAGCCGAAAGAGAAAATTGTTCCTGTCCTTACAGGAGCACCCTGTGCTTCCCCCAGTTCCCTGGGTGCTGATGTGGGGCACCAGCTTAGCTTCTCTACATTAACCATTTTCTGCAGCTCCTGCAGCACAGACATACCTGCTTGCTGTGGTGTCCAACCAGATGCACTCAAATCTGACTTGCAGGACACACACCTGACAGCAAAACTGCTGCTCCTGGGGGTCCAAGCAACAAGCAGAGATGGGAGATGGGAGGTGGGGTTCAGATGATCCCAGGTGGCTGCAGCAGGTCACACTCCCCTACAAGCCTGTCCTGCAAAAAGCAACTGAACCATCACCCATTCTTGAAGGGAAGCACAAGCAAACTACCACCACCAGCACTCCGGAAACACAGATGTGGGCGTTCCCAAGCAGGAAGCAGCCGTGAAATGCTGTTTTTTTGCACCACAGGCTCAGGGGGATCCCAGAGGCCCCTGATGCTCTCCTTGCTGGTGGCTGAGAATCCCTGTGACTTACTCTTTTGCTCTCCTGCAGCAGCCATGAGCATTTGCTATGACGGAGGCAAAGAGTGTCCATCTGACATGCCGGTTGGGCCAGGAGCCAGCCAGCAGTCCCCCAGTCTGTTTCAGGCACTTGCAAAGCCTTGGGAGTTATTAAGCTGCAGCCCATGGAGAGGGATGAGCTGGTGAGTGGCTGCATGGCTGGTGCCCACAGCTCCATTAAGCCCAAAGCCAGGGGACTGAAGCAGTGCAGTGAATACTTTTTTGCAGTTGCCGGTCACTGGGGTGGGCAGGGCTTTGAACAGGCAGAGTAGAGCAGCCCCATCTCCCTGCCTGTGCACACACACATCCCCTGCTTTTGGGTGGGACCTCTCCACCAGTCACAGCCATAAGGCCACTGCATCAAGCTGTATCCAGTGGCCACAGACCTATCCCTGCCCCAAGAGACACTGCCAGGAACTCCCCAGCCCCATAACCAAGAAAGAGGCCCTGAAGGTGTCACTACCCCATGGTCCTCTCACCTCCTCAAAGTGCTGCTGAGCACGGCCAGGTGAAGGTGCTGCTCCCAGGCTCAGTGGCCTCACCAGTGCTCACTGCAAGATGTAACAGCCACCACAGGAAGAGGAAGTGTTGCACTGTGATGTGGGGGAGAACACAGCCTTTCGGCAAGTGGCACGGTGAGGTCAATGCTGCCATCCCTCCCTCCAATGGTGCCCACCAGCCTGGCATCATGGCACACCCCTCCCATCCATGGCAGCACCATGGTGGCCAGCAGCCCTGCTGGAGCCGGATGCCCTGGACAAATTCCTAGGGCCGAATCCAGAAATTCATCATTAAAATGTTCCTTTGAGGGTGGGAGAAGTTGCCTGGACTGGAACTGCCCCCCTGCCCCTGCAGGTCCTGCTAGATGGCTCAACTTCTGCTGACACTGACACCAGGAACACAACCCATCAGCCCTGTCCTGCCCTACCAGCCCCACAGGCAGCTGCCGGCCCCATCTCTGAGCACCCACCCATCCAGGCAACATTCGCAAGCTGTGAGAAGTGCTGGTCAGAAAGCAAAGGCATTTGACCCAAATAAGTTTTGCATGGGACACTGCACTCAGCAGCCAGCTCTCACCCCAGCTCTATGAATTTTTGGATCCACTTATGCATTTGGCCTCTAAACATCCCACATCCGCATATCCCACAGCTTGACTCTGGACAAGTGAGGAAGCCATCCTGACACCCATGAAAATGTCCTTTTAATTTTTTTGTTCTGCTTTTAGTTTGATGCTTGTCTAGTCAAAGGGTTCTGTCCTCTCTGCCACGTGCTGTGAGCCAGCCATGGTCATGCTGGGGGTGGGCAGGGGGCTGGGGTCACACTGCTGCCAGCAGCAAGGGCAGGAAGGAGCCCCTCGCCTTGCACACACACTGAGAGACAGACACCCCCCTCAGCGTGCACACTGACACACATTTGCACACCCAGGCACACAGCACAGCATGGCTACAAACCCTGCAACTATAAGCTGAAATATTTTGAGAAAGCCTGAGGCAGACACGCTTTGAGATGCAGTGAGCCCCAGCCTGGTGATGCAGTGGAAAATGTGGCTAAGCACAGCTGCGAGAGCCAAGGAGCTCCCTGGGGATGTGCACTGGGCATGCTGAGCTAGCTGGCACAGGCCAGTCACCTCTGAGGTGCACCAGACGGGATGCGCTGGGCACTGTTTGTAAAGGCAGATCCCACTGGACAGGCTCTGCAGAGAAGCTGGGGGTGACCCAGCACTGTCACACCCCAGGGCCCTGCTCTAGCCCCATGCAGGTGCTCCATGACCTGAGCACTTTGCCAGCTGTTTCACTCCCCCTGTAGCCCAAGGGTGACCCTCAGGGGGAGAGAGGGCTTCCCCTTTACCATTCTGGTGGCTCCCAAGCAGAAGCTGAACTATGGCTCCCCTGGGGGAGCACCATGTCTGCCCCATGCTCACATCTGGCTTCAAGTCCAGCCACAGTTCTCACCTGCTCCTTACCTGCCTGCATGGCTCTGCCCAGCTAGTTTTCTTCCCAAAATTGGCTCTATTCCTGCCCCATTCAAAACACAATCAGGCAGCCATCTTGACTACACAACCCCATTGTAATTTTATTTCTTTGGAAATGCAGTGCTCCCTCTGAGCACCATCTCCTGCACCAGGATAAGACCCCTCAGAAGGAATCTGTGCTGTCAAAACTCAGGGTGAAGCACCACTACTAGAGATCAGACCATGTCAGGGCTTGTCTGTGCAGAAGATGGGAACCCCAGGGCACCAGAGACATGCTGAGAACAAGTCTCATTACATCAGCCCAACACCACAACATAGATTCATGCTGATGACACCATGCCAATGCCCCAGCACTGTTCTATCTAGGAGGGAGGGTGAAGGGGCGTCAGCATGGAGTACTTACAGCAGGCTGGGCCCTGGCTCCAGAAAGCAGCTACAAAACACAAATAGCATAGGAGAGAACAGCCAAGGAGCATTTATTCCTGTGGAAATGAAAGTCAAAATGAAGTCTGAAGCAAGCCTGAATCCAACTCAGCACATGCAGGAAAAGCTGTTCAGCAACTTGTAAAGAGTGACAACTAGGAAGCCCATTTCTCAGGGTGGGCTACCACATCCAGAGCCAACTCCAACTCCAAGAGCTTTCCTGTGCTTTTGGCAAGGCAGGAAGCTCGTGGCTACCTTGCCTCTGCCATCCTTCTCCCAGGGGAGCCCCATTCAAAGGCATTCCAGGTCCTACCTCCACCAGGAGCTTCCACTGTATCTGGCTCCCCCCCATACAATGTGTATTGAGGTCTTCAGGCAAAGGCCTGGTAAGTTCCAAGTGTTGTCAAGCTGGGGCACGGATGGCTCGATGTCCCCAACTCTGCCAGAACCACTCTCAATAGCAAGAACTGGTATTCAGCTGCCAGGTATGTTGGGACAGACCCAGCAGACCCCATTTTCCCCACCCTCCCATGCCAGCCCCACAACGAAGACATTTTTTCCCAAAGCTGTAACTGTCCTTCAAGGAGGTTGCCGTATTTAATAGGTCGATTACTTGATTTATTAGCGTTTCATGGATACTTAGCATGGAACATGACTCCCCAAACACTTTTGAAAGTCTCTCACTCTGAAGGTTGCCTCTACACCTGTAGGACTTCCTTAAACTTTGTGCTTCAGTCTCAGTTCCTGAAATAATCACCCCGTCTTTGAGTAGTCCTGTGCTGGAGAGCATTTATCCATTGATGATCTTCTCACTGATGTATCCAGGCATGGTGTAGACCAGAAGAACCAGGAAGATAGTCAGAACAGCAACAATAAATAGCACAACGATGTACTTCTTGTACCGCTTCCAGATAAAGAACACAAAGGTCTTCAGCGGATTCACAAACCAGTTGAAAGAAGTTTTTGGCCGGCTGGAATAGGAAAGGAAGAACAGACAAGCACAGGCTCAATCCACAGAGCAGCACACTGGCCCCTCCGTGCTGGTGCCCTGCCACCCTCATGGGTCCGCAGCTCTTCCTGCCACTTCCAGGCAAGATCAGCCTAGGGGCTGCAATAACTACATGCCTGTGAAAGTGCTGGAGACAACAGGACCTGAGCCTCAAGACAGTCCCGCAGAGCTGTTCTTTACCCATGTGGCCAACGGGTTGCGTTCATGTGGTTGAACCAGAGCTGCCCTTTTTGTACAAGCAATGTTACAGCATAGCTGTAACACCGAGATCAGCACCTCACCGAGATCAGCCCTGGCCCAGCTGCTGCAGCCACAAGTCCAGCCAGACCTACTGAAGCTCTGGGAAGCCCTGGAAGCCCCAGTCCCATAGATTTCCACCACCAAGGGCCTCACCGATTGCTCTCAGTTTCCTGACAAGCAGAAGCTGCTCCCTGTCCCCATGCAAACAGCTACTGAAAACATGGCACTGTCCATCCACGTAACACAGATACTCACTTGGGCTTTTCCAGGGGTTCAGGCTCTTTTCGTCCCAAACCAACAGGACTTTTCTCAGCCTCCTCCACAGTCAGCAGCTGGAACTCTGCTTCCACCTTACCCTGGAGGGGGAACATGTCTGAGCCACAGCTGCACATGTTGCTTTGCAGACCAGTGTGTTAACCACACACCCTGCCAAGACTGGGTATTTTTCTCCCAGTTCCACTTACAGATGCTCAGAGCAATTAACTTTCCTCTCCAGACAGCTACAGTCTCACTCACTTTGCGGACAGCAGAAACTGTTTTGCAGCCAAGGCACTGTACTGTAATGCACCACCTGGCATATTGGTTTCTTGGCAGTCTCCCAGTCTGGCACTGAGCAAAAAACTTACCCCTGGAGACAAACAGTGGTCCACTAGCAAGGTCATCAGCAGCCAGTCTGTCCTGGGACAGTTGGCACCTGCCTGTCTGGGGTAGGCAGAGACCCTTGGACAAGCTTTTGCTGCTGTCCTGTCTAACTGATGGGGAGCCATGTGCTTTTTGCTTTGCTCCTCTCACTGAGCACTGCTCTATAGGAAGCCCAGAGGAAGGCATTAAGTTGAACACCCGTACATGCCACTGCAGCTGATACTTGTGGGTAGATGAAGTGCTAGATTTGAAGACGGGACAAGTCTACAGGACTCTGCACAAAGTCCTGGCCAGCTAGCTGGGTCACTGCTGCATCTCCAGGTTATGTACATGCCAGACAGGTTGTCACATTAAGGCAGCAGCAGAACAGTGTCTCTCTGCTCACCTGTGCCAGCACCCTGCCTTACCGTCAGGAGGTACTTGTTGCCACTGGGGTCTGTGAACTCCATGTCCTCTGGTTTGACTGAGCGGTTCCCCTTTTTCTTCTTCCTCTGCTTGTCCTCCCTTTCCTCTCTCTCTTCGTCCTCTTGATCTTTGAGCTTGATGAAGGGCCACCAGCCCCTCATGCGCTTGTTTCGGAAGATGGAGAAGCGAGGTGTTGCATTCTCCTTGGCCATCTTGATGGTGCAATGCTCTGAGCTCTTGGCTGCTCGCACCATGTCATGCAGCTTCAGCTCGATGGAGCCTGCAGGCACAGTGAAGAGGACAGCTCATGTCAAGATCCTGAAGTCAGCCCCACACACCATTTGGCTTTCTGTCTCAGCCAATAGGTCCCAGCTGCTGCAATGATCTAGCAGAGTCCTGCACATTTACAGGTGGAGAACCTGAAGCTCAGCAAAAGAAAGGACTAGCCCAAGAGTTAGAGACAAGAAGCGCAAGCCACAGACCTTGTCTCATCTCTGATGTTGCCAGTTCGGTTTGCGGGTGGTACAGTGAGTTATTTTCATGCCTTTACCACGTCCCACCCTTCTTTCCTCACATGCCCAAACTCCTCTTCCCAGCTCATTCCCGTAAATGTCAATTAAAAACTGTAAAATCTGGGGAACTCTTTTAAAGGTTTCAAGTCTCTCTTCATCTGAAACAACCTCAGTTTATTTCCCTGCTTGGCCTTGCACCCTTGTCCTCCTTGGAAGGAGCTCCTGTCCCACTCTGGCACTGAGCCCTTGCAACACATCAGTCTTACCATGTACTGGTCTGTGTTGGCAAAAGCATAGCCAGCAACCAAGGGGTGTGGGAGTTCTCTGCTCAGCTCTGGTGAGGATGCATCTGGATACAGTGTCCAGTTTTGGGACCCCACACAAAAAAGGTGTCAGCTAAATAGAGAGAGTCTATTGGCTGAGATGGCTGAGGCTAGAGGATGTTCCATAGCAGGACAGGTTGAGACCCATGCATGTTCAGCCCAGAGAAGAGAGGTCAAGGGAGAGATCTTACTGCATCTCCCACAGCCTAAAGGAAGCTATAGAGTAGATGGAGCTAGACTCTTCTCAGAAGTGGATGATGAAGGGATGTAAAGCAACAGACACAAGCTGCTGCAAGTTAAAAAACCTGAGGATTATAAGAATGGTGCAGCCAGAAAAAGGGGCCCAAATGGGTGCCGAAACCTCCATCCTTGAAGATACTCAAAAATCACTCAGACAAGGCCCTGAGCAACCTGACCTACATTGCATCTAGCCCTACTTGGAGCAGGAAGTTGCAAAAAGACGGCAGAAGCCCCTTCTTGCCTAGAGGTTCCTGGGATTTTACATGCCAGGAATCGCTGGGATTGCTGTCTAATGCTTTCTTCAGTGCCTGAGTAGCAAGGCTGAACCAACCACCATTGGCAGTGCCTCATGGAGGTAAAGCCTTTTAAATACACCACAGAATGTTGATGAATAAAGAGAATTTTATCCTGCCCAACAGACAGCAGGGAAAAGGGGCTGCTTTTTAATGGGGAGGCCAAAGTTTGGAGAAGGGAGGGACAACTGAACCGAGTTGTTCAGTACAAACTCAGGGATGGCAGAAGCAGGAGAGAAGCAGTACCATCTGTGCTAGCATAGTGTGGGTATAATCACCACCAGCCCAGCTTTGTCACCAGGCCCTGCTGCATGCCCAGCTCAACAGGGGGGCTCAGGTGCAAATGGTCTCACAAAGGTTGCCAGTCTCTGTGCCCACAATGTAAACTCCTGGGGAAAGCTGCTCTTTGGCCACGTCTTTGGGATCTGCAGGTCTAACTGAGATCGGGCAAAATGAGCACGTTTACCTGAAAGGTTGTGAGGAAGCAGTACATGGAAGTCCTGCGGTGTGTCAGGTCCTGAAAAAGGACACCAAGGCCCTGGCACAAGTATGCAAGCTCAACGTGTCTGCCTGCGTAGGAGAGGTACGTATCTCCAGGCTCTGCCTACATCTCACATGTGAAAAACCAGCCCAGGTGACTGCTGAGCTGAAGACTTTGATCTGATGCTCCTGGTAAACTGTTCTCAGAGAGCTGGGCCCTGGAGGAAATGCTGTACTACTCCAGCAAGGTGAGGGACAGGTCACCCCAATTCCAGCAGGTCACACCATACCTAGAAAGTCATTAGCTGAAATTCTGTCGTAATCCCAGACCTGGAGGACCAGAACAGCCGGTTCCCGAAACTCTGATTCCTCCATGGAGAAGACAGAGTCCTTCTTCTTGTAGGTGATCTCCTTCTCAGTCGGGAGATAGTTGAAGCGGAAGATGAACCTCCAGTTGAAATTGCCCTCCCCGGTCAAGGAGTTAAAGTGAACATCTGTCTCCTGCTTGTTGTGGTCAAGACCCTTTATCCAGCTGCAGAAAAACTCAGTTATCTCCTACCCCTGTTGGCCAGCCCCAAAGGCAGAGCAGAAGGAAGGAGGGGCTGAACACCATGGGGTAGCAGGAAAGGAAGAGTCAAAGAGCCAAACCAGACCAATTAACTGACCAACATCTTTGGGGGTACAGCAGTCCATGCAAGGGACTGGAGTGGGGCACCTCAGGCTGAGGCAGGGGAGAGAACAGGTTCAGAGAAAGTACTGAGGGTGTGGGGCAGGACAGCCAGGCTCTGGCCTCCCACTGGCTCCCATCAGACCTTTTCACGTAGATGTCACTGGAAGGCTCTCCTGTCACTGGGTTGACATCATCGAGGATCACATCATCCGTGTTCCAGATAATCACACGCAGCTCATAGCTGTGGGAAGGACACAGGGGAGAGTAGGACACATGCTCTTGCCCCCAGTGCCTGGGAGGACAGGTCAAACCCATACTGGCAGAGCAGCAGGGCTTGAACCCTCCTAGCACTGTGGTCTCTTGCCAGGACTCCTTTGGCCAAGCACAGCCCAGAACTCTCACTGCCATGCACAAAGCCCTCTCTGAGGGGCTACAACACCACAAGACAGACAGCCTGTGGTGGGTTCACCTTGGATGGATGCCAGATGCCTACCAAGCCGCTCTATCACTCCCCTCCTCAGCAGAAGGGGGAAAAGATAAGAGAAAAAAAAACTTGTGGGTCAAGATAAAGGCAATTTAATGAAGCAACAGCAAAAGTTGCACACATGGAAGCAAAGGAAAATGAGAAGTTACTCCCTACTTCCCATCAGCACACAATGTTTGGCCACTTCCTGGGAAGCTTTAGTACGCATAGCAGTTGGTCGAGAATACCAACACCATAAATAACAAATGCTCCCCCTTCCTCTGCTTTTACATCTGAGCAGACAGCATATGGCATGGAATATCCCCTAGGTCGTTTTGGGTCAGCTGTCCTGGCTATGTCCCCTCCTAAGACCTTGACCGCCCCCAGCCTGCTGGGGTCAGGGAGGAAGGTTGGAGAGACAGCCCTGATGCTGTGCAAGCCCTGCTTGGCAGCAGTCAAAGCACTGGTGTGTTATCAGCACATTTCTAGCTCCCAATACAAGCAACAGCACTGTGAGGGCTGCTATGGGGCTCAGCCAGACCCAATACACACTCCACAGTCACAGCACGCAGCTTTTGCAAAGCAGATCCCTGGTATTTGGGAAACCCACACAGCACCACTTAGCCATAGGAGCACAGAAAGTCTTAGGCAGGAAGGGATGTCTGCAGTCTCTGATCCAACCTCTTGTTCTAACTTCATAGTAGGTCAGATTGCTCAGGGTCTTGTCTGCCTGAATTTCGAGTTTTTCCAAGGGTAGATATCCCAACACCTCTCTGGGTCACTCTGTCCCTACCCCAGGTAGCTTCACTCTCATTGAAAAAATGTTTTCCTTACATCCAGCTGGAATCTCCCTTGCTGCAATTTGTGCCCATTATCTCTTGTCCTTCCATGTGCACCACTGAGAAGAATCTGGACCCTCCTTCTCAACAGCCCCATAAGATCATTGAAAACAGCAGACATCCTCCTTCAGCTTCACTTCTGCAGGCACCCAGAGGGCATCTGTCCACCAGCCAAAATAAAGCTAGATGAGTAGCTCGGAGCTGGGTTTCTATCACCTTCATGCCCAGCCTTAAAAGAGATTAACTCTGCTCTCCACATACACTTGCATAGCTGAAGCACTTACACCCCACCAAAGAGACTATCCCATGGCCAGAGCTGAAGCAGGCAGGAGGGCTGCAGCCAGGCTGGCACAGACCATCAGCCTGTGCAGGGCTCTGTGGAATATCCCCACAGGCATGGCCATGGACAGTGACCCGCCATGCAGGCTCACCAGCCCCAGCCCTGCTCCTATGGGTGCTACCTGACCGGCAGTCGTGGCTTGATGTTGACAGGCGGCGGTGCAGGGACGTCATTTGGAAACATGTCAATCCACATGTGCAAGGAGCCCTATTGAGATAAGACAGCAGAGAGACTTCAAAGGAGAGACCACCCTCCAAGCTCTTCAAGGAACAAGGGCTTGGACCTGCAAGGGAAGCTCTCAACAGAAAACCACTGCTTGTCTCTCTCCACCCCCAGCACTTCAAAGTGACACGACTGCATTTTAGACAGGGCAAAAAATTAAAACTACCAAAAATTACTTATTTCCCTCCCCACTCTGCTCCCAAGAAAAAATATTTCAGCTGAACTAAGTCAGTTTCGAACAGAAGCAAACATGTTCCTCACTCTTAACAAGCATATGATGATGCAATGCTTCAGCATAATCAAGAATAATAAAAAAGTGATGAATCTGACTCTCTCCTTCCCACGTGTTTCCAGTGCCAAACAAAGCCAGAGTGACTGCAGAGCTCTGCTTTGTTATAGACCTCTGGTACCTGAGGGAACAGGAGATGTTCAAGTGCAGGACACTAAAATGGTCGAGTTCAGATTGCTGCACTGCATAAAACAGAGGATGAATGTTTCTCCTCCAGCCAGCAGAGGAGAACAGGTGCAAACACAGTCGTGACAGGGGACAAAGCAGAGGAAAAGGCAGGGATAGCAAGGACATTACCACCCACTACCAGAAGGCAGAGCAGGTCCCTTGCCACCCACACAGCATCTTCATCAGAGCACTGCTACACAGCCTGAGAAGACAGGAAGGACTCTGGGCCAGCAGCATTATGACAACAAAATCGATAGACAGAGGTCCCTTAAGGAAAGGGTGTTCAGAAGCACCGTGAGAGGTCAGAGGGTCGATCTGAGCAAAGGACACCCACGGCCAACACTCCACAGCAGGGCCAGCCACCCACAGACACAGGTCCAGTTGCCCACCCAGGAAGGGACAATGCATGGGATTCACACCATGATGAGGAAATGAAAGGACAACACGGGATCAGCTAGGGCACTGGGAACCAGCTGCCTGAAGGTCCTTCCTCAAAGCAATGACTAGACCGGGCAAGGAAATACATCTTACCTGCACAAGTCCAGGGTTCTCCGGGTTGTACAGGGATCGGATCTCCACATGCTCTGGTACCAGCTTGTACCCGTACCCTGGCATCTCTTCCCAGTGCTGCAGGACGTACAAAGCCTTATGTTCATCATCCACTGACCAGTTCTCATCTGCCGCTCCTCTCCTGTTCCTCACAGAGGCCTCTGCAGCAGGACACAGCCAGGTAGAAGATGAAGGCATCTGGCTAGCAAGAGCCATGTCAGGACATTAGTCACAGGCAGAAGTAAGAGAAGATGATGGACTGGGCAAACAAGCACTTCAACAGAAAAACAAAACGGGGAGAAGCAGGAGAGCAAGGATGAAGGGAATGAGTTCAATATGTTGCAGTGATGAGGAAAACCGTAGGCAGGAAGACAAACAAGAAAAGAGAAATAAGGAAAAGGGCAAAAAAGAATTTACTATGGCCCTGGGAAAAGGATGCAGGAGACACTGAGGAGGATGTGACCCCCTGAGTCGGTTTAAGTCCCCATCTCCCAGTGGTAGTGCCAACAGATCCAGATGAGAGGTTTTGCCCTAGAAGTGCTCCACTTGGCAAGGACATGCAGCTGTGCTGTCTGTTAACAGTCTGTGTGATTAGTTGACTCATTTGGCACAATGAAGCCAGGCAGTTCAAGACCAAATCCTGCTGGTGGAGAGAAAAGCAGGAACCAACAGGTGAGGACACAATGACCGACCCCTGTGTTTATAAAAAACATCTGCCCTTTCAGGATCAGTCCGAGACCAAAACCATCTCAAGTGGTCCCTGAGCATAGCAGATGTTCATGCGGCACCAACTGCAGCCACATTTGAACCAGAGCCAGCTCTCAGGGGAACACCAGAGAAGCACCTTATTTCTCCCTTCTCAGCTACCCAGTGACCTGAAAAAAGGTAAAAAAGGGCTTTTGAAGGCTCCTTGCCCTCTCCTGAGCAAGATTTCTTTCCTCTTCATGACATAAGCCATAGAGGACAGCAAAAAGCTGAGGAACAACAGCACTGAAACAAACAAAAGGTGAAGTTGGCTGTACACGTAGGTGTCCCCTCTCTGGGCAGGTCAAGCACGGGGATCATCCTTCCTACAGGCTACACAGCACTGCCTTGTAGGGCCCAGCCATCCACAGGTGGGCCACATCTACTCCATCCTTTCCTCCAAGCTGGATTTGATTGCACAGGTGCTGGCCATTGGAGAGAATGTGCTGAGCAGGACAGGCCTGCGCTCAGGGAAGTACTCAATCACTGCTGGTGGAGGGCATGAAAAGTTGCTGTGTTCTTGGACATCTGTGACCCTGGCTCAGGGTATGTAACATCAGTGAGGAGGAAAGAAAAACAGCAAAGGAGAAGCAGAAGCTGCCCACAAGGATAAAATCAACAGTCGTGAGAAGCCACAGGGAGTCACGCAATGCACCCAAAGCCATGAGAGCAGAAAGCATCCCTGAATGACAAAGCCAAAGCCAGCCACAATCAGGAAAGGAGACTGAACAGCCCCCCCCCCCCAAAAAAAAAACAAAACAAAAACCAACAAAAAGAAAGGATGCCAGTATCTTGCTGCTGGTGATCACAAGCAGATGGAGGTAGAACTTTGTGCCAGCATCAGCCACTAGAATAAACTATGTTGTCAAACCCCTGTGCACATCACTGCTGTGCAAGTGGGTTTACTTTGCTCCACCTGCTGCCTGGGAAGCCACTTTGGGACCTGATGGCCTGGATCATGTCTTCGCCCAGGGCAACACCACTGAAACCAGGCTACTGAGCACTGAGGATGCTCCCCACAGTAATCCAGAAAGCTGGGCCATGCAGGGCACGGAGTGGGGGCAGTTAGCCTGGATACTTCAGGGAAGAGAGGCTCGTGGGTTCCCAGACCTCTCACCAGCATGTGCACTGCTGAACACGGACACCTGTTTAAGGGAGCAGTCATGTTCTCCAAGCCCCCTGTACCTTCAGGAAAAGCCTCTGGGGGGACCTTGAATATTTTATTGTCCACTTTGACCTCCTCCCGTCTGTACTCTGGTGCAGGGAGCAAATTTTTCTGGCATAAACTATCCAAGATCTGTGTGGGCTTGAAAGCATCTCGCCACATGTTGTAGCTGTTTCTGCATGGAAAGGAGAACATCGAGAGCATCTTCAGCTTAGACATAACATGGTTTTATCCTAGGCTGTGAATCGCCCTGCCTTCCCTAGAGCACAGGCTATGCCACCAAATCCCTGCTCAGATTTTCACTGGGAAAACCACAGGGACACAAAAGCTTAATGAATGAAAAGCTTTACAAACTCTCCTCCCCGAGAGCAAGCCATGCTTGCACCCCACAGAACCATTAGCTTCATTAGCTTCAGTGTAGTAACAGGAGAAATTCCAGCTGCAGCTTGGGAAGAGAGCTTTTAGCAGTGCTGGGAACTCAACTCCACGCACACAGCTTATTCTCCAGTAGCAGGGTAGGAGAAGTTTACAGAAAGCTGGCCAAAGACACCAGAGAATCCATACTGAATGAGGCCAGAGAAAAACAGATGTCATTAATCTTGCTGCTCACAGTATTAGCTACTGACAGAGAAACGGCCCTACTTCCTGAAAGAGCTCAAAATCACATCGTTGTCAAGTGAGCACTTTTCTCATAGAACACCAACATGAAAGCATTAAATAATTTTTTGCTACTGTACACAAAATATTTAAGCCTGCGGTAGAAATGAGAGCTATCACATGAAGCTGGTAGGAATATAAAGGAGATGGAGTTATCCATATAATTGGTAGTCAATCTGTGGAGCACCTGCTCAGAGGATACTGTGGATGCAAGCTCCGTCCTGCAAAACTGGAGGTGCTCTGCTACCCACCCTAGCAGAAGAACATGTCTTGCAGCCCTAGTGTGTCACACCGGTACTTACATGTCATACTGGGAAGCCACTCCACAGTTGGCCCTGTGCTTGCTGTAGAATCGATTCTCCAGGTCAATCTTGGTCTCCCCAATCAGATCATCAGATCCAACCAAATCATGGTCGAATATGGCCACAGTGAGCTCTGATTCCATGGGAAAGGAGACTGTCAGCTCCACAACTCTGGACAGAAGCAGATGGGGTGAGTACAATTAGCAAAGAGGATGGAAATGAAACACATGCTCTGCTTGGATCATCCTATGCATTTAACAACTGTATTTGGCAATTCAAAGATAGAGTTTGGTTCTCCGTAAATCCAGTGTGTGCAGTTTTCAGTGTGCCTGTTCAAATAAATGAGTTACTTTTCCAGGAATGTATGCCCTTGGATAGAGATCTTGGAGTTAGGGAAAAAGCTCCCTAATGTTCGGTTGCTGCTTGGCTTACTACTTTATCTTAATCAAGCCCTTGGGAGCACTCCCCTTCTAGCCCAAAACACTTAGGGCTCCTGTGTCAGCTGGAAGCACATGCCATGCCTAGGGCCTTTGTGTTACAGCACAAGATTCTCTAGCAGAAAGGAAGAGAAGACCACAGATGCCAGGCCCACAGCCTGAGCCCCAGATTTGCACTATTCCTATTAAACATGCTAGATGAAAACTTCCTGCATACTCTCCAAACACAGGATTGAGCTGCTTTGGGATGTATCGCTCCTTTGTGTCCTTCTGCTCCTGCCCCACAGTCACCACCACGTAGGGATCTGCCTTGCCATTGGGGTCTGCTGGAGACAGGTTCGTAGCCTAAAACACACAAGAGGTACTGCCATATGTCAGTTGCAGAGAGCAACCTGCACCAGGAACACTGCACAGGCCTGAGACCACCCAAGCCTGCTGGTCAGGTCCCTCCAGCAGCTGCCCCAGAGCAGAAACAGTCACGTGTATGCACGCAAATCCCCACTCAACAAGCTACTGATGTCTTCAGCTGTCAGACCACCTACTTGCCCATGGACTCAAAGCAGTTAAGTAGAGCCAAGAAACGTGCACCTGGATTTTTAGCACCTCCTGAAGCTATGCAGCATGGAAGGGCCCCCATGGACAAGAACAAGACATAGCTGACTTCCACTGGGCTGGCAGAGCCTTCAAGCCAGCATCGAGTGTTTCACAGGTGCCACTGTGTATATTTACTGAGCAGAGAATGGCAGGAGGTCCACAGGGAGAGACATTACGGCCACCACCACCACCAGAGACTTACCTTAATGATGTAAACTCTTACAAGAACCTTGATGGGTCTGTTTCTTGGAACACCCTGGGAGACCTTGGGCTTCGTGCCAGCTTCCTCAGTGGGGTAGACATAGAAGGAACCCTGCAGAAAAGACACTGCAAGTAACAACCAGATACAAAAGATAACATCTCAGACAGGATTGGAGCCACCAAGACCAGCTTCGCCAGCCAAATGGAAGATCAGAGCCAGGCAGACCACAGATACCACAGACCCATGCAGACAGTCCTTTCCAAAGGCATTATCACATCCACATGGCCCAGGTAGTCCTGTTTGCAAGTTAGGCTGTAGGCTGTCAGACCACTGCCAATGCTGTAAAATCTGAACATTTCCAGGCACACTTTGGACTGCCAAAGGCAGGGGCACTAAAGGTTTTCTAGGGACCTTCTTAAATCAACTTCTGTAGTTGATATTTCAGAGACTTCAAGAGCTCCTGGGTGGGAAATAGTGCCTCTTTTAAACAAGTCCTTTATGCTTCACGTTTTCTCCTTGCAAGAGCTAAAAAATCTAAATCAACTAACAAAGAACTACAGTATACAATTGCTTCAACAGGTACCAACAGTACCTGGCCACACTGCACTGTAGCCTCACGTCACTTTGCACACACATGCACTCTTCAAGGCCTTGCTGGTGTCAGGCAAGCTCTGAAATTCAGGTTTTCCTAAGGATTTTCTTACACATCCAGTACATATGTAATTTAAATGATACAGTACCTTGTACTTCCCCACAAAATGTTCATCCTCGTTTCCATCTTCATCCTCACTTGCTTTGCCACGATGAAGGGGGAAAATACACAGCCAGTCTTCAAAATTACCAAACTCATTTTCCAGCTCAGAGTTGTAGATCTGAAATAAGTACAAAGTAATTTTGGGGCTTTTTCCTGCCATCTTAAAGGGGAGGAGAGTCAGAAAGATCATCCTTTCTGTGCTACAACTATTTCATCTGGTCCTACATTACCCCTGTATTGTTTAGTGCTGAGAGCTATTATTTTCCCTTATCCCCCCAGGTCCCTCCTCAGGTATGCACACACATCTGAGCTTGGCTCCAAGGTCTCGCTAGCTGTTTTAAAGCCCAGCAACAATGGGGTCCCAGTGCACACTGCAGGTTCTCCCAGTCTAAACTCCAGTGCAGGGAGGTGATGACAACATGGACAAAGGGCCAGGGTTGAAAAAGGCCAGATCTGTCACTCCAATAATCCAACAACCTGAAGGGTGGCGATGAGCTTCCTCTTGGGTCGAGCAGGTTCAGTTTCAATTACTACCTCATCTTCTGCTTCCACGTCTATGGAGGATGCATTTAAATTCCCACCATCTAGAAATGGCGATAAGAGATTAAGAAATGCTCTGATATCTCCCATCATCTCAAGAATCTGTCCATAAAATGACCCCAGCAATAGCTTTTGCTTTCACTCAGGGCTCTGGCCTGCGTCAGGGTAACCAGAACTATTGCTGTCTAACCAGGTGGCTCTACAGCATCTCCGGTTTCCCAGCAAGGAAAGCCTCTCCTGAAATAGCGTTTACATAATTTCTATACTTACTGTCTCACCTCCCTCGGTCATTCCTATGCAAGTCACTGCTTACAGCTCCACAAACCTGAGCCTGCAGCTGTTAACACTGCTCTAAATCACCTATTTGCTATTACTGTCTTTCTGTTACCTTGAAGTGAATCCTCTAGCCCAGGTGAATATCCCATGGGCAGAGAATCATGCCCAGCTCCTGGACAGTTTTGCCTCTCCACCATCCTCTCTCCATCCCACCTTTGCTTCCTGCTCTCATCTTGCCAATCCCATGAGCCTTGCAGCTGATCTTTCTGCGGGTTTTTGCTCACTCAAGAAAGCTCTTGAGCTCAACACAATTTTCCATACTTTGCTGAGGAAAGTTTGGTGTTTAAAACTTGAAGTAGCCTTTGCCAATGTTTCCAGTCTCTCTGCTCCCTTTTGTGTTGTTTTTGCTGAATGATGCAAAGCTGTTGCCTGCTCAGATGCCATTCCCACAAGCCCAGCACCCTCTGGGATGGTAGTCCTGACTCTCCCCACAGAAGAGCTGAATGTTGCTAGAGGACTCACCTGCATCATTCAGGTCATCATTCTCGGCATCTTCCTCATCATTGCGTGTCTGAAACACAAACAGTTACCCCACTTCCCTCACAGCAAAGGTGTCTGCATCCAAGCACAGGCCTGTCAAAGCTTTCAAGCCAGGAGAGTCAGTAATACCTAGCCTGAGATCATTTAGCATTAACATCATTGCAGGATGGTATCCAGTGAGTGCCTTAATGACCTTTTCTTCCCCCCCAGATCCTCCTGCTGTTTTTTTTTATTGTTGTTGAGATTTAAGGGACATGGGGCAAAGAAGGAAATTTGGGGCAGACCAGCTCCCATAGCGCATCCTGGGAAGACAGTCAGGACAGAGAGTAAGCAGCATGAAAGCCCCTGCATTGCAGCTAAAATCAGCAATGTCATATTTCCAGGAGTGCCTCAGCAAAATTCCAGTTGCATTCTCAAAACCATTTGGGCACCTAGCCTCACAGATGTGTCAGCACCCATTGTCTGCTGAAATCAGTCCACCTGGTGCATGCTTCATACCTGAACACCTCAAATGTGCCTGACACACAAAAGCCCACATCTTCCTGCAGATCCATGCCAGGAGGGCTCCTATGACACTCTGTGCTGTTGAAAGCATGCTCCTCAAGCCAGTGCAGCCACTTTTCCCCTCTGCTGACAGCTGTCACAAAAGGTTACCTGGTTATACAGCTCCTTCAGGGACTCATAGTACTTGGACCACCAATCCAGTTCTTCGAGCTCTGGTTTTTCCTCTTCATATTCATCCTCCTTTACAAGCTTATTGATGCAAATTTTCTTCAAAGGAGCCTTCAAAGAACAGATAAAGGGGTTCAGAGGGAGGAAATGACCACCCAGGACACTCATGCACCCTGCTCTAGTACCCTGGGAGCCTCTGGTAGAGGCTCAGCTTTCAGGCAGAGCACAGGAGGTGCAAAGCTACACACAACCCCAAGTTTGTGCTTTTCTACAAAAGCAGCAGTTTTCGAGGCACTAGGCAATGCAGCTCTCCTCCCTGTGCCAGAGCCTGGACATGCAGCAGTGCCAATGAACAGGCAGCAGAGAGGAGTGTTTGAGTCCAGAGCAAAAAATGATGCTTGAAACCTAACTCTGAACTTCTGAACGTTATTTTTTGTTTTGGATATTTGTAACCTTCGGTTTGGCTCTCCAAACTTCAAAATTTGCTGTGTCCAACACCTCACTCACCTTCACAAGACTCAGGGGGTGGGTGCTGGGACGTGGATCACCAGCTGCTGGGGCAATGTTTACCACAGTCTCAGAAGGAAGATGCTGGGATGAGACTTTCTGAGCTGAGACGAAGAGAAAGAGTTTCAAGTTTCCATGCATTTATTCCTACTTTTTGGCCAGTTGTTATTCCACAGGAAAACCCTCCCTGTTACCTCACTATTGTGTGATTGCTTTTAAAGTTTTTGACAGCAGACTCTAAAAAAATATTATAGGAAATACAAGTACAGTGCTGAGACTGGCCACCATGATCAACACGCTTGTTGCTGACTCCCAGGAATTCAGATTTAGGAGACACACCTTCCCTACTTGGAAATAATCACAGATGTATCAATCCTTTGCATCTTCCCTTTTGTGCTGTATTTATTTGCATACTTCTAGACCAGGAGCTCTGGCTGTCACTATCACAGAACTATTTAGTGAATCCATTATCCAATGAACAGACCCAATGACGGGATGGGAAAGAAGTGTAAACCTTTCAATCCCGGATCCTAGTGGACCAGCTCACTGAAGCTTGATGGAGGCCTCACTGGGGACAGATCTCTAGCCTGGCTACACAAGGGGTTGAAACAGCTAAATACAGTACTCCTTCCCAGGTTAAACATCTCTGATTCTATACACAAACTTTCCACAGATATAAGTTACTGTCTAGCATATAGCCCCAGCTAAACATCCTTCTGGATTAAGATGTCTTCATGAGCCATTCTCCCTCCTCTGCTTTCTACAAATGTAAGGCAAACAGTGTCTGGGAAAGAGACCCCAAGGATTCACAGATGAACAGTCCTGCCGGTGTGGTAGGGAGGCAGACGTTAAGCTAACCTTGGAGAAATCAGTCAGTAAATTGCTCTTTGCCATCCCCAAAGAGGGATACCCAGCCCTTACACAGCACCACCGCTTGGCTGATGCTGCTTACTGAACACCAGTCTGGAGACAAGTGCTACAGACCAGGATCACAACCTGCCTCCAACCCTATCCTGCCCCATGCTGTGCTTTTTCTGGGCATCTTGTGGATCTTGGGAGAGGGCTTTGCTGCCTGGCTAGTAGGGAGTGGAAGGGCCACAGATCTCTGCCACTGGCAGAACCTGCCTGCTGTCTCCATGGGAACCTCACCAAGCAGCTCACCTTTGAGCACATCTTCTGGTTCCTCCTCCAGCTCTCTGGGAGAGAATTTCATCACATCAGATACAATGTGGGTACCCACCAGCACAGTGCGTCCAAACGCCCGCTTTTCCACCACAAAGATACTGAGAGGAGGGTGCAGGTAGACCTGCTCTGGGAGCTCCTGCAAAAGAACCACACATGGGGCTCACAGGAGCAAGGACGATACCCATGGCAGCCTGACCACAGGCAGGGAGGTCTGATGGCGCACCTTGCAGCTCTGCCCAAAAGCCAAAGACCTGCAGTGACAGGTGATGGCTGAGACTTCCCTTAGTGTGCAATTTCATGAAGGTTTTCATGTGCAGCTGAACCACATGGCCACGAGAGAGCAAAACCCAAGGGGCAGCTCCCCTCCTGTTACCTTGCCACAAGCACACAGGCAGTACATGTGTGCAGGACAGCCACAGTGCACCCTGGCATGGCAGGATCCCCATTCCCACTCACCACGTCCATGTATTTGACCAGCTCAGTGAAGTTTGGGTTTTCTTTGTAGGCCACAATCACCTCTGACTCCACCTTCTTGCCAGCACATTCAATGATCACCTGGGGCTGATCCACCTCAAACAAGTTCACCCGCTTCAGGTTCCGCAGGCCCCAGAACAGGATCTGAAGCACAACATGAAGCTGCTGAGCTGCTTGAGACAAGCCAGGCATGGCACGGTCATGCAACCTGCAACCCTTCCTGGTGCTGCCACTCAACCTCACCTTGCAGGACACAGACCCCAAGAGAGGCATGAGGCCACCCTCCCAAGCCAGCCACCCAAGGGCTCTGGCTTTTAAACTCCTGAGACTGTTTCTCCCTCATGTCAAGCACCTCCATTTCTGGCATCTTGTCAGGCCTCAAAGGGACATTTTAGCTCCAAACCCAACTACCCCCACTAAGCCATGCCCTCTGCACAGGCCAGCTGTGCTGTCCAGTTGGGGCAGCCTGGCAGGAGCCAGCCCAGCAGAAGACAGTGTACCTCTATGCGGAACTCCTTCAGCACCGGGCGGATGCCCTCAGGAATGATGAACCGTCCAGCATGGGGGTCTCCCAGGTAGTCAGGTTCCTTGGGCTCCACATCCTCAGGCACCGACGGCTGAACAGGTGGAGCCAAGTGATGAAAGCCATTTCTGCTCCATGCCATGCACCCTCTCCCTCCCCTCTTGATCTGTGCTCACAGGCTTTGTCCCTGCAGCCTCCCTTCAGCTGAAAGCCAAATGTGGCTTTCACCAGAGAATCCTCTGGTGGGCCATGCAACAAGCTCCTCACATACACAGCTCTCCCCAGAGAGCTGGCCACCACATGCAGGTTCCTACAAGCCCATTACCTCCAAATAACCACTGTAATCCAGTTCAATCAGCTCAAAAGTGGCAATGAGCTCTCCCACTGCTTTGGTGCCTTTGTAGAAATCGAAGAACTGCAGGGCAGGTTTGATGTATGGCTCATCAACCAACTTCACCTGTGGAACGGCAAAGGCCTGGCCAAGGAACTCGGGGGAACCCTGCAGGAAAGAGGGGAATGGGTCAAAGCATCCCTGTGTTATCTCACCACCTCAAAGAAAAGACCACACCTAATTCCAGCCAATCTGACACAGCACAAGACTACTCTTCCACCTTTGCCATCCTCTGATTTCCTCTGCTCCATCCGGAGCCAGAAGCAGATTACATGTGCCTGTAGCAGCTCCCCTTAACCCCCCAGTCCATCTCCATGCAGAACTGAACAAATGGCCTGGGACCATGCCGCAGAGGACATCTAAACCTAGATCAGGTTGCTCAGTCTCCTCCAGCCAGGGTTTGAATGTCTCCAAGGACAGAGAGCCCACAAGCTCTCTGAGGTACAGGCCCAACATTTGAACTCCTTCTGGGTGAAAACTGCTTCCTTATATCAAGCTGGATTTTCTTCTTGTTCCAACTTGCATCCATAGTCTGTCATCCTGCCCCTGGGTGCCTCCAAAAGAAGTCTGACTTCTCCTTTTCTGCCCTCTCCCATCAGGCAGCTGCAGGCAGCAATAAGACACTGCCTTTGCCTCATCTTCTCCAGGCTGAATATACCCAGCTGTCCACCTCTCCTCACTCTGTCCTGTGCTCCAGTCCCAACCCTCTCGGTGACCTCCTTTGGACTCACACCAATATGTCAGTGCCTTGCACTGGGACCCAGGACACAGTCCCAGGAAAGCTGCTGAGCTACACAGGAGAAATCCGGTGTGAGTTACACAACAAAGGGGGCGCAGGAGAGGAGTGTGACTTCGAAGTACTACTGAAGACAGACAACGGACTGAGGAGGGATGGAAGATGACACCTGGGGGACAGAGGGGAAGGAAAGGCTCTAAGAGCTACATCACCTCCCCTGATTACAAGCCCTCTGCAATGTGAGCCTACTGAGGAAGTGGGGCAGGCAGCTGGGAGATATGCAGTGCTTCTCCAGAGAGGAGAGATCCAGGATCCACGAGCACTTATCAGGCCTTGGCTCAGAGCATCTCTGAGCCACTTGCACACTGCAGCTTCACCCCAGCTTATAGCAGAAGTCTGCAGAAAGTCTCAGTCACAGCCCCCAGGACTCACCACCGCTAGTGGACCAGGATCAAGCTGCATCATGATCACATCAAACAGAGGTGTGGCTCCTAAATACCTCATGCACACAGAGCTCCTCTGCCTTCTCCGTCCTCGAAATGACAGCAGGAGGGCAGCAGGGCCATACTTACAAATTTATTATGGCTGAAAAGGTTGATTATAATGATGGGGGTCTCTGTTTTCAATTCTTCTTTTTTCCCATCAATAATGAGCTGGTCAAACAGAAGTAGCTCATTCCACAAGGGGCTCAGTGTCTCCTCCAGCATCTGCAGACAGACAGGAAGCCTGAGCGTACCACAGCCAATGGAAACAAACCACATGCGCTTTGTAAAGAGAGTAAGAAAGCACAGGCTGATCCCTTCTTCCACGCAGCCACAGGCAGCTGCTGTCTGGCAGGAGGAAAGATGGTGCAAGTGTGAAATCAGCACTTGGGACCAACACGCCGATCAACCCTTGAGATCCAGTTCAAAGACACATATGTTTTGTCAAGTGTTCCCTGAACACTGTCCACCGCCCAGGGCACACAAATACCCTGTGCCTGGAGATACAAAATTTCCAGGAAGACTGCCCCATCACTGGGCCTTCAACATGTCCGTGAGGACATGACGATTTTTCTCTTCCCAAGTCCCCAAGAAGGCAGAGGCAAGAGTTCAAGCGGTCTCACCCTGGTAGTCTGGCAATAAGTTGAAAACACCACTCTCACAAATGGATCTGAAAGGCCATTGTCATCTGCAGGGAGTATCCCTCGAGCCTGATACAGATGGGCTCGGAGCTGGAAATAGCTGAAATCTGGCAAGAAAAAGAGAATAGAGGTCCCAGTTCCCCAATCCAGCCCTGCGTGAGGCCAAAAAACGCATGAAGAAAGAGGGCCAGCCAGGGAGGAGTGGGCACATCCTGCAAGGAATGGGTACCACTTCTAGGGGCACTCACTGTGGTTCTCAGAAGGCCGGCACATCTCAAAAGGTTTGGCTGAGCAAGACAAGCTCAGCAGGCTCCCCAGAGACCTCTGGTTAGGACATGAAATGTGCAGTGACCTGCTGTGAACATCTGCTGTGGGGGAGCAACACCAGGCCGCAGCAAAGGGGCAGATTTCATGCCTGTTTGGCAGCACATTCCGTGCCTATGAAGTACCCATCCTGCCTACTGCTCCTGCTGGAACTGTGCAAATACATCCTCAGGAGAGCAAATCGGACCTGCTGGTCCCAGTCATGCCTTGGAGATAAGCCAGGTCCTGCTCCTTGGACACTGACCCTGGGACAGGACCTCTCACCTCTCTCCAGTCCTGCTAACAGCAAAGCCATGGAAAAGTAGCATCTGCACTCACCATCCCTGCTGAGCCAGCTGGGAAGACTGTATGCCAAGAGCTGGGCTATCTCCTGTCCACTCTCAGAAAGGTACTTGAACTCCTCAGGCAGCTCCGTCAAACAGTTCTTTGCATATTTGGTTACCCCAAGCCACATGTAGATTTCCAGTTTGGCAAAGGTCTCACCAGTGTGTAAGCCAGGAACCTAAAAGCACAGGAAATTTAGCAGGTTTCCCATCCTATCCATGCCCCCCTTCAGACCAAGACGATCACCATCAGCCAGTGACCAACCAAAGAGCATAAGAGACAGAGCACCACACAGGGAGACAAAATGCAGTGGTGGAGCAAGAGCTGTGTTTCCTTGTGAACTCCCAGATTTCAGGAAGGAAGGCTGGAAGCAAGGAAGTAGAAGCACTGTGAAGCAAGCAAGGGCACACCATTTTGGTACAAACCCTACCTTCATAAAGACAGTCTGGATCTTTGCACAGTCCTTGCCTTTCTCCTCTTCAACTACTGAGTAGAGAATGTTCTGTGCAGGAATTCTTGCATATGCTACACGCCTGTTGTTGCTGAGCATCCAGACAAGTACATCAGGTAGGGTGCACTGGGGCTGGAGGAAAGAAAGAGAGGAACATCACAGCAGAAGAACAGCACATATCTTGTCTTCTCTCCACTGACGCAGTGAAAGCTTCATGTCCTTGCAGGAAGGACTGCGCAGGGCTTTGGAGATCCAGAAGCAAATGAAGGGCCTAACGTTGGGCACATGCTTCTGAGAGTCAGCCCTGCAGGAATCATGGTTTAACACCAGCTGGCAACTAAGCCCCATACAGCTGCTTGCTCAGCCCCCCTCCCAGTGGCATAGAGGAGAGAATCAGAATAAAAGTGAGAAAACTTGTGAGTTAAGGACAGTTTAATAGGCAAAGCCAAAGCTGCATGCACAAGCAAAGCAAAACAAAAAAGAATTCATTCACCACTTCCCATCAGCAGGCAGGTGTTGACCCATCTCCAGCATGTGTAACAGTTACTTGGGAAGGCAAATGCCTTGTTTTGCTTTGCTGGCATCCACGGCTTTTGCTTTGCCTATTAAACTGTTTTTATCTCAACCCATGAATTTTCTTACTTTTACTCTTCCAATCCTCTCCCCCATCCCACTGTGGGGTGAGTGGCTGGCTGTATGGGGCTTAGTCACTGGATGGGGTTAAATCCATGACAGAGACCTTATTTCAATGCAAGTTTCAATTTGCAGAAAGTGTCCAGGGTCAGTCCCTGGTGGGAGTGTGGGCAGCACAGGTGAGACTGTTTCCCCAGGTAGACTGCCCACAGTCCCACTGCAGGCACAGTCTCGGGCCAGGCGGAGAGGGAGAGGAGGCCTGGGTGGCCTGGAGCTGGCCCAGTTCTGCTTCCAGCTCACCACTGAGCTGCTTGGAACCCTGCAGAGCTGCCTAGATTCACCCCTCAAAAGAGCTATTGAATAAAACAAGGTAACTTCCAGCAGCTGAAACCTGGGATTTTACACAACAAGGAAAGACAGCAGAGGAAAAACGCCAACTCAAGCTAGCAAGAGCGCTGGCAGCCAGCTCAGAGCCTTCTCCTTGCCTGTACCCTCTCCTGCTCAGAAACAAGGTGCCCTGGGAGCAGCTGTACCTCTTTAGCCATGAAGCGTAGCTTTGCCAGGATCCTCCTTGTCTCCTTAACCTTCTCCTTGACATTGGCTTGAGTCAGCCGCTGCCTCACACGGAGCCCCTGCTTTGCATACAGGACCTGAACAGAGAGCACAGATGTCACACAGCCTGCCATGACCAGGCATGCTGCGCTGACACCCATCATGGGGGCTCTGAAGGGGAGCATCCATGTGCTGATTGTGTCCACCCTGCCCCAACATGCCTGACCTCCACCACAGCTCGCTTCCCAGCTGCTGAGAGCAAACCTCCATGAACCTGTCGAAAGCCATTTAGTGAAGGGTGCCTAGAACTGGAAACTCCAGTAACTCACCAGCTCTGACAATACCAGCTGGTAACAGAAATCCATGGGCTTTTGCATCATTTGGAGCAGAAAGATGTATGAGAAAGAAACATTTCAGAAGCTGGTGTTCTAAGGGTCCAGATAGTGCCTGGAGGAGGCTTTGCACAAGGAGCAACTTGGGGCCACAAAAATAGGGGGATATGACAATGTAGGAAACTGGAAGACGGGGCTAGGCTTTTACGTCCATTAGTTGATGGTGTACACATCTGAGGAGAGACTTCGTGATGAACCAAAACTAGTAATATCCCAAAGGAATTCAGGGAGCAAACCCAGTATGGACTGACAAGGCCAGAAATTTATTTCTTCGGCTGGTTCTCTCTTTCAAAGAGTCTCAGACTTAGAAGAGTACTTTCACCATAACTCAGATGATCTTCAGGGAGGCAGACAGAAGGGAGCTGCGACCCAGACATGCCTAAATTTTACCTCCTGCTGCTGTCATTGCGTTTTGGTCAGCCTTTCAAAGGTATGTAGTCTGGTGGGGACTATGAATACAGCCATGCTCTGCTGTGTGTAGATGATGGGTATGTAACTGTGCTGTCATTCAGCTAGCTGGTCTTGTCTGCAGGATTAAAAGTGCCTACATTTCACCATCCTCAGGCAGGTGGATGGCTGTTGTAGATCTTCTGGACGGGTATCCAGCCTATGGGCTGAGTTTCCAGGGGCAGTGGGTCTCAGTGAGCTTCCCCAAAACAGTCTGCAGGAATAGCCTGTGCCAAAAGGCCTCCAGCAACCAAATGGGCAGCAACATGCATGTGCTCAGCCACAATGGTCCCACAGGAGAGGAAGGATGGCATCAGGGCACAACAGCATCTGCATAAAACTGGAGGCAGCCACAGCCAGTCCCTGCTTCTGTTTCCTGTGCCGGAAGCTGTACTTCTCTAAGCAGAAGTTGGAGATGCTGCAGTAAAAACCTATGACTGATACCATGAGTCTTAGCCCCAACTTTCCTTCCTAGTCTCAATACCTGGTCCTCCAAAAGCATTCCCCCAGAGTGAGGACCGCACAGGCTCCCACCACCACCACCACCAAGCCCCACAGCTTACAATGTTGCGCATCAGGTATTTCATCCGACATCTGTCAAGGTTGTTTGGATGTGCCATTGGTTTTCTCTCTGTGCTGAGTGAATACTGCCTGCAATGAGAAAAGCTGCACAGGCTCTGCATCCCCTGCACCCAGCAAGCAGCACACAGCTCACACAGCAGGGGCACAAGCTCCAAATTCCTGGTACCAATCTGGATGTATCAGAAATCCCCCTCTCTGCAATGCCCTCTCTCCCTCTCCTCTGCAAGCTTTTTAATTCAGAAGGTACGCTGGGGATTGCTCAGAACCTGAGGCTCCCTCTCTACTGTCACCATCACAAGGCTGGGGAGTGCGTATCAGACCACATTGGGCAGTCACAGCAATTGAAACACTAGTTTCTTGTCTGTGAAGGAAATGTCCTAACATTTAGGAAACACCCAGGAGTTCCGGCATATGGAGGCTGCAGACTGTGACCTCTGTGCTTCCCAGGACTGGGGTCTCCTCTCCAAGAAGAGCTATAGGATCCTTTCCCCAGGTTGTCCTGGTTTCCTTCCACTCATCCACCTCAAGAGAACAAGAGAGCAGGCTGTGCACAGCCCAGGCAGAACAAGATACAACCTCCTAACTTGAAAACAAGAAACCTTAGGAAATCAGGGACACGCTAACCTGCATCCAGCTACAAATTCCTCCAGCACATCTCTGAGCTGCTCTTCTGCCTTAGCCTTTGGCCTTCTCATGAGCTTCTCCACGTTGTCCAGCCCCTGCTCCTGTGGGGAAAGCACAACATTCAGGGAGCTTGTGGCTGTCTGTGGTGTCAGAGTGAAACATTACAAGGATGCATTTGCCACAAATTACTTTTGCCTTTCTGCAGAGCTGGGAATTGTGAGAGTGCTGCAGGTCAGCACTGCACTGTCAGGGACTCTCTTGAGCATGGGGACAGCCTTAACACTGGTTGTTACAACACCTTCTGTCTCAGTCCTTGAGCAGCCAATGAAATACACTGGCAAGCTCTGGTTTTGCATTTCTAAGCCCAAAAGGGAAAGGCAAGGCCCCAGACAGAGATCATCCCCTGCCCAATGACAGCCAGAGGCTGAGAGTCTGCTTGCAGAAGCATGTCCCCAGTGCATATGCAGCTCAGGACTGGCAGCAGAGGAGCTCTTTGTCACAGATGTAGTGTCACTCACACCTCCAGGAGCCGCTGTCAGGCTGTGGCACAGCATGGGCACTAGCTCTGCACTCACTGCCCTGTCCCTCTTGTCGGAAGGGCAGATAGGACTGAGCCCTACAAGAGACATGCACTCACATGGGAAGGGGGAGGATGTTTAAGGCAAATGTCTTGCAGAGCAACTGCATGCACTACAAGGAAAGCACATCAGGAAGGACCATGCTGCAGACAGACACCCTGAACACACTACCAGGCGCTCTGCCAGTTTGACAATCCGGTTGGAAATGCAGAGTCTCCAGGTGTGATCCTCCCAATAGCTCCACACATACGTGCAGGGTTTCTCGTGCGTCATGGGCAGGCAGCTGTATGACCTAAGGGCAGCAGGCACATGAGGTTAGAGCTGCTGTTTGCAGAAAGTACACACCATGTCACAATGCAGTGCTTGTGCACCCAGCATGGAGCAATATCTGGGCACTGTCGTACTCACGGAGAACCAACTGTTTTGGGCCCTGCACCACCAACATAAGTGCAAGCTGCTGGATCTGCCCTTTGCCATCCTAAACTGGCACATAAGGCTTGTAGCAGAGAGCAGCTGACGAGGCTGATGGGAGCATGGGATGGCACCAAGATTTCTTGCTGCTATGGGACTGAGCAATAGTAGGCACAGGGCTCACAACAGATACCAGGACACTGCCAGGCCTGTGGGACAAACAGGCAGCAATCACAGGGCAAACCTATCACCAGAAGAGCCTGTGCATGTGTCTCGCCTGCTCAACATAGGACAGCATATGCTGCAGTACTCCTCTCCTTCCTCCTCACCAGGCTTGTCCTTAGGATGCTGCTTGTTAACCAGAAAAGGGACCGTTGTTATCAATATATCACAGTTTCCCTGGGATCCTGTCCTTGGCCACCTACACACATCAAGCAGACACCACAGGGCCTGTAGGGCTAATGGGCAATGGCAGCCAGCTAGGCCATGGCAAGCTGCAGGGTGGCAAAGAGGAGAAACACCTGCACAAGCACTTCCATTGATGAGCTGACTAACACCTGGAATAACCAACATGGGAAGCTGGGGCAGGACCAGGGCAGGTGGAAAAGAAGGACAAAGAAAACTCACCTGTCATACTCCATGGGCTCTGGTCTCTGGCTTTTTGTCACTGACTTGTTCAGTGCTGCTGAAGCTGGGCCCAAGACTTCAACATTCAGCTCACCATCTGAACCAGGGTCCAGCAAAGGCTGCTTTTCTTCTTTCACTTCTCCCTTTTCCACTCTTCTCTGTACTTTGGTCACAACCTCTTCAGCTTTGCCACAGTTTCCTTGAAGTTAAACAGTAAACAGGTAAGTGGGATCACTGTTAAGGAAGTTTGCTAGCTTGCGAAGTCAGAATGCAATCGTCCTGCCAAGAGAAGCACATGAGCATGCACTACTTTTGGAACTAGCAGCTCAGTAGTATCAAACCACCAGAGCATCACATAGACAATGAGTTCTGAGAGGGAGCCAGGCGACTGCAAGGAAGTCCTTACATATGCCTTCAAGTTCCACCAGCTACAGGTGCCTGCTAACTGCTATCTACATCTCCTACACTGGGGTCAGCAACAGTCACTCAGGAAGATTTCTCAGCATCAAGCATCTCCACCCATCCAGCTTAGCAGGTGGGGGATTGGACCTGCTCTCCTGCAACTGCTTCCCCATCACCCACTGTCATAGCCCCTCAACACCACATGGCCAACCCCAGTATCCCAACTTCCCCTCCTTTGCTTCCCTCTTTCTCGCTCCCAAACCCTTCTCACCTCTTATCACCCCACGTTCCCAGGAAAACTTCAACCACTCTCTCCAAAGAGGCAGTTCATACAAATACTGTCCAATCCCATAGGAGAGCATCCAGACTTCTAAGGTAATTAAAGCACCATGCACACTCCCTGGCCTCATCCCCCATTCCTCCTGAGCTCCTGTTTTGGAGGCATGAACTGTGGAAGAGCTAGCACCTTAGGACTGCAGTGCTGACTTGGGCTGTCAGAAGGAGATCCACACTGTTCCCATAGTTTCAGGAGACAGGGCCCTGGGGAATACCCACCTATTGAGATTTCAAAGCTGACAAGCTTGGAGCTCAGAGAGGGGTCCATCATAGTGGCTTCAAAGAAGGCAGTGAAGAGGAGGAATTCCTCCTTCCTCCCCAGCGCTTTCTGAACAAGGAGACAGAAATCAGCCCAAGAGCCTTGTGCGACAAAACACTGCCTCTGCAAAAATTTGCTGAGCACCAGGGCGTGGCCAGTGCCTGCCAGTCCCCTAAGGAACATCAGTGGGATGCTGCTGAGGTCACCATCGCTGGGCTGCCAGACACGGGACAACAAGTCAGTGCAGAGCCATAGCTTCGGCTGATGCTTGCATGAAACCACTGAGCAGGTTTGTAGGCTAAGGGATTGGTACTGTACCAACACAGCTACATCTTCCTTGCCTTTCCTAGGCCAAGTAGGGACCCAGAGCCAGCCAACAGCTCCCTGACTCCAGGGGAGAAATAGTATATGCATAAAGGCAGCTGTGCCCCAGGAAGAACACCCACATGTCCTGCTTGAGCCAGGAAGGCAGTGCATGTGGGGGTGCTCCAGCCCTACTGCGGGAGGTAGTTTTGGGGCTGCAGGTGTGGCCTCAGCCATTGCAGAGGTTCAGAAAGCCCTGGACACCCCAGCAGTGGACAGGCTGGGTTTGCTCCAGACCATTACACCAACAACTGATCCCACTGTCTCTTCCCCATGAGGCCTGTGCGCGCTACAGGCCAGTGTAAGTCAGCCATACCAGAATGGCAAGACTCACCTCAGGGAGTGGATGAAGCTCTTCCACCTCCACAGTGACCTCCCTAGGCTGCTCGGTATCCTGAGAGCCCCCAGCTTCCTCCTCTCCCTGCAGCTGGCTGAGTTCTTTGGCTTTCTCCTTGAATTTCGTACTTTTCTTCTTCAGCTTCAGTTTGCTTAGGGCACCCTTCATCTTGTCCCCAAACTTCCTCTCTGCCATGCTGAAGCTGCTGAAGATCTCCACAGTGATGGCCATGAGGATGCGCCCGCGGTAGAAGATCCCCTCACCCATGCCCTCATTGAGGTCCTTGTGGATGTCCCGAAGAGCTGAGTTCTGTGGTGAGCCATACAGGTTCACCCAGGCTGGGCCAAACGTGGGGTTAAAGCCTGCAGTGACAGGGACAAGGTCTAATTACACCACAGTGTGCTGCTGCAGAGACCTTCCCCAGGAAGACAGCCCAGGACAAAGGGATGTGAGTGTGCTTCAGCTACTCCTGCTTGCCACCACCAGGAGACCACCATGGCTGAGCAGAGGGTGCATGGCATGGGGCTTCCCAGGACACCCTGTCCTGCAGGCAGCAATACCAGGCCTCACCATTCCTGCCAGGGTCCGAGATCTGCTGCAGGTCAATGTAGTGTGTAGCAATGGCCACTTCTCCAACACTGGCATCATCCAGGACCTGGACTTTTATCTTCCTGGTCAGAGGTGGGAACATCTCAATAAAGCTAATCTGCTCATTCCACTCAGGCTCAGTGGTGTTGGTCTCCACTGATGTTTCCCCCTAAGAAGAAGAACATGTGAAAGCCATGCGGTCCCTGCTGGTAGCCAGAGCAAGGGATGGCTCAGAGCCTCTCTGGGAATGGCAGGTCCTCCTGTCCCACCTACAGATGGTGCCAGGTAGGTTCTGGAGGTGGCGGCATCCCTGCTCCTGCCCCTGTCCAAGCAATTGCTCTCTGTGCTTCTGAGAAGCCCTTTTAGTAGGCCTGTAGCAACAGGACAAGGGGGGTGGTTTTAAACTGAAAGAGGGTATGTGTAGATTAGATGTTAGGAAGAAATTCTTCACTGTGAGGGTGGCAAGGGGCTGGCACAGGCTGCCCAGAGCAGCTGTGGGTGTCCCATCCCTGGCAGTGCCCAAGGTCAGGTTGGACGGGGCCTGGAGCAACCTGGTCTAGTGGATGGTGTCCCTGCCCATGGCAAGAGGATTTGGCACTAGACAGTCTTTAAAGGTCCCTTCTGACCCTAACCATCCTGTGGTTCTGTGATCAAGGGGGCCTGTCAAAAGACCCTGGCCATGTCCTCAACAGCCAAGGGAAACGCTGGAAGCAAGAGGAGAGCACTACCGGATCCAGAGGTGTCACAGGGCCCCCCTGGGAGCACACCCAGGACCACCACGCTGCCCATGCCCAGGGACTGATTCTCTTAATGGATATCACAGGATCTGGAACCCTGGCCTTGGGTGCAAGAATAAGGCCACTAAAGCTCAGTAAACTCTCCCAAGGGTGTCAGGCTGAGTCCAGGTTGCCACAGAGGACTTCTGCTCCAGGATTTATTTGACCCTGTCCCTATGTTCAGGGATATGAAATCTCTGCCTGCAGAGCTAGTAGCTCAGCTGTGCTCAGTGGCTGTAGCTGTCCCTCATGCATCTCTCTGCAAAGATAAACAGCCCATAAAGGACTTCTCATCCAGACACTGCACATCCATGGCCACATGGCTCAGGCCACTGCCAAAGACAGTGAGGCTTGGGCTGTCCCAGCCTGTCTCCAGTGGGACTGCTGTGTCCCATGGAGGCTCCTGGCAGTCTCAGCCCAGCACATTCTGCCACGCAGCCAAAGGAGGATCAGCCTGGCCCCATGCAGACCCCCAACAGACTTACCTGCTGCCCACAGAATGAGACCTGCACGTACGGATCAATAAAGACTTTTTTCTCCCCTATGATCTTGGAGAAACCACCCACGATGCCTGCACTCATGCTGGGCAGGCCCTCGGCACGGTACAGCTTGATACAGACCCTGGCCCAGGGCCTCTCTGCAGGGACTCTCTTAGGCAGCAGCAGGTTCCTGAAAGACAAATTCATGTTCTCGCTCTCTCCTGGAGGCCAGAAAACACAGTACTGAGAAATGCCCTGACTGGCAGGAGGTTTGGTTCCTGCCCTATCACAGGTCTCTTTCCCTGGGTCTTTCCGCACCAGACAAGGCGAAAATGGGGCTAGTGCTAAGAGAGACGTGACTGTTTTCCCCAAGGCTACACAAGACCACGCTGCACCTACCTTTCAATGTCCTCATCCCGGCTGCTGGAGGAGGTAGGAAGGGAGCCCACAACATCCCCACGTGCAGTGACGGAGATGCTGCACTTCACAAAGCCTTTCACACCTGCCCGGGTGTCCATGGGGTCACTGATAACAGCCCACTTCTGGAAAAACCTGTGATCTGAGAGGGAAGAGAAGGAAATCCCTGTGGAGCACCCAGGTTACCATTTCACATCCCAGCTACATCTGCACTGATTGCCCTGACCTGCCTCTGAAGGTGCAGGAAGTGTCACCAGGCCTCAGACAGCTGGGAGAAGTGCTCAGGTGAACTAAGTGCTTTAAAGGCAGGGCCCTCACCAGACCCAGCAGAGCATGAAGGAGAACATCAGTTTCAGACAAAGCCAAGGTCAGGGAGCAGGTACACAGTGCAGTCAGTCCTACCTGGCTGGCTGTACACTGTTGCAATGTCCATCTTGAACGTTCCTATGCACGTTCCCAGGAATGGTATCTTCTTTGAGTGAAACACCTGCAGACAGCACAAATCCTCCTTAGCACTGAGATGCTTTCCCTTGGTCGAGGAGGATCAGGTTAGAGATCATTTAGGCAAACTTGAGACCCACAAATCCATGGGAAGGCAACACTGCCCAGCACTGGCTCAGAGCAGGGCTGGGTCTCTGCTGTGCAGTGGCCACAAGGAGGCCTTTTGGTCTCTCTGCAGGGCAGATGCCTCTGGCTGGAATACCTGGCTGGTGCTGGTGCCCTTGCTCTGCCCATCACTCCCAGCACCTACACACAGAAGCATCTGGCTGTACCAGTCACTGATGAAGGATAAAGAGGAGGACCTACTTACCAAGATCTCTATGAGTCTGTGGAACAAAGTGTCCTTTGGCTCATGGAATTCGAACAGAAAATACTGAAAGAGAAAAAGCAAGATAGCTGAGCTCCAGGCTTCCAACATGGCACCAACCACAAGCTCCTCTGCCTGAAAGCAGCTGCATCCTGAGCATTCCTTGCAAGGACGGCCCCAGCCACCTGGGACACCGGTAGGGCAAGGACAGAGCCTCTGTCCGTATCACGTACTTCATTGTAGAAGGGGCAGTTTGTTGACTTCTGTGTTGCTGTATGCTTCTTCTCCTCTCCAACCTTGACTACCACAAAGGGGTTAATGTTCACCCCCACCAGCTTCTGTGCTTCAATTATATTAATCCCAACCTACAAAAACGTGGGAGAAAAACCTTTGGATTAGCAATCTCCTTGTTTCCAGCTCCACCTTCAGCTTGTTTCAGCAATACCAGTACGCAGCTGGTATGTAGGGTAGGGCCCTCACTGCAGGGGTGGATGCTCAGGGCAGGCAAGAGCTTGGTTGACAGGACCTAGCCCTGAAAAGCAGGAGACCCAAATGTGAGTTCATGTTTACTTAAAACAGGGGAAGGATTTAAATCAATAGCCAGGCTGGGAGACCTGCCCTTAAATCCACAGGGCAAAAGATGGGACTGAACTCCATTTCCAAACTTCACAGTGGTTTGAATAAACCTGATGTCAGAGCATTGGCCAGAGCCACAGCTTCATACCAGCCTCTCAGCATCTCTAAGAAAGCCCCTGCAGCAGCCCTCCACCCACTGCCATGTCCCGCAGATGTCCCTGGGGGCCCAGGCAAAGCCCTTGGGGAAGGTGGCAAGCATCAGCTGTGCCTGGGTGCTCTCTGAAGCTCTGCTCAGGCAGCGTTTTGCAGTAGCACACAGGGCTAGCTACATGGCCCAAAAAGAAATTCTGCTCTGGGCTGGCTGATGCTAGAGCCAGCAGTCATGGATGCAATCCATTCAGGGAACCTTACACATTGCCCAGGGAAGGCACACAAAGCAAGAAAGTATCTCCATGCTAGAGGCCTTGCTAGGGTGTGTAGCAACTGGAGAAGCCCAGGCCTGCAGCAAAGCAGTGAGGGACCAGCTGTGGGGCCAGAAGCAGCTACAGGGACATTCACCCAATGCTGCATTACCTGGAAACTCTGTGGGGTTGGGGTGGCAAAAAGGTCCCGTGAGGAACAAAGTCTGGAGCGGCTGCACAGAAAAACAACCTGGGTAAGCAGGTGTCTTCATCTGCATGGACCTTGGAGATTGGAAAACCCTGGCAACAAGCAAATCCCCAGCAGTCCCTGTTTGGGGCCACTGGAGATTGAGGTTTCTGACATTCTGTGAAAGCAGAATGCCAAGGGATGCAGGATTTCCCCTATGAGCTGGCATTTTCCATCCCAGGGCCCAAGCAGAGGCAAGAGAGAAGACATCATGGATACCTCTTCACAGGGCTGAAGACAATGCCTGAGACCTCCATCTCAGATGCATCATAGAAATCCTCATCCTCTTCTTCCTCATCAGTCTCCAGGCCTTTCGCTAGCTTCCTGCCCAACACAGCAGCCCTCCTGTCCAGTTCGCTTGCTCTTGGCCCCTCAGCTGCCCTGCAAACCCCCTGCCATGTCACACACCACGTCATCAGCCCTGACGAGTGGGTTGTGCACTCCTTTCCATCCAGGAGGGTGAGCTGATACACTCAAGTAGGGCTACTTACTGCAGCTCTTCAAATCCAGGATTGTGGATGATTAACTCTGAACTGTAAGAAAAAAGAGATGCTTTGCTGAAAGGGAAAAAAAAAAACCAAAAAACCAACATGTTGTGCTGTTCACTGATGCATTTCAGTAACAGTGCCACAGCTATGCTCCTGTTTGACTCTGGCCAGACACAAGCATCCTTCTAAGTGATGCTCTTCCACTGTCCCCACTGTACAACTGCTGCTTTGCCTCTGGTACTCCAGAAGTTAAGCTCCCTAGACCTTGCTGCTGCCTGTCATCCTGTCTGCTCAGACTCCCACATCTCCCCTGGCTCTGGCCACCACCTGTATGCACGGTGCCTGGGGTTGCTGCAGTCCAAAGCCACAAAGTCTGCAACTTTGCAGCCACAAAGTCTTGCTCCCGTCAGCCAGAAAGGCTGCAGGAATACTCTCAAGTCCAAAAGGACTCCCAGATCAAAGTGGATCATTGCACTCACGGGCTGTTTGTAAAGACAAGGTATTTTCTTTGAAAGAGCCCTGCTCATTTATGGCTGCTGTAGAGCAGAGATGCATCATACTGGCCAGAGATGGAAAGTACATGAGGCTGGACTGCATCCCAAAGGCTGCCACTGGCAAAAGCAGCCTGGAAATTTGCTCCTCCCAGGATTTCAATACCTGTCTTTCATCTGATAGACAAAGTCCTCTTCAACCCAGGTTCCAGCAGAGCCATCTGGAGGCAGGTAGCGCAAATCCAACTCAATGTAGATCTACAAACAGAAACTGAAACTGCCTGAGAGCTTGGCAGCTGCAAAACAACTGCAGAAATGTCACAGAAAAGGGGAAGTGGAGCATGGAAGAAAAAAAGAAGTGAGATGCTGGTGGAAAGAAGGGGGAGCAAGGGGGTAACAGCCCCATAAGAAGGCTATTTATACCAGACGTTGTCTACCTCCATCAACAAGCTAGAGTTAACCAAACTCTCTCCCCTACAACTTCCCAAATTCCAGGATTCACTGAAAAAAAGCTGGCTCAAGTTTACAAATCTAAAATATATCATGGAGGCACTTCCGAAAGCCATCTCCGGGCACTTTCAACATGGAAAGTGGGGAGAGCCCTGCAGCAGAGAAAACTAATATGCAGGGATTTGTAGTGGTTTCTTTGTGGGAGGCACAAGACAGTTGGCAGAGCATCCCCAGGCATGACAGTTTGGTTTAAAATACCATGGCAGCCATAAGCACGCCCAGAGTCTGCATCACAAGACACATCCACTTAGCATTAGTGAGGAAGACGACAGCCAGAGAAGTATGGGGCATGTTGTGTATCAGCACAGCCAGCATAGGTCTGAAAACACGGATCTGCAGGTGACCAGCCTAATCATAAACTGACACAAATGCACAAGAATTTCCAAGCAGAGGCCAAAATCACAGCCATGGAGGAGGTCACTTCTCAGTAGCTTGAAGGGGATGTACAAGCTGGGTTCATAGTTTAGTCCCTGAAAAAAAACCCAACGTTTCTGGGAGGAGAAATACATTCAAAGAAAGCAGTAGTACAGTGGCTGGGAAAGGCAGCAGCAAAGGCTGGATAGATGCAGAAGCCCAAGATAAAACTGGGTGAATAGCTGAGGCTTGGAAAAAACACATTCAAACCACTAGGAAAAAAAAGGATGCAAGTAACTCAAGTCCCAGAGAAGAACAGGACTTGGAATAGCAGGAAGGGCTTTGTTCCCCCTCTGCTAAAGAAACAAGAGGTCAAAACAGCCTCTCGCCATTGGGGACATGTCTTTTCTTGGCTAAGCTGAGGAAGAGGGCCTCAGGCTGCTCTTGGATGAGTGTCCAGCCTTGCCTACTCTCTTCTGTCCCACGGCTGCACAATCCAAAACTTAAGCTGGCAAAAAACAAACGTGGTTGGTTTTTGTTTGGAGCAGCTCATCAGCATGAGTACTGCTGTTAACGCAAGGGAAGAGGCAGACAGGGGCAAAGGGTTGGGCTGCAGAGCAGCTCTGACCTTACAACAGTGTAAGTGCCCCTAGCTCTGTCCCCTCAAACCATTGCCAGCATGGAGGGCTGCTGAAGGGTCGGTCTAGTCCTCGTCTCTTTGCAGGCACGAACGTTTATGCAGTATGCTGCATCGGACCAAAAATCATCCTGGAAATGCTCAATTTCCACCCAGACCTGCTCCCTGATCCAGGCCAGCTCAGCAACATGGGAAAGTTGTGCCATTGGCACTTGGGCTCACAGTCTGCTGGCCACAGAGCTGCATCCCACATGCCACTGCAGGGTGAGTCAGGCTGCCCATTAGAAGGGCAAACAGAGGTGCAGTACACTGCAAGACCGCCTGTCTCCACCTTGCCTCTTCCCAGCCCCACCTGAAGCCCTGGCACCAAGCCCTGGTTGTCTGGCATTTGCTGAATTGTGCCTGCACACACCCAGCTGCCAGGGCACAGCTCATTTTTGTGTTGTGTCCGTTTTCCAGCAGCACAAAGGGCTCAGTGAGCCCCAGTGCTGGGGTGGGAGGAGAGCAGGACCCACTGTACAGAGAAGAGGGGCAGGCAGGTGCCAGAGCTGCTCATTGTTAAGCTATTCAGTTAGTACTGGTGTTTAACCCAAAAGCTCACTGGGGGTCCCCAAAGCACCCTGCCACCTTCAGCGTCACCCTATCAGCTCCCCTCTGCTTTGCACCCTGCAGCAGCCCACGCCCATGTGCTGCGTGGTGTAGGAAGCAGATGAAATACCACCTCCTACATCCATCACCCAGGCCTGGGGAGATTTTACTAAGCCTCCCTGATCACTCAGGCCCTTGGCAGGTCTCCAGGACCCCAGGCCCACTCCACACGCTTCTGGATGCTTGTAAAATCACTTAATGGATGTGAAGTGGCTGCACCCCTGTGCAGAGAGGGCACAAATGCCGCAGAACTCCCAGGTTCAAACAGCACCTTGGACTCCCCCCCAGCTCTAAATCCACCTGGGAAGCAACACACAAGGTTTCCCACAGTGTCTTCCCGGTTGCTGATAGCTAGGCTACCCACGGAGGACTTACACCAGTGACTCTGTGGCTCCTGTCAACGAGGGCCTCCCGGATGATCAGCCTCCCGGACGTCATCAGGTGCTGAAGGCTGAGGACAAGGGTACCGAGAAGCCTGAGACAAAACCAGAGGCTGCAGCAAAACTGTATATAGCATCAGCACCTACATCATGGGGGAAGAGAGTACCAGGATCTCCGCTCTCTTGCTCACAGCCCCTCCAAGATGTGGCAAAGGCTGTCAAATGCTACAGCACTTTCCAAAGGGAGTCTGGCAGTCAAAACACCCGAGACCCACTGACCCTACACAGGTCATGCCTCCACCCATCATGCCCAAAGCTGCCATCAGTGGTTAAAGGCTTGTATGGATCCAGTCCCACAGTGCGTGAGGGAGCTCTCCCCTTCAGCAGAGCTGGGCTTCACAGGAGCCAGCCGTATCTGGGTACCCAGTGGAGCTGGGGTGACTTCCCAGACAAAGCTGGGAAGCAGAGACTCCACACAAGGAAATACAGAAATAGGACATAAAACCATGGCCACAGGGATGTCTGCAGCAAATGAGGCCAAAAAAAACTACTCCAAAAAGGCTTCTATCTGAGGAAGAGTCATCTGGCTCCCTACAAGTGGCAGGAACACATGCGGGATCCCATTCAGCTGCTCCCAACCCCACCATGTGTTACTGCTGTCTGGAGCCTGTTTGTATGTCAGCCTCCATCTCCCTGTGGCACTTTTGCCATCAGCTGAGCTAAGTCCTGCATGAAACAGAGCTTCCTATTGTCTGCTGGAAACCACCACTGGAGTGTTTCACTGCCTGCCCAGGACCACAACAAGAGGAATAATTCCCCAGTCACCTTCAGCTGCAAGCTGCTGATCTTTTATTGCCTCTCACCTCTCTCTTTTCTGAGATGCAGAGCCTGCCTAATCTCCTACCCCCAAGGAATGTCTCCATCATCCCTATCCTCTCCAGTTTGGTGCTGCTGCCATAGAAAGGCTGCACACACAGAACTCCAGAGACCATAGATCAATACAGCAAATTTTCCCCTTCTGTCCTTCCACAGTCTCTTCCTATTTATTTTTGATCATTCCAGTGCACTGACCAACTGCTTTTAAACTGCAGCGTCTATTACCTGCCATTACTTTGCTCCCCAGCGGCAGAGGTGCAAGGACAGATGCTGTCAGTGCCTGTCCAGTCATTTCCCATTGGACTTCTCTGCTCAGCACAACCAGGTCCTAGTGTTTTGTTACTGTTTGCTTATTTGTTCTACAGTAGTTTCTATTGACATTTCTGTCAGAAACAATTTCTCTGATCCAGCTCCCATAAAGAGAGCATACAGTGAACAGTGACACAAAGTTCAGCCACATTTTCTGCTCTGGCTTTACCTTTAGGTGTCTCATATGCTGTGCTCATCTGTTTCCTCAACACCCTCTCCGGCAGGGTTGTGATGGTTTTCAAGATTTGCATTATTAGCTGCCTCTAGAAAGTTGTTCCTGTTGGGTTTTCCCTCACTTCTTACATTTTGCTTATCAGAGCTGACACCTTTCCCTCCATCCTCACGCTTCACATGTCCTAGAAGGACATGACTCTGCTCCCTTGCTTGGTCTACCACCACTAAATCTGTCAACTCTACTCTGGAGTCTCCCTGAAGTGTTTTACAACTGATGGAACAGCTGTTGAGTCCACAGTATTGTACCTGTTGCACCTAGACACATTTTAAATTCTGGCTGATCCTTTAAATTGCTGTAATTTTCAAAGGTTAAACCACACTACCATAGGCTCAGGGCTTTTCCCTACTTGTAGGCATGTTGAATTTGAGTGCAGCATGGTCAGTCACCACATGGATCTACAGGGTGAGAGCAGGTCCACGCTTTGCTCTAAGTCTTGCCTTTGTAGCTCTGTTTTTTAGGGCCAAATTTTACCTTTGTCCCACCTGGGGGTCTGATCTAGATCCTTATGTAATCTGTTACTGATGACACAACTAAATGATTCCGCATATTTAACTTAATATATACAGCACTGCTGCCCTATCAGAACCAGCTCCATCCCTCTTTTATAAAACTTGTATCCTGCTCATCTGCCCCCCATCTAATTTCCAATAAACATTTTCTGCTCCTAGTAGAAAATTCAGAGGCCAATATGTCTCTTACCCCACCTCTGCTAATCACCTGACAACCAAAGGACCTACCTGTTACTGAAAACCTTGCTGCAGTTGTAAACCTTAATGGACAGCACTTCCCCCACAACGAGCTTCCCATAATGAGGCCAGCGAAAGAGCTACAAGCAAACAGAGAAAGAAGAGAGTTCATTCTCAGCCACGCTTTCCCATGTTGGTTGGTCTCTGCAAAGTGGCCAAACCAACAAGCGTGACAAAAAACTGCTGCTGTGGGAAGTTACTTCCCTGCTGGCAAGGGCAGACGCTGCAGCTGGGAGTGGAGGAAGGGTCTGGACAGGAGCAAGAGCCCCTCCATTAGCACAGAGCTGCAGGTCAGCTACTAAAGCCAGAGCATCATCACACCTGGCCGACAGGTGGTGTGAGACAGGGTGTGGGGAGGTACAGTAACCTGGAGAGAACAGATCACCCACAGAAGGGAGCCATGAGGCTCAGGCACATGGCCAGGCTGCCATTCACCAGACATACAAACTGGCTGGTTGCCTTGTGGCTGACAAGAGGGAGATGTCCCTCCTGCTCCCCAGTCCTTCTTCTCCTTTCATAGGTGACACAGAGGCACATGGGTGGGACAGGAGACAAGCAATGGGGAGCATCTGCCAGTCTGGCACGGCTGGGCTCTTAAGGGTTCAGGGATGCAACAGCAAAAGAGGGTACTAGGAGGAACATTTCCCAGCCCACTCCCGGTCCCCATTACCCCCCTCCTGCCCTACAAGTCATCAACCAAGACGCTGCCTTGTCCTGTCCCTGTCCCATGGGTGACACTTATGGAGGAGTGCCGACGTGTGCTCTCACCTCCCCGAAGACAGCCTCTGGGCCACAGCGGATCTTCCTTGTCTTCTGAATGAAGCCTTAGAAAGGAGGGGAGGCATGAGGTGCCAGCAGGGCAGCACAGCCCACCCAGCTGCCACAGGGAAAGCAGACCCCATCCCTCCCTGGCCAGGGCCCACCTCGGAAGCTGAGTTGCACCTGCCGCTCGCCGCGGCCGGGCAGCCAGGAGAGACGCCGGACACCAACGCTGAGCGCCATGGAGCCAGCGACCAGACCAGCGACAGCGACGGGCAGTGCTGGCCGGCTCCACCCACCCGTCGTGAGTCAGCTGTGACTCGCCCGGCCAGTTCGGCCGCCCACTCCCTGCCCCAGCACCCCACGGACCCAGCAGGCCCTGCCAAGGACACAGGGGAGTGGGGGGGTGGGGAAGTAGGGGCAGCCCTGGCTGCTCCATCAACCTCAACCCTGGGGCACTGGGCTGGCTCTGGGCCAGGGGACAGCCCCTGCAGGGCAACCAGCCCAAGCCCCGCTGGGCCTCGGCCCAGCCAGGCACAGGGGAGCACCAAGCCACAGGGGGCTTGGAAAGGCACCTCACAGACATCTGCCCCATGACCTGCAGTGGACAGACCCTGATGGCTGTCCCCTCATGCTCCACGGCAGGCACAGGCCTGCTGGAGACAGGGGCGCACAGCACTGGGCACTCTCCCTTCCCTGGGCTAGGAAAGGAAGGAGAAATGAAAATTGCCCAGCGGAGGACATCACACAGCTGCACTTCAACTCGGGGCTAATGCCCTGTGGGGGACAGGGCCTTTGAAATTCAGAACTGGAAGATGTGGGCCCAAGTGCTGCAGTGATGACAGGAGCCAGGCTCTGCTCTTGGTCCCTCTTCAGCTTCTCCAACACGAAATCATGGCTTCTGCAGTTAAAACCCTCCAAAGCAAACAGAGGGTGGGTGGGGAAGGGAAGCTGGCCAGGCCAGCTCCCAGTCTTCTAATGAGGAGGGCTAGGCTTCCTGACACGAGGAAACGGCACTCAGGCTGCATGTGCTCAGCAGCCTCTGCTTACCTCCCCCCTGCCCCACACAGCAGCACACCAACACAACAGGCCAAAAGAGCTAAGCTGGTATAGGTGGGAAGCCAGGACACTTTGGGACACAGGCTGCAGCCCAGGCGCTAGCTCTGCAGGGCACAGACAAGCATTGAAACCCAGGAGCAGCAAGTCAGGAGCTCCAGCTGCTCCACAGGGCACTGGCTCCCAGCCCGCTGCAGCAGTGAGGCCTGAGGCACATCATGCCAGGAGCTGGCTGAGCTCACAGCTGCACTCACCAGCTTGACTTGATCAAGCTCATCTGCATGAGAACTAGTAAATGAGAGATCTGGGAGCCCTTCCAGACTGCAGATTCAAGCCAGATTAAAGCAATTGCACAGTCATGAGCTCAGCAGAGTTTGGAAAGCATTTCTCCCTCCTGCAGGACAGCTCTCCCACTTGGTGCCCAGCACATCCACACAGACCATACGGGGCACCTTGCAGCAGGCCAGGGTGACTAATCCAGCTCTGCAAACACCGAGAAGTGAATCATGCCTGAGCAATGCCAGGCTGCTTCCAAACAAGTCCTGCAGTTATTTCCCTCTTACACAAAAGCTTCCTGGAGCACCAGGGAAGCGGTGGTGGCTGCAGTGGAAACAAGCGGCGGTGCAGAGGATGCCACTTCACAGTGCAGCAACAAAACACAGCAGGCCGGCAGCATTCAGCACCACTTTTGTGAGCCCAAAGGAGCAAGCCCATCACTTCAGGGCAGCAGAGAAAGCTCAATGCACTGACCCCACACCCAGCCACCGCTGGAAGGGGGCAACAGGTGCAATTTAGGCTGTTTACTGAGACATTCAGACCAAAGTGTGCTATTGATGGGTGGATGAAGTATTTGCTCAAAGCTGATCAAAAGCAATTGCCTCCCAATGGAGTCTGTCATTTCCTCAAACACTTGGAGCAGTCACACCACTTGCATGCACCTGAAGCAGATGCCTCGTTTTGGTGAAACAGTCCCTGAAGGAACCAAGCATTTCAGAGCTCGAGTAGGGCCCTCAGCCCAACAAGCTGTCTGGGAAAAGAAGGTGGATTGGATGGAGCATTATCTCCCACAGAGGACAGAGCTCTGTCGAGTAGCATGGCACAGTCCAGCATGGCATGTCACCAGTATTTATTGCCAGGTGTCCTAGAAGCAAGAGGAACCCTCCCTTATGAGCTCCCATGCACAATAAATTTTGATTTATACAAAGCCCCAAGGCTGAAAAATCTTTGGGGACTGCTAGTACAAGGGTGCTTGCTCAATCTCAGCCAAGGCCAGAGTAAAGAGACTTCTGGGGTGTTCCCAGCGCTTACTGTGGAAATAAAGCAAAAGTATGATCTACAACAAAGGTGAGCATGCACTGCACTGGGCAAGAACCTCATGATCTCCTGAAGAAGAAAGAAGATCTCTTGAAAGAAGAGCTCAGACCTGAGCTCTTGTCTACCTCAAGCAATAACCATGCTGCAAATCTGAATTCCAGATACATCCAGGGCAGCACAAGGCAGAAGATATACCTCCCAGCCTCTCACCAAAGCACCCAGCAGCTGCCTTCACTGCCTCTGAAACTAGGAGTCCTGGCAAGATACAAGAATGAAAGAAAACGGGCAACTGTGCTGTCCCAGTTCAGCAGCTTCCAAGCTTAACCCTCCTCCCATGGCTTTTCACCTGGGCCCACACCCGTGAAGCTCTTGTTCTCAACTGACAACCATGGGACTTGCACTACTTTGCTCACTCACATTTCAGCCACTAACCTGCAGGTAAACAGTACCTCCAAAATCTCCTCTGCTCCCACAGGGAGAAGAATTTCCTCAAGATTTACCTCTACCATGTCTTGACCTCCTCCTCCCCAAAACAGGGAAGGTCTCTCCTACCATCAATGAGTCCAGCACCTGGAGAGACTTCAGCTAGCTGCAGAACAGACAGCAACTCCACTCCTCATAGCCAGCGCAGAGACACAGGAGTCACTCTCTTCAAGTGGCAACTAGTAGAGATTTAAGAAGCAGAGGATTTCCCACTATGCATTCTACTATCTCAGAGCTCACCTTCTGCCCCTCAAGGCTGGAGCAAAGGAAAGTCCCAACACGCTTTCAGTGCCTTGCCAAGGAAACCATCCACTGAAGCCAAGCAGTACACACTGCCACTGGTCCAAACAAGGGACTGGTGAGCCTTCAGAACTACTGCTGTAAATATCTTTTAAAGAACACTTTAGTAAAAAGAAAAAGATAGATATACACAAAGACACACTCTTAGGTTTTCTTGTACATGTAATACAGGAAAGGACAGCTCTGCCTA
>JAVJGJ010000002.1:47568-59980 GCA_035590215.1 Microhierax caerulescens
AAACATAAGTAAAGGATGGTCTCAACCACAGTGCAGTTTCTCAAGAGATGACTTGGCAGTTTTCCTCCCTCTTTTCCACACGTAACACATTTTAGTTTAGGCAGCCACTCAAGAACAGAGGTTGCTTAGTTTCCTTCAAGGATCTACGTGCAAGAAAATTTTGTGCTGCAAGCTAGATGGAGGATTTCAGGAAAGACAGTCCAGCTTTCCCTAGAGGGAGCCATATGCTGCCTGTGGAACCCGGGAAGACACATTGTGGTCAAAACTAGGTTTGAATAAAACTCATCTTTGCTCAGCATTAGTCCTAGACTCACAGCCCTTCAAGCACAAGTTACATACTAGTTTGGTGGCAGACACCATCCAGAACAACTAGTCTAGCTGAGGATGGGGATTCAAGTCCAGGTTCTGCTTTCACACAGGTGTGTACCCTACCAGTTTCATAGCCTGAATCACCATGGCAGTCTTCCCATGCATTCTCACCATTTTCTGGTTTGCCTGGTGCAACAGACAAATTAATTCATAATTTCACAGTAAGAAACAGCTCATCTTACTGCAGGACATACATTCAGCAATCTTAGTGATTAAAAAGTAACAGAAGTAACGATGATGGAAAATGTGTTCTGCTTTTGCAGCTCTTCACACTCAACCTAGGCTAACTCAGATGCTGAATCACCACCAGTATAGTACTATAGCAAAGACCTGCCATAAACCGTAACATCCACGTTGCTGGAAAACAAAAGGAAAAGCACAGAAAGGAAATAAAAGTCCAAACACGTTATGTAAATCAGAGCAGATTATTTATTTACGAAACTGAAACTGGTGACTGCTTTGTAGTGCAATGACAAGCACAAGTTTCTTTATCTCTATTTTGAAATGACCCATCCCCTGCCACCTCCCCAAACAATTGTGCTTTATTACCATGTGCCTGTTCTACAGTCCCCAGACTATACGATACACACTTCACATTTCTGAGGACAAGGAAGCACCTCTTTGGAGTTCCACAGATAGTTCCTTTTTCATTTCACAACTTCTGTGACATAAAGAAATCACTCAAAGCATCTTCAATTCAATGTTCCCGGTTACTGGGTTTTGAAAGTCACATTAATGTGATTCATTAATCCCAATCTCAATTAATTAACAATTAATCCTCATTAATCCCCCCCCCCAACTAATAAGCAGACCGCAGTGTTCTTAAACTGCAACAATGGCTCCAAGCAAGAGCCTATCACAGAAGAAATTTTTTCTGATAGAAAAACGTGATTAAGAAGGAGACTGCAAAGAACGGTCACTGAAATTTAAAAATAAACCTCTGTATACAACAATGTACTGGCACTTTATGAAGGCACAACAGGAACTACTGCAGGCATCTGACCAACAGACTTCAGTACCCATCATGACAGAATGGTCCCTGTTCCTACAGAAGGAAAAGAAAAAACAAACAACAAAACAAACCCTATCAAGGAACACACGGTAAGTATCATTACAGCAAACATGACTGCAGTACTTCTACCAAACTCAGCACAACAAAGCAGTGTTACATGAGCAGCCCAGTGCACATGTCCACTCTGATAACAAGCAGCAGATGGGCTGTGTCAAGCAATGATGCATGGTATGATGTGTCACTGTTGCAAGGTGGAAAACCAGCAAGGTCTATTTTTCTGTGACAAACTGCCAGCAGCTGGGGTTTTTTCCTTATATACAGTTCTTCCTATTAGGAACAGGAAAGATCAAAGATACAGAGCACAAGCAGGTGAAAGAATTAGTGTGAATAGTACAATCTTGAGGCACTGAGCACTGACAGCGTGTGCAAGGGAGAGCACAGGTGCAGACAGCTCTCTTCATGCCAGTGATACAGGTGGCCTGGGTCAGGCTGCAATCATTATTTCTGACCATTTCACAGGTGGCCATCCCTGCCACTTATAGTATGACACCAGCTGCTTAGGCACCTCAGCCAGAACCATCTGAGAAAGTGCTTCCCAGGGAGCCTACAAGAACAACAAGGAGAATAAACCAGAAATATTGCAGAGAAAGGATTTATCAGCCCAGTGACAAGCACTTTTACAGAACACAGAGCACAGCCCCCACCCATTTCATCTCACTCCCTGTTGCAAGAGTTCTTTGCTGCCATGTTAGGAGCACTTCCAGTCTCAGTGGGCACTGCTGATAAAAATCACTTGTTCTCACCCCTGCACTGCTCCCTTCCCACTGCAAGCCTAGGCTCACGCAGCCTTTATATGGCACTGATCTGGGTGGGGTACTACCTAGCCACTAGCAATTTCTCTTACTTTGGGTTTTCATTTGACTCCGTTCTTCAACCGAATTCACTGTGCAATGTGCATGAATGCTAGTGCCAACAGTGAAAGCAGGAAGGAGCTGGGGAATGACAGGATGACTATCAAAAACATGGAAGACTCTTAGCTTAAATCACTCACGGGACTCTCAACATCAGAGACTAACAATATGATCTCATTTCCTTGCCTAATAAATGTTTTGTACCCCAGGAGAGACAACATCTCACTCTACTCCTTTAACTCTGCAATAGCCAAGAGGCAGTATACTAAATCAATGATACAAGAGCTCTTTTAAGAAAAAGCTGCAAGACAGCTGTGACTAGGCACACAGTTTCCAACACACAAGCAAACATCCCAACTCTCACTGGTATCAAGCAGCTGGGACAGCAATTTGAGCATGCAACTTGCTGCCTTGTCTAGACCCATGCTTATTTTTTAGATGTAATAGCTGCATATACACTGGCATCAGGACTCTTCTGAAGTTAAAAGACAACTTACATGTTTGAACTGTCTGAAAGGCACAAACTGGACAATGTCTTGTGCAGCTGGTTCTCCTGTCAGAGACTTCAGGACACCATTGTCTCCATCAAGGAACTCCATTGCTTTGAAATCAGCTTCACCAACTCCAACAATAATGATGGACATTGGCAACTTAGAAGCATTAACAATTGCTTGCCTAATTTGATCCAGGTCAGTGATCTCTCCATCTGTGATGATCAGCAAAATAAAATATTGCTGAAGAACATTAGAAAGCACCCAGTTAGGGAGTTCAACACCAAAGCTCACATAACTGAACACAAATGGGGCAATTTCTTAGAGAAGGAATGAAATCGGATGATGATGCAGATAAGACAAAACCAGAACATTAAAGAAGCTTATGCTTATTCACATTTTTCATATGCGTAGCACCTTTCATTGTGCACTTCAAATTTCCTCTGTACTAGCAAAAAAGGTAGTCTTAAATTTAATTTAAGAAAAATAATTACATCAATTGGAAGAAAGTACTAGAGATGAGCAAAGTACTACTAAACCAACAAAGCTGCACACAAAATTCACTGATAAGATGCTGTTTTACTCACTGACAACTCAAAAAGGCTAGTATTTAATATCCCTGCAGCGTAACTCAAAAAGTCATCTTTTTTAGTTATCAGTAATTTACATTGTAAGTATTAGAAATCTCAAAACACAGCAGTGACAAACGTCATGACACAAAGACACTCTAGACCTAACAAGAAGGGAAGAATACAGGACCTTTTCAAGAAGAAGAAAAGAAATACCTCACACCAACAAATGTGCACTGTAAAGTGTTTAAAATTTCCTTCCTTTTCCAGAAGGTAATGTTTATACCTGGTTCTGAAATGAACAACCACTGTTTTACAGCAGCTATCTATAGACTTCAAATGAAAACAGAAAGTGAGACGCGCACAATTAAAATAAAACGGAATTTCCAATTCCAAAACCCAGTTAACACAAGGGTTACTGTGGTTGTACCCCATTACTAGTTCTTTACTTAAATAGTTAGGTTTTCATCTGTAAGAAAAAGTAGAGATATTTAACATATAAAGAGAAGTAAGAAGATTCCCCCAAGTGTTGGGAAGGCTGAAAAATACCCTCAGAAATGTAAGAAACTGATTTCCCTAGACCAAGCACCTCACAGTGTGGGAAATGTATTTGACATACACACAAACCTAAACAGAACCAAAAATACTGGCACAACTAGACCATAAAGCAAGTATCTGAGGGTACCTCCAAATTCCTTCTGATCAGTCTGTCAGAATGGAACCAGTTAAATCTATCAGGAAATAAGAGTCCTTAAGCAAAACGAGTAAGTTTATAGAGTTGAATTTTAACAGCAGCCACAGCCATGCAAGCACACAAATGAGACATGCAACACAACTGTAGGGTAGCATAGATGCTCTGCAATACACTTGAGCATACTGATTTAACAGTTTTCAGACTCATGAACACAGAAAAACAGAATCAGCCCAACACAGATACACAGGAAAGGCCATGCACTCACTGAAGGAGTTCCCTGTTGTGCCCAGTGCGCTGCAAACCTTGCCACGAGGTTTATAATAGGAGAGAAATTGGTTGGCCCAGAGAGTCGAATCTGAGGCAGGATCTGGTGGTAGGCATCCACTGTTCCTTGGATCCCTGAAACACAAAGGCGGCAAGCTGCCAGAAGAGCTTCACAACTTCTACAGTAATTATTTCATAAGCACTACTAAATAGTATGGCAAAAGGATAACAACTCTCACACAGCTGTGAACTCCTGAAGAGCAAATAAGCAGTAGGATAACAGAAAACACACAAAGCACAAGGCTGAGACCAGTGGACAGCCACAGAGACAGGATTTGCAGATTTCTCCCCCATTCTACATCCTTCATATCACTTTGGGCACCTAACATCACAAAACTCATGGAAGTTGTGGGAAAAGTGATCCAGTGAAGGCACTGATCACTATGTTTACCTTGTCCTTTCTACCTTGCATCCAATTTGCCTAGTTTAATTGTTGTCTAATTAGACAACAAGGTCAGAAGTTCTCTGGAACAGTAACTTTTCTTTTTCCTTGTATGCAAGTTAGACAATGATCTCTGATTCAGGATTCAAACATTTCTGTAACAGAAATAGCAATCCCTAAGATTTTTCCTAGGTAAGAAGTTTTCCTCAGGTTAACTAAACAACATCTTTTTAAAAGTCTGATTTTAAATGGTGCATATGATTCTGTGGATCCATCTAAATTGTCCTATTCCTGGCTTTTATCAATGTAGCTTCATTTGCAACAACTGCTGCCTGTGTTGGTGAACAGCAGATTTTACTGATACTTCTCAAAACTACCGCACAGGGACCTTTAAAGAGCAAAGACACAGATCCCAGTGAGGCAGACAACGCTGAACTGTCCGAGGGAACGCTTGGATTCAGTGAAATCCACTGAATTTCAGATTCCATTTTTTGTTGTCCTTAGGCCAGAGACCAGGTACTTAGTCCTAAAAGGTCATAATCCAGCTTAGAGAGCAGCTATTAAAAACAGCTGTGTGCTAGGCTGACCCTGGCTGGATGCCAGGCACCCACCAAAGCCGCTCTATCACTCCCCTCCTCATCCGGACAGGGGAGAGAAAATATAATTAAATGCTCATGGGTCAAGGTAAGGACAGAGAGATGACTCAGCAGTTACCATCACAGGCAAAACAGACTTGATTTGGGAAAAATTAGTTTAATTTATTACTAGAGTAGGATACTGAGACATAAAACCTAAATAGTAAAAGACCTTCCTCCACCCCTCCCTTCTTCCCAGGCTTTACTCCCAATTCCTCTACTTCTTTCCCCCACAGCAGTGCAGGCGGATGGGGAATGGGGGTTGTGATCAGTTCATCACACATTGTCCCTGCCACTCCTTTCTCTGCAGGGAGAGGACTCCTCACACTCTTCCCCTGAGTGGGGTCCCTCCCACAGGAGACAGTCCTCCACAAACTTCTCCAACACGAGTCCTTCCCACGGACTGCAGTTCTTCACAAACTGCTCCAGCATCAGCCCCACACTGTGGTCAGAAGTCCTGCGAGCAAACCTGCTCCAGCATGGGCTCCTCTGTCCACAGGTCCTGACAGGAGCCTGCTCCAGCACTGGGCTTCCCCCAGGGTCACAGCCTCCTTCAGGCATCCACCTGCTATGGTGTGGGGTCCTCCATAGACTGCAGGAGGGTATTTGCTCCACCATGGGCCTCCATGGGCCTTGGGGGACAGCCTGCCTCACCATGGGCTTCACCACTGGCTGCCAGGGAACCTCTGCTCTGGCACCTGGAGCATCTCCTTCCCTCCTGCACTGACACTGGTGTCTGCAGGGCTGCTCCTCTCATATTCCCACTCCTCTCTCCAGCTGCAATTGCTGTTGCACAGTTGCAGGTTTCTTTCCCCTCCTTCTTAAATGCATTATCTCCAAGGTGCTACCACCATCACTGATGGGCTCAGCCTGGGCCAGCAGTGGGTCTGTTTTGGAGCTGGCTGGCATTGGCTCCATCTTACACAGGTGAAGCTTCTAATAGCTTCTCAAGGAAGCCACTCCTGTAGCCTGCACCCCACCAAAACGTTGCCATGCAAACCCAATCCAGTATGAAACAATCTCCACTAAAGGAGATGGCTATAAAGAAAATAAGCTTTTAGGACAAGCCTTTAAAAGATAACATTCAAACATAGACACCCTGCTAATGAAGTAACCATGGTCTCCAATAGCCTTAGCAGATGGTTGCTCTGGAAGCATGACTAGTATAGGCACACTGCTGACCTGAATCCACTGCCACCTATAACATACCAGAAGCAACCAAGTTGCAGCAACAAAAATTCCAGCACAGACTAACAATCAAATTAAAATCCAGACCCCTTCACTGGAGCGAATATAGACTGCACAGAAATCTGCATCAACACACATCCACTTTTGTCCATATCCACGTAAGAGTAAATCTAGTTTTCTGCATATCTTGGCACTGCATCTGGTTTTCACTAGTTGTGAAAGAAATACAACACTTCAAACATCTGTCCATCTCACAGCGAAGTATTAATAAAGAGGTGTCCTCACCCTGACAATAAGGGTTGCTGGCGTTGAAGTTCAAAGCAAACTCATGAGATACTTAGGAAAGGGGTCATTACAAACAGTTAGGGAATGCAGACAGACAGAGCAACTGCCCAACATTGCGAAGGCCCTACCTGTCAGCTAGGAGGAATCTGAGCTCCAAACTCAAACGCAGGAAACAGCTTGTGCCTGAAGAGAAAGGGCAACAACAAGAAATAAGAAAGCAATTTTTCATAACTCACTACTCTCTTTTATTCCCAGAAAACTGCTGCAGACCAAGGTTCAACTCCTGCCATACAGAAGGCATTTACCATCTAGCTCCCCATAGCTAGTCACCCAAAGGTTTCAGGCTTTGGCTTGACAGTTTCAGCACGTCTTTCAGTGCAGCACCCCACCCACAGGACTCAGGAAATTTTGAAGTAGCAAAAGAAAAGCCAACCTAACCACAGCCTGGTTAAAGGACAGAGCAGACAAACATGTTCCCACTGAATCAAACAGGGCATTCACATTTGAAATTTGTGACCAACTAAAGCAGCATTACAGAGTAATCCAAGGCCATAAAAGGGCAGACCAGGAGGGACAAACTAAGCAAATATGCCAAATTACAAAGGGCTGCCACTGCCCTCCCTGGCAGTGACAGAAGCAGGAGAAAGCAGTAGCAGCTCCTGCAGGCATTTCCCAAGGAAAGGCAGCACCTCAGTCACTCAGACACTACAAGTCAGAAACAAGCTATCAACCCTGATCACTGACATCTGACACATTTTTGATGTGGTGGCTAGATCAGTTAAGATCATTACATACATGTGATAATCCTGGACTACGCTTCCAACACTTCAGATAGCATTCAGGTACTCATTTATCCCATCTGGGCTGATGTAGCGAAGAGAATCTGGTGACTTGGGATCTCAGTTGGAGCCAGTGAAGTCCACACCCACCTAACCAGTCACAATGTCAGCAAGTCACTGATGCATCACCCTAAGCAAACCAGAAGAACTAACCACACCCAGAAACAGAGGGTTAGACATGGCCCACAGAGCTCCCTTTCTCTCAGGCACGCAGGCAGTCCTACACAGAGCAGGCAAATAAATCTGTGTACCTTTTCCCACTGGGGTACATGCATGTTTAAGAAGTAATATTTTTTTCCACTGATAGACTGAACTAATTTCTCAAAAGAAATTTAAGGAAACCCTAGTTCCACTGAAGTTGCTACTTGATCACAAAAAGTAAAAATATAACATCATTTGGGTTTTGCAGTCTTCATCACTGCAAATAAAAGTACTAATCACAACTTCATTGCTCCTGCCACCTGTCATACCAAGAGGTGCAGTGGGGAAACAACTCACTGTAAAGTTAATCTGGCAGCCTCCCATGATGTAGTTAAGAAACAAATATTCTGCCTTAATCTAGAGCAGGGGTCCTCAAACTACGGCCTGCAGGTGCCGGCCCCCTGTTTAAAAAGTTTGAGGACCCCTGATCTAGAGGAACAGAGAGAGAGTGTTACACCTCCTCCCCACAAGAACAGATTTCATTACCATCAGAAAATAAAAGAGCCAAAAAAAAAAAACCCAACAAAAATCTTCCTACCTTGCAAGATTTATCCTAATAATGCCAAAATTTTTGTAGCTCTTTTTCTTTTCTTTTTTCTCAGGATTAATGCATTCAAATTCCACCTACAGAAAGCAAGAATGCAAGAAGCACATTCCCAAATATCTGCATTTATGGCAGAGCATATCACTGAAAATGAATGGTATCACACAGTTACACAAATACTGAGCAGAATTCTGAAACTTAATATTAAAAAGGTTTTCAACTAGTTTGGGTGTTATCTGGCAAGTTAAACGCGGTGCTTTTGCTGCTAGCAATGGGCAAAACACAAGGAAAGGCCTCAGAAAATCTCTCTCCTCAGCAACATAACTGTTAATCTATATGCAATTATGAAACAGTGTCATTGGGGGGGGGGGGGACTGATAACAAATAAGACCATTCCTCTTAACATAATCAGGTTCTTTCTCCGTTAAGGGAAAGGAATGCACTCAAACAGAAGACAAGGAGGCAAAACCTCAGCATGGGAGAGGCCTAAATTCGCAGGTTCCCAATGGCAGAGTTTCACTTCCATTAGTTCTGATTTCACATAGGCTAGGGAAAAAGCCAAGAATCTTCCACCAACTTCAGGATTACAACAGAAGTCAAGTTAGCAGGCAACTGGAAGCAGTCCTAGGCTATCTGCTGTGTGAGAATTCATCTGTGAATTCTGATGAGACACTTCCACAATGAGAGTCCAGGTGCAGACAAGAGAGAAACTGGCATGACCAGCAAATGATTCAACTTAGTCTAAACTGGATGCCCAAGACAAGGTAAGAAGAAGAAGAGTGCCCTTGGAAGAGCTGCTTCTCTCCATCAGCTAAGAAAGGCAACCAGAGTGCTTGTGAGGGTGACCAGCTCAAGCACAAATGTTATCTGAGACAAGCCCTACCTCTGGGCCCATCTGTTAAAACATGAACAAGCCCTTTTATTTCCACTTGACTCGGCAGAGGAGAAAGCAAACTGAACTGCTGGAAAAAGTGGCTGGTGGCCAGCAGAAAACGTGCTCAAGGATGTCTTTAGGAAAAGGAATAGTAACAGTACCCAAGGCAACGTAATCCCCACACCAGGTTTTATTCTTCCCAGATGTTAGCTTAGTAATACTAAGATACACAGAGAAAAATTCACTTTTGGAGGCAACAACTGAAAATGTATTTCTGAGGTCGATATTAAAAAAAGATTTCTGAAAGACTGAATTATGGACTACGTTAGTGGGGGATAGAGAAAGCTCACCAGAGAGTCATCACTGGCTTTCTGTAGCTGAATCAGGTTAGTTTCAAAAGTGCCTATCAAGTCATGTGACCCATCACTGTCATAATCTGCACACCGTACCTGAAAGGAAAGAGAGCAAGCAATAGGCAAAGTGTACTGCATTAGGGAGAATGGCAGCTGCTCACCGCGTGATCTCCCATTTCTGACAGCTTTGCAGCAATCTAGTGAGCTCCCCTATCACATCTGAACCAGTGGTGCCATCCATATCACTAACTGAAACCTGATAGTAAGAGAGACACCCAGAGCAAATTGCAAAAAAAAGGAAGATGTTGAATTGCTCACCCACTACATACTCACAAGCATGCACGGTGAAAGTTATAATTAAAAGCCTTCTGCAGTTTAAACATTAACAAAAAAAACCCCAACATTTCACAGCCTAGATGTATAAATGCAAGATCATTCAGGACAAGATATGCAGCTGGGGTAATGGGAAGAAGCAATTAAAAATTTATTATCTAAGCACTTTTTGAACATACTCTTTTCTTCTGCCCAGCAATATCATCGCTTTACAAAATAATGGCAATTTCCACAGAGCACTAAGTCTTTTTCTGCATCTTATACCAATCAGATTAGAGACAATTAATAACCAGTCACGTTTAAATCAGCATGAAAGCTTCAGAAATAGATAATGCAAGAGAGCATTGTGTTTAAAAATACAAAATATGCTAATAGCTATGCCTTAGAGCAAACACAATAAGGCTTACATTGTCAATAGATCCCCACAAAATCAACTATACAGAGCATTTGTAACGTGCAAAATACAACTGTAGAACACAATTCCAGAAGCAGTCAATCAAGAAACAGTTGTGAACAGCTACTTTCTCCCCTGCTGAAATTCACATTCTACACAGATTCAAAGGCTCTCTTTTTCCATGATCTGCCTTTAGCAACCAAACTGATGTTAATCCAGTATAAACCACAGTGACAGCTTTTTCCTCAGGACAAAGGGACAAGATGAACTCATGGGTAACACCTGAGTAAGGACATCTAATTCAATAGCCAGATACCTGAATTTGAGACAGTGTTCTTTTAGGACTACTCTGATTCATTAGGGATCTTCCACTGGTATCAGTGGGAAACCTGTACAAAAAGCCAGGTGGATTATGACCTAATCCAGCCACCTAAATGGGAAGCACCATGTCATTCTTCAGTCTCTTAATGGGAAAACAAGACCACCTTAGATTCTGTGCCCCGCTTCTCCCTCTTTATCCATCCCAAGCCACTACATCTTTCCACTCATCTCTTCTGCACACTCCTCCATGAAGCAACTCTCACTTTCCCACTTGAACTCCACCTCACCTCTCTCAACAATTCTGACATTTCAACATCACTCAGAAGCACCTGGATTGTGTGAGGGAGGACAATGAAGGAGGCTCTCATGCTGAACCTCCTGGTGCAGGGTCTGCTTTGTACCAATACATCTGAGAGCTGCAGAGAATTCAGCAGCTGCTGCCTCCATGCACCTCTTCTCCCCACTCTACTTGCTTCCATTCCCCCTCTCAGCCACACCAATAAAACTGTATTTAGGACTAGTTTAGTTACTAGTTCACAGCAGGATATGCCTTAAAACAAACCTCTTTTCACAAGGGTTTTCTAAGACTAGCTGAGAATCACTGTACACAGCCCAAAGAGTGGTGCTACTGCAAACAAAATCCTAGCAATACTGCTGGAAACTGTATATAGTTATTTAATGATTAATTAATCCTTCATAAATGAACTATCCAATATACACTATGAGCCTTGGAATACAGTCAGTAGGTAAAAAGCCCCTTTCATCTACAGAAGGAGATTTCTCACAGAAAATGGATGTGCCTTTACATATATGCTATCAGGCACTTGGACTGGCAGCTTTAGTCCCAGTACCAACACCCACAAATTACACATTTGCTATTTCCATTTAGATAACTATGGGGGAGAGATGCTACTTTCATTTGCCCCTATTGTTAATGAAACTGTCAATAAGATTAGGCTGTGTCACAAACCAAAGCTGCTCTTAACGCAGAACAAGGAGAACATCACTCTGCATCACAATGAATAAAGAATTACCATTGTTAGTACATCATTAATTTGAACCAAAGATTTATGTTCACACATATATTCGGTACGCAATCCTCAGACATAGCTGGCAAAACTGATGTTTAGGGGATGCATCAAAATGGCAGTTTCCACTGTGCTGCAGTACAAGTTCTCCCTTCACTGAAGACCGTTATTTCATGTAATTGCTCCTACATAAATTTTTAGAAGCCTCAAACCAGAAGTTCAAAGCAGCAAATGCCAGATGAAAAATGAAACACCAGAGCAATATTATATTCTTTAGTGCTGCTAGTCAAACTCCTCCTGTGAGCCTGGATTCCCCTTTCTGACATCCCTAACCTGTTAAGTACAAGAATAGTATAATCCTTTTTTCACAACTGTGTTGTGAAATTTAATAGATTATTTGCACATGCATCGAGAATTTTGGCTGAAACAAACTAAAAGCAGAAATCTATCTTTTTTAGAGGCAGGCCATTACAAAAGTAATTCCAAAGGACAGAAAGCTTCTGAAAAACAAACCAACCCCCCCAAACCACACAGAAAAAAAATCCGCCCCCCCCCCCAAAAAAAAAAAATCCACCAACCACTACCACACTAATCTTTCTGTATTATAGCAAATGCAGTCTCACATAACAGAATGTGTAAAACATGCTATCTCATGTCAGTTTTCA
>JAVJGJ010000002.1:64941-91477 GCA_035590215.1 Microhierax caerulescens
GCCCCTGCCTCGGGCTCTGCCCGCGGCTCCCAGCGGCCCGGGCTCCCCGGGGCCAAGGCGAAGGGCCCTTCCCTCCGCCGCGCGCGTCTCGCCGCCGCCCTGCGCTCCCCGGCGAGAAACGGGCTTTTAAGCGCTGTCGCGTATCGTCGCTTCGCCGGGGCAGCGGCCGGTGACTGCAGAGCTGGCGCGCAAGGCCCGCCCGCGCCGCCGCCAAGGGGAACGGCGGCCTGACAGCCCGCGGGCCGCCCGCGCCCGGCAGGCGGTAGCCGGCCCGACGCGGCGCAAGAACTGCAGAAGTGCCCCAGCCTGCAAGGCCTCCCTCCTCGCCAGCCTGACACGCTCGGCCACGGCAGCTACCGAGCCCGGCAGCTGCGGGGCTGCCTTCAGGAAAAAACGGTTGCGAGCCTGCCACAAGGGGACAGCTAAGCTTTGTTGGACACTAACCTGCAGACACTTCTGTTCCAGGAACCGCTATAATGCTCAGAACTGAATTTAGAAGATAAGCCTCCAGGCTTCAGAAAGCTCGAGAGACTGGACAGCTGCAGAGCTCTAACAACTACTTTAAACATGGCTGTTTGATGATCAGAGAAGCTCCCTCAGGAGTTCAGAAAACAGGGAAGCAATTGTTTGGTCTTTCCAGTATCCGAGAAGCTACACTGCTTTCTTACACTTACAGGGTGTAAACACTTATCTCAATGAAGAGATGAGCTTTTATTAGACAACATCTAATCCCTTAGACCTCCCAGTGCAATCTATCCAGGACAGATGTTAACAATGTCACTTAAGCTATTGCACGGCACTTAGATGCTCCAGTGATGGTGGCAGGGCAAAACAGGTGCTCAGCAAGAATTAGCAAAGCTTTAGGCAAAGAGGATCATAGTTCAGCTTTCTACCAAGGTCATCATAATCTGCTTCAATGCCAGCACTTTCAAAGATGCAAGTCTGAAGCAGTCAGGTCAACTGTTCAAACTACGAGTTAGAGCCATCCATCTTCTGCTTCAAGTTGCCTTCAAACCCAGAAGAAACCATGCCTTTAATACATACATTTCTCCTAAAATCACAAGTCACAGGTATCAGGTTTTTTTTCCTTTACCTACACATAGTATTCTACCAGACCAGCTTACATCTGAGTCTCACATCTGCGCGGTCTGCAGTTCTACAGACAACCGTTCACATTTGTATGACACCAGTTGTTCGAAAAGATGGAAGAGACCAGGACAGCCTGCCTTGGCTCCTATGCCAACACTTCTGTTTTTCTCTACTGTAACAGGGACTTCTGTACCAACAGGAGACAGAACCAGGAGCCACCTTTCCTCCCCGCTAGAACACAGGACCAGAAAGAGTAAAGTTAACCTCAAATAAACAGCTCCTTATGAGCTTTAGCATCCCCAACGAGCAGCAGTCCCTTTCTGGGAGGAAACCATTACCACAGGGCTCAAGCTGCAGGCATACATACAAGTATGTACATGTTTATTCCATGTTACAAAGACACCAATAAGGAAGAATTAAAAGTTTGAGATTTCAACTGTTAAACCACACAACAAAGCCAGGAGGTCAAGTGACCCAAGTCCTCAAACCTGAGGACCTCCCATCTACTATCGAAATCTCTTCTCCAGATCAATAGCAATGAAATCACAGAAATACTCAACTGTTTCAAGGATTTATCTTTCAATACACTAATACCCTGAAGGCTGTCTCACCCTACTATTTTGGATTTAGTAATGGCATAGAACTTCCCTTGAAACACAGCCCAGATATTCTCCTGAACTCCTGGGAAGTTACAAACCACAAAGGATCCTTTCCCCGCTACATCCTCCTGCTGCACCCAGAGATCAAAGGGCACCAGCTGATGCACATCACAGCCAGGCCGGTGGTGTGGAGCAGCAGAGCAGGAACCGTTCTTCTAACAGGCTGTACTCCCTCCTCACCAACTCGTGGGATAACAAGAAAGCAGGTTTAAAAACTATAGATGGAACCCTTATGGAAAAAAGAGAGGGATAGCTCCTTAACAGATTCAGATTTTTAAAATTCACATTTAATCTGAAAACATCATGTTTAACCTCAGCCAGCAATTGTTTATATATTGCTGCCTACAGACATTCTTGAAGAGCCCACACAAAGTTTTTTTTTCACTTCACAGCTTTCCAAATACACTCTATGGTGTCCTCCAGTTTCATTCAATTCCTTGAGTAACAGCAGCAGAAACTCTTAATCATAGACTAGTCTAGGTATCCCAGCAGCAAGAGCAAGAAGTAGGTGGTCTGTTAAGACACAACATCCATTTCAGTCAAGCCTGAAGATCTGCTCAACCTATAGGTAAACACCTTAACCCAGTTACCCTGCTTGTGCAGTAAGTGGGAGAAGCACTAATCTCTTGAAACCTGCCTGCATCAGAAAAGCTTAAGAAAATCAGCTGCTTAATATATTTTCACTCCCAAACATGCACATTCAAAAAAAATGAATGGGGAAAAAAAAAAAAAAAAAAAAGTTGAGTTCCTCAGCAATTAGGAAAACTAGCCCCAACTTCAGTTATCAGCTGTTTTTAAACAGGATTGGCTCAAATACTCCTTTCCTCCCTAAAGCAAGAATTCTGGAATTCACTTTCATTAATCATAGTAAACTTCATTTTACATAGCAATTGCATTTCTCTTACTATTAAAAAAAAAAAAAAAAAAAAGAATTGTTTATGTGAAATGTATCAGTTGACTTTTATCTGCACCTCTCTCCATAAAGGCTCTGTTCACTTCCTTCGACAGGAGTGACAGTCCTGCAAGCTTTGAAAATGCCAGCAGTTGGCACCTGTACTTAGAACAACCCTATGCCTAATACAATGTCCCATTCTGTTTCTCTTTAAGCAGAAGCCTGCAATGCTTTCTCTTAAGATTCTGTGTTCTGAGTTTTCACACAACGCTGCAACATCTTGATATTTCATCACTTTTTTAGTTTCCCAGCTGACACATGCCAGCTTGCTCCCAATGAGCATGCACGGCACCATCAGTATGGTTTTGAATACCACAAACCAAGCAGTAATGCTTCATCACTTACCAGGGCTGTGTTTACACATGATGAGAAAAAGGTTTTAGTGGTTACTGTGCTCAAGCAGTGCACAAAGGCTCTGATCCCAGGCTAAGATTACAATTTTGTGTAATTAAACTGAAAGAACTTGGGGCTTTATTATTTTTATAAGAGCCTTCATTTTTTTCCCTGGCATGCACTCAAAGAACACCAAGCTCATTCAGCTTGCAGATTTGAGGCAACATTTCAAAACCTTTCACGTTGTTTCACTCAGTTTTTGTAGAGCATACTTATATTTATATCCATTCATACACATATATTTATCTTAGACTTATAACAATTAATCTTTACTGTGACAGAGTATTATTTACACTTGTTGTGTAACATTCACATTTTTCTATTTTCCAACAGTTCCAGAAACCCTAAAGATCATTAAGTCCTTATTCTCTCCCTCACAACCACTTTTGACATCTATTATTTGGAACTTTGGGTTTACAGAAGACACTGGATATTTCCAAAGCAGAAAAGCAACTAAAGCAAACTGCTTTCCATAAAAGGTATGAAAACACATTCAATTTATAAAGGATTTATTATAGACTGAAAGCTTGCAAGGACTACAATTCAACAAACAATCTCCCCAATCTACTCACCTCTGGCAGATTAAGTTACAGCATGGTCTGGAAGTCACAAAAATATTCTAACAGCAGAATTCCCGTTTGCCAAGTAGAAAAACTCCCCAACTGTGATAATAAACTATTTAAAATGCATAAAACAGAGCCACTGGATAAGTTCTGTTGTTAGAAATAGCCTGTAAAATCATAACTGATGTTATGTTATACCCCCACGATCTGCAACTTATATTGACAATAGCCACACACATCTGGCCCAAAGCTCTCGCAACTCAGGGGTCTCATTTTTGAGAGTCATCACCTGTGAGGTTTCACCTTGAGCTGAGTTCTGCACATTCCTTTTGCAAGGGAAGAGTTTCCAACACTCAGCTTCAGATGCATCAGGCAGCTAACATATTTTGCCTAGAACTGCACATGACAGAACATGACAGTTTGAGGAAAAATAATACATCATCCATGTTATCCCTATGAACACTAGAGCAAAATACTATCCACAGAAGTCTGCGAGATCCTGAGTGCATACTTCAGTGAAGTCTTTCACTGCTTAACCAGATGTCACTCGCAGTTATTCAAGTAAAACACAGAATGGCTCCAGACTAAGTCCACTTTAAGAAGCGCTGACACAACTAAACTGAGGTCCAGCTTAAAAAGTCAAAATTATTTCTGCTACGCATACCACTTCTTCCCTGTAAAGAAGATCATAAAGTCCAACAGTTTTCTAACACACATGGAAAGATAAATCTTGTATTTCCGATGTTATTCTACACAGAATTGGAAGCTCACCAGTAGTTGGTCCTAAATAATCAAACCAAGACCAAAAAAACGCTGTATTCTAGGAAAATCACACAAGAGATCCATGTTACATATTCATAAGAACAACCTTCTGAAGTTTTATATAAGCATTTCAGAAGTTTTTATAGGCTTCCATACTGCAGTAAGCCTGTAAGCCAGAGGCTCCCCTTTCCCTTTAGCTGGGGAGGACAGGATGAAGGGCAGCACAGTACAAGAAGGGAGGCTGTGACTCAGATCACCCCAGTATGGACCTCATGGAACCCATGGAGTCACCCAGAAGACAGGCAAAATCTAACAACTTCACGGCATCAACCACCACCAGCGGTATTTTTAGTAGTGCCAGGAGTTATGTCTTCTGGAGAGAAAATGTCAGCATTATCACAGTATCCAGTTTGTGGGTTAGCCTGGTTTCACTGCTCCATGTAAGATGGAATATAAGCAAGGATTCAGCACAAGAAAACTTGCAGTTTGTTCCTAATCACACTAATAAATTCTCATCAACCACATCACTCTACAGGATACCCAACATGCTGTATTTCAGCGTACACCAAATATCACACAGTAATTTAATAACTTGGTTAACTCAAGCTTGAGGCTTTAATACATGTGCTTAAGGACAGATGATTTCCAATGAGCTTATTTTGTACCAGACTAATTATAGCTTCTGTCTTACATTCTGCTTACAAACACAACACAAATACCATTGATCCTGCCAGCAGTACGTAGCAACTGAAATTTTCACCATCTTGGCCTTATGTTACTGAACTCAATAAATATATCCAACACATCTAACAGACCATCCCAGTTAATTAATCTTTCACTTTCCAACAACCTAACACATTCCTCTCCTTGTCCACTGCTTAGTTTAATCCCACATCTTGCAGGTATCACCCTACTTTCTTCAAGAAAGAAGTTTCTGCTGTGATCCCTGAATACACAGACCATCAGAAGCAATGCTTTCTCTAAGTACTAGTTCAGTTTTCAGGGGGCAGCCTGTTACATTTCAGGTTTTGATATTACAAAGGTGATGCTGGTGCCAAGGTAGTGTCAGCATCACTTTCTAAATGGATTATCAAAATAAAAATTCTCATGTGATCCTACTTTCCTGAACTCCAAAAGGCTCTTAAGAAAAAAAAAAAAAACCCAACCATAAAACTAGGTTTTATCACTAGATGAACTAAAAAGTATCTTAGACAATATTATGAGAATCTCACAAGAAAGACTACAGTCCACAAAAATTATTAGTAAATACAGCCTCCTTCCAGCACACCAGCTCTTCCATGGGCCACAGAGCCTCATCCCACAGCCCAGAAGCTCTGCAGGGAGTATCAACAGCTACAATTTTTTCTACCATTTTATTATTCCTGGGCATTTGGCGTGGGGACACTTAAGACCAGCATTACTACAGGCAGATAATAAATCAGTATTCTCTACACCATGTTCTAAGTTATCTGTCATCATACATTTTGATGGATGAATCAAAACTTTGTGAGAAAGGGCATTAATTAACTGTTCTTAAACGTTTGACATAAGACCTGAAACAAAAAGCATCCCCTAACTGATAAAAGAGAATCAGAACCTGAATACTAATAAGAACATCTTTCTAACCAAACTGTTTCGGCAGCTTGATTAATCCTGGTAAGAAGTGTCCATGTTCCATCAAACAGCCTTAATTTCAGGGACAAGAACTCCCAGGGACTCCAAACCATGACCAGAGGTGAGCAGCAGTACATCCACCAGCCCAGGCAAGACTTTCCAAGCTCTGAACATGACTACAAGCTTTATACAAAGGGGTTATATGACTATTGTGCACCTAAGGCACTACTGAATATGCAAGGAAGTTATGACCTAACTCTACTCACAGAGTTGTCTCCACATGAACCCTGATGCTCCAGTATCAGTTTTGTATCTGAAGTCAGCCCATGGATACAAAAGCTGAGCATGCACTGTGGCAACCTGACCTCCAAGACACTCAATGAAACCAACTAAGAACACAAAGCTCCCGTTTATGGTAATTAAAAAACCAAGTTTAGGACAGTTAAAAAACCCCACAGAAATAAAGCACAAAAATCATAAATGGGATTGTGATTTCCAGCAGAAAATGTTAACATGAATTTCAGTCATTTCATCATATTTACGAGCTTCCCCCCTGCCCACAATGAACAAGAGCCAAGTCCCAACTCTAGGGAAACACTACCTTCACTGTTACACTGTTTAACATTCATCTTTAACTTATGCACCACTAATATCCCCCCTTAATCACAACCATCAAGCTCAAAGAAAGGCCTATGCATGTCTCTAATAGACAGATATATAGATACATAGATATATATATTCTCCACTTTTCTGAGAAATAAGTGAACAAACTGACAGGTCAACATTGATTTAATTTCAAATATTAGTTTGTAATATATTAAATTACTATGAGGTTCAAAATAGCAACTGAACTTAAGCAAAACCTAAGTTACCTTTCCAAGCTCTTCATACAAAAGAAAATGTGTTTCAAAGTTCTTCACATCATTTAGTAGCAGAATATAAAAAAAAAAACCAGTTCCTTTAACAACTAACTTAAAGCGGCTTGGGAGCTTTGGAGGCAATTATTCATTTGGCTTAAGTCAGAACAGTAACTGCAGTCCTAGAAGTGGTCCCTTGTCTCACCAATTAAGATTTTTTCATTCCTTTCATATTTTCATTCAGCTGCTTCCCCCACCCTGCATGACTCTCAAGTATTTATTACTGAATCTTAAAGAACTTAATTGAAAAACAGACTTAAAAGTTCAACCACACTGAAATTTGTAACAACCCAAAACACACCATTTTACATTGTAAACCATCTTCGCCTTTCTCAAGTAAGGCATCATTCTTTTCCTTAAGACTCCGGAGCTCTTCCCATCTTGGGCACAAACAGCTAAACATTCTGTCCTGTGCCCCAGATAAACTCTGCTGCCTGTGGCTCAGTCCTCCACTTCTCAGTCTGAACTCCTTAACAGAGACAGGACACTACACCATATTCCTCCTCTTTGGTTCTTCTACTACCCTGCAGCTTCACCTGCAAGTACCTCAACATATCACTCCTTATTTACACACGCCTACAATTTTTGCAGCAATAACTTGGCGTTTGTTCTGCTGATCTCTTTCACAACCTCTACCCTGCCCAATGGCTGGAAATCTAAAATATCTTGTACTTACTGCAGAGCCTTCATGATTTTACCCATTCCCCCAGACAGAGCCATGACATTACACAGGTGACCAAGGCAGAAAATCATTAAGATCCATCTGTCTAGACTAGTACTTGTATGAACACCATGAGTTCAGGAGTCAACTTTAAAAAGATACATGCCAGCAACACATTTTACCAATCTTTGCTGTTTTATCAAATGCACATTACACAAGAATTTTGCTGACTACCTAGCACCAACAGCCACATAACGAGAAGTTTGCCATACTTCTTGTTTGCCTTGCACTGCTAAATGATCACCAAAAAAAGGCTGAGACACCCCAGATGATTTCCTCTGACTGTTCTCAGTTGCCCTGGAGTTACTACTGCACAGTGACAACTCTTGCATAGAGAGGAGAAAAAAAAAAAAAAAAAAAAAAAAAAAGAGTAAGCAGAACCAGCCTTTTAAGTTTTCACGCTTTACAGAATCACACTCTCACACATTCTATAATTCAGGCTTTTTTCTTTGTGGACTTTAATCTTGAATCTAGCTCCTCATGAAATATGATCCTGAAAAAAATGCCCTAATATTTCTCCTGCAGTACTCACAAGAAATTGGTTTCCTTGATTTATTCATTGCAAGTTCAGCCCTCCTTCTGCCAGTGCTGTCTTTCAGTTACTATTTCTCCTTTTGAGTATTTGTTTCAAGAGATTCACACCCACGTAATACTTTTCTGCCACTTAATTATTACCATCTGCAGTATGAACATCTTCACTTTTCCATCCTAATCTGTTGCAGAATGATGCTTCAAAAAAGAAAAACCTATTAAAAAAGCCACCACCTCAAAAACCTGACATCAAGGTAGCAGAACAAAGGAAAGGATAGGGCAAGGGATTTTAAAAGCTCTTTTTTCCTCTCCCCTACCCAGACTAACATCAGTATTTAAAGGCCAAAACACCACACTGACCTCACACCCTTTCCTGTTCTCCTCCAGATCCAACTTCTGCTGCCAGGGCACCTTTCCAAAAGCATAAACCCATTACTACAACAGATTCAAGCTATTCTGCTTGTCTCAGCACCAAGTGGGCCAAAATAACCAATCTCCCTGCACTGAGGGAGAAGACACAACACAACAAAACATTCCACAACTGCAAAAGTATTTTCGAATGCTTCTTCCGTGTTTGCTATCCACAGTATATGCACTGCAATACTTTTCAACCTATACCCTTTAAAATCCTGTTGTCATTGATTTTGACTTTGCTACGAAAGTATTCCACACCCTTTAGAAAGTATGCCTCTGCAAGTTCAGAATCTGGAAAACCCTACAACCCAATACTGGTAAGCCTCAGATACTCCCACGGTAAGCATCCTTATTTTCTCAAAGTCAAAATAACAGTTCCAACACATTTTTAATAAACACGGCAAAACTAAGTCAGAGAGAAGTTCTCTGTACAAAAACCCCTCTGCTGAAAAACCCTGAGTAAATTTAACAGCCATAAAAATATGAATTGCATTACATTTACTCTAAGTAGAGAGACTTGGATCACCATTAGGTGGAACCTGGAACCTGGTTACAAATTGCACCTTCTCTGTTCAGCACAGCACTATCTGCAAAGTAAGGGAACAGCTGAGTAACTGTGACAGGCAGCAGTCAGGACCAAGCATTAGACAGGCTCAGCACCTTACCAGTCTGTTGATGACTGATTCTTCACCAACAGGGCTTTTATGTGTACCTAATGCAGTAGCAGAGGGATTTGAAGACCACAAAAGGATTAAAACACTATCTGGCTTTATTATACATGTAAGTGACCTTGGAGTGTGGGCTGCTCAAAAACATTCAAAACAACAGGTTCTTACTACCTTTTCAAGACTAAACAAGATTGAGAGGAAGGTTACATACTACACCACCACACCATGGCTGGTGCAGAACTCCGTTACAGGGATTCCCGTCACCTTTCACACTAACAGAATTAAATGATACTATGGTCATATTCAGCCAAGTCACTGCACTGAAACCAGCTGATATTTCATAGAGACGGAATATTATCTGCAGACTCATATTACGATTTTATTACATTGATTTATTATCAGTTTTGTTTAAACCAAAGCATTTTTGGTTTAAGCAAACTTTTGTTTCTGCTTGAAATTATTTTTACACAACTAAGGATAAATTTTAACATGAAAAGTAGCACAAGACACCCAGCAGAAGGAAAACACTGTTTGTACACTCTCCTTTCTGCTCCTGGAGAAATCAGGGTAGCCAAGTACTACCTTCTCATTCAAAGAAACAGCATGACAGCACTGCAAGGAAGAAATGTCATTTGGATTATCATCTTAAGAAAACCATGGCATCAGTTACCCAAAGAGAGTGGTAAATGTCCAGATGACAAAAGGCCTTTAAAAAAATCCAGGACATTTGAGCAGTATGTCATGGTGGTGTGTACATAATTTTTCAGATGTATTTGAAAAGTTTTTTTCTTTAAGAAACACATCCAGCTTTCTCAAAATGTTTTCATACACACACAGGGGTTTATCACTGACTGAAGTGACAACCACCAGTTGTCTTTAAAAACCTTAACACAGACTTGACCATAAAAACCAACTTTGATTTACAAGGTAAGAATACAAAACAATGTGCAGGGCTCATGTTTAACAGCAAACCATTTAGATCAATTACATCTCATACATTCCATTATTAACAACTGAATTTAAATTTCAGATTAGTTTAGGAATTTAACTCACTGTTTTTTATTCTGCTCTTTTTCACACAAGCTCAGCACTAAAGTCTCTGAACCACAAACATTCCTCATTAGATTAGCGTATCCCTTGGTTGTTTTTAGTTAAGCTGAAGAGTGAAAGTTTAGCCTCAAAACCTTTCAACCTCAACCCTAACGCCACTTCACTGAGGTCAATACCGACGTGCCTTTAACATGAGGATGAAAACACTCTGTCACTGGCTTACTAGTTATTCAGAAACAAATGAGCTATACACCACCCTGCATACACACCTCTTAAAAGCACTCAAGTCCATAGATGAAGAGAGCCCTAAGTCCTAAAAAACCCATTCCACTTATCCATGAGACTGGACCTATAACATAGAAGACTGGCACTGCAGCAATGCTGGAATGTAGTGGAGTAATCCTAAGCAAGTGAATTTGTAATATTTAACTGTGCCTCCCCTCCTTAAGAAGGGAGTTTCCCCTACGTTCAGTCAATGCCAGTACCTAGTTTTACTTTAATTAGCTGCTTTGCTTTTGTAGCTGGTTGCATTAGTATTCCTCAAGAACACAGGATTTAGAAATACTGCCCTTTTATTAGAAACATTTGGCTAATACTGAAATAGAAACCATAATTTTCACTTTTAAGCTGAGCTTCCTGTTCAAACAAGCAAGGACTTCACATTCCATACCCATCCTCCTGTCAAAACAAGCAGCAATGCTTTGGTTATCTTGCTGAAAACAAGAGTTCTGTAAAAAGCTCGCATTATGGAGCATCACCACAGCAAGGTAGCTAAGCAAACAGATGCTAAAAGAGGCTTGAAATCTTAGTGCCAGTGGTCCTGTGAATTTTATCATAAAACCCAAAGTTACCTAAAAGAAATTACTGAAGTCGTTTAGGTTCTTACTATTATTACTGTTCTCCTCTGCAAATCTGAGTGACCAGAAAGCATTTCAAAGCTCCCTACTGTCACACAGAGCAATGCTACATCCACACAGTCACATTTAATGGAAATGGTTGAAAAGAAACTATTTATTCTTTGGTTAACAATACTATACCTACAATATGAAGATGTACAAAAGTCAGCAGTGTTGCAGAAGCAGCAACTGGTCCAAAAAGCCAGGCCACGCCAACCAAGACAGTTTTAGGCAGTATCAAGTCCTATTTTCCCTGTGCAAGCCTTCCAAGTCCTAAATTTTCAGTTCTAAACTTTACAGGGGGATTTTATTCTCTAACCACGCACTGTAAAAGCAATCCCCACTCTAACATGAAGTTAGCCTGGCTGTGATTTGTTATCAACTGACTGAGGAACTACAGTCTAGTTCACTGGTAACTCACAAGCAAAGACCACCCTAAAGTTGGGGGGAAAAGTGAAGCTGGTGTAAGACTAGTAAATACTGAGTTACAAAACTAACTTTGTTGAAATTGGACTCATTAAAAATGTATTCACCATTTCTGAAAGCTTACTTTAATAAGTAACTGGTAAGACCATTTGAATTTAAGGCTACAGACATGCAAGCATACAAGAGAAACAGTCACAAAGGAGTAAGCTTTGACTCTGCAGAAGCAGAAAAGGAACTCGGGTCAGAATTCATCAGGTTGCTTCTCTCCTAAGCTGCCATGCTATGAATACATATAAATATATATAAATATATATATATAAAAAAAGAAGAAGAACAAGGGAAGCTGCACAGGAGTATCAGCAAGTCAAAAGTCACAGCTAAACCATCCAACACCCACATTCAGTCTGCAGCTATGAAAAAGAACACTTTTAGGGTTGCTTCTCTTACATATGGTATTTATACCCACAAGCAAAAAGCATCCCGGTCAAGAAGTTGGAAAGCACACCCTACACAAACAGCCCCCAAACATTTTATGTAGTAACAAAGCTCCAAGAAAATTACTGACAAAGTCATCTGTATAGAAAACAAGCTGCAGTATACCTACCTGATCATAAAATAGGGAAAGAATAGCAGAGTTCAGTACACAGCCACAAACCTTAAGTTGAATGCATACTACCAACCAACAGATTTTAATTCCATGCAAAAGACGTATCTTTTAACTACAATCACACTCTCACTGCCATAAACAGATGGGAAGAGAACCCCTTGAAGTTACTCCTCCTGAAAAAGCGTTTAACCATCAGTTTCACTTCCACCAGGAGGAAGAGTCATTTGTTCTGTACACAAACTCTAGCTCCATTTTCCCAAAACCATGAAAGTACATACAGCCACAGAACGAAAGGAAGCATCAGCAAACCTGCAAAAGGGCACACAAAAGCAAATATATCTGATACCACTGCTTCCAGGCCCAAGGCACTGTTTCTGAAAAACCTTTTACAGTAGCAGTATTCAGCATCTCTTTTTTCTTCTTAAAGACCTGCACAATATCTAAAGAAGCAAACTGACGTAAAACTGATCTATGTATGTCTCTGTCTCTAGATTCAATTTAAATATCTCCTAATATACCAGTCCAGTCTCAAAACTGCTTCCTTCAAACCAATTATCTTTTCAAAGACAGAAACTAGTCTTTTCCTTGCACTACAGTCTGTATTAAACAGGAACTGTAATCCTTTGACTCAGGGTCTAATCCATACACTTGGATAATCATGCTAAAACAACTGCTCTCAGAGTGGCCCATTGTCCAGCCAGAGGCTTTAAGTGGTCCGTAATAATGTAGTAGTTCAAATTTTGCAGATCAGAAGGCCAACACTGTTCAGAGGCACACACTGCTCAACAACATGCTGAAGACTGACAGCATTTGCTGCAAGAAGCAGCAGCTTTGGAACTACCACAGCAGAACCAAGGCGGAACAAAATACAGAAACTGAAATGCTTATTTAGAGTTAATGCACCACTGGTGTGCCTAGGTAACTGGAAAAATACTTTCTAGAGTCTGCAGTCTTTAGTGCACCAAAATACCCTCAGCAAAACAAGCTGGTAATTTCACACAGTACAACTTACTTAAGGACAGCCTGAGCAATTTCACAGAACTGACCAGCATGTACATTGTTTAGATGGTAGACTTTCAGTGTCAACTGGCACATGGCTATAGTCTTCAGTATCGCATTAATCTTCCTCTCCACTCACAACAAATTAAGAGCATAGACATTCAAGGAAAACATTCAGTGCTATGAAAGGAACATGACTTAGAATAAAAAGAAGTATCCTTCAGTTTTCTTTAAACCTACAAACCTTCAAATCTCACATAAATCTATGTTTAGAACATGGCAACAACAATTCATCAATGAAGAACTGGCTTTAATGTTGTCTGTGATACTACAGAATTAACTCGTGTTGAAAACAACATCTGTGACATTCACGTGTAATTGCTTGAAAACTCAGTAACTTTAAAAGTCACGCTTTCATCTAACCGTTGCAGTTCTTCCATGTAGGTCACAAGTTTATCATTTAATAATTATATTCATTCTTTCTCTTGTGAATGGGATGACAAAAATACGTACATTTAACAGAAATCACATAGTGAATGTAACACTTTACCACTTAGTTTTTTAGGAGTGGTACTTAAGACACCAACACTTAAAAGAACTGCTAAAAACACCAACTCAGCCAGTTATATAAACACAAGTACCTTCTTTCCATAACTTGAAGAAACTGGGGACATCAGTGACACCGACTGTATTGTTCCAATGAGGCTAAGCAGGATGTTAGTTCCTGACACTCAAAACATCAAGGCCAAAACAACTGCTTATATGAGCAGTGTCCATTAGCTGATTCTTTCTGTTGCTACCTCTTGTTAGCAGTCAGCCTTGAAGTGTGTATGCAAGGGCAGTTACATACCTTTCCACATTGGAGATGGGACCTCAGAGGTCCTACCCCTTATTTTTCAAGCTGTTCATTAATATAGAAATACAAAGTAAGCAATTTTATCAAAACTAGCCACAAAGTCTGTTAATGTAACAGTATTCCTCCTAATTTAGCACAACATGCAGTTTAAGGCTGCTTCTAACATGAAAGCAAGTTGTTACAGAAAACTTCTTCCATTTCCAAGTTAAACTCGACAATGAACTTCTCTATATAAGCTTTAAAGAAGCAACCGTAACTATTTGGGACAGCAGCTGTACTGCTTATGATACATACAGAAATTCCAAATATGCTACAACTTCCTATTTTTTTCCAAGAGCCTACTCTCAAGAAAGAACAGATACTTACTAATTTACTACTACTTCATGCTAAAATACATGGAGCATCAACTGCTTGGCAAAATGAAGAGCCCCTTCCCCACCCCAAATCCTCTACTAAAGCATTCCATCCGTGTCAATGTTCCCAAAACCAATGGCTTTTTGTATAGGTTTGCACTTTTTTTTTTTTTTTTTAGGTAAGCATTTAAACATCTTTACCATACAGAAAAATCAAGAATCAGAAAATGAAAGATTTCCAAAACAAACCTGCACTTTTAGAAAGTCCAAAGGAACGGGCACACAAGCATGTTTCACAGCATATGCCGTGTCTAACACAAACACTAATAACCCTGTATCCATTACCAAGAGGATCAAGAGGTGAAATCAAAAGACAGTAACATAGAACTGTGTATCTAATTCCAGACACCTGTAGTAGAAATTATATTTCACAACAAGGCAAGCATTGTTGTGATTCATTTGACCTTGAAAAAACAGTTATCACCAGTGTCCACAAGTCAAAACACACTAATATCTTAAATCAATTCTGTGAACAATGAAGCCAAGTTTTCCTTTTCATTAATTTTATTCTAATGTGAAACATGAAGAAACAAGCACCCAAATAACTCCAATATAGTATGAAACTTTAATAAAAGCTGTTTAAAAAACAGAGCAAAATTTTAAAAATAAACTGAAAGGCTTGACTCCTAATCACACATCTTTCTGACATCAGCAGAAGTACTTTCAGACTTTCAAAGAAAGAAAAAAACAACAACAAAAAAAAACCCAACCAAAAAAACAAAGATCTGCTGTTGAAACATCACTCCCAAAGACTGTTGAAACGCGTAACATGAAGCTTCAGAGACAGACAGTTTTATTAACAGGAGGCTTAATTTTAAACAGTATATACAAATCACATGACTTTTCCAAAGTTGGGACCACCTAGTAATCTGTCAAAACAAAATTACGCTAAAGAATTACAGAAGCATCTGTATAATGCGACCGCCTCTTTATTGAAGTACACCTTTATACAATCCTTCCACATATTCCTGTACTGTGAAATCCTCTCAGGATGCAGCGCTGCACAGGTTTTCAAATCTCTCCTACACACCACATGAATAAAACTGTTGCCACTTGCACCTCTCAATTTTGCCTGACCATACACTTCAGTGTTCCATGATATGCAACACCAAAAGGCACTGTTTTTCTTTGTCCATAAAACAAAACAGTTCAAAGTTTACTATGTTTAAGTACAATGATTTGCAGGGAATAGCAGGATTTTTCAGGCAATGCCCAAGACTTCAAATTTATCATAAACCAAGCAAGGATGAACACAAAAAAAAAAAAACCCAAACACAAAGTCTACTTTTCACTTGTGTCATTACTTCCTTTCCAATTCTCTGGTTTTTTTCATGGAAGGTTTTACTGCACAGCAAAGAAAATGGCAACTCTTCACAGACTTTGAATACAACAGCACAACTTTATTGCAAAAATATATAGTAAACTCAGTATTTTCAAGTTTTGGAGAAAAATAAATTCAATCTCTGGATTCACTCATAGCAGTAATTCACGACAGAGTTGCTGAAGATAAAAGTTTCTTTCATATATAAACTAATTTAAAACTTTAGCTGGACTCCAATCTCCTACTAATAATCACCACTGTGGTTCTCTTAGAGACTATGTAAGGAGTTCAAGAGACACATAAGAAATACAACATCAATATCCAACTAGTGTCAGAGATCCTATGCCAACTGATTCACATAATCCTAACAAATCAAGCTACTTAAACAATAATGAGTATTTTCAAGTTGTTACTTCTACTGTAAATGTTTTATAAGTGTACTGTAAAACTCGTAATGTTTGAGGTTAGCTATACTTGTGGCAAAAGTCTTATTCTGCACAGTTATAATTGCAATATATAAATAACTAAAGGTTATTCCACAAAGAACAGCTTGAATTTTACAGAACGATTCTGCTCATACTTAGAGGAATTAGTTTGGTAGACACATCAGCAATGGGCATAATTCAACTGTTCATACAGTGAGAATCTTGGAAAAAATAGATACATACACAAAACAATTAATCTGTGTACACCGAGAATTCGTTCAGTTGCAGAGTAAAATCAGGACTTTAAACAAAGCTTTGACCTGTAAACAAAGCAAATTCAGCCAGCTTTTAACCAAATCTAGAAATAGCTATCTATTTTACAATGGCTTACAAGAGCACCCACTGAAGAGCTTCACTGACTTCATCTTTTCCCTTATCCAAAACTACATAAAACCAATCTAGATTCCTTGATAAGCACGGTGTCCAGTCTACTTTACCAAACTTCTATTATGAATAAGATTCTGTCTAGCTTCTCCACATATTTGTACGGGAAAATCCACTGCACATCTATCCTCACACTGTTTCTTATGTAACGGCTAACCCAATGCTCCGTGTCTCATCAAAACCAATCTGTTTTACAATTTAAACAATCCACAGGTTCTATCCTGGAAATACTATAAAAACCAATCCAGATGCATTTATCACACCACTATGAATATCTATTCTACAACTACTTCATATTAACAGCTACCCTAAAACAAGTTTTACTTTTCTGGAGCCTATAGGCCTATCATTTAAATCAACAACAGCTGCCATAGCTTCATCACGAGACTCAAATGCAACCATTGCTTCTCCAGTGGGCATGCCTTTTTCATTGTATTTTAAGCATACTGAACCAGGGATCACTTGGTAACCATAAAAGAAATCCAAAATTTCATCCACTGAAACAGTAAAGGGCATATTTTGCACTTTGATGACAGTTGGTCCTGGCTTTCCAGACCCTGTTCCAAAACCTGGGGGTCCACTAATATGTATATTTCCTGGTCCAGGTCCAAACGCTGGAGGTCCACTTAAGTGTCCAAGACCACTAGCAATTCCTGGAGGACCAGCACCAAAGGCAGGGGGTCCACTTAAGTTGCCAGGACCATTACCAAAAGCCTGAGGAGCCCCCACAAAACCTGCCGGTCCACTCAAATTACCAGGACCACCTGCAAAACCTGGGACTTCAATACCTGTACCAGGTAAACCACTAGTTGCGACTGTAGGTATTCCTGGTCTAGAATCAGGAAAGCCACTTATTCCAGGTGGTGGTAGAGGGGGACCAAATGTGCCAGACCCACTGAAGTTACCAGGGAAATTAAATGGAGGACCATTGTTTGTATCTTTAGAGTTTCCCGCCAAGAAGGCATGCTCATCCCCACCAGCACCCTGTGCTCCTGGCACAGTTGCATTTCCTTGTATCGGTATTTTCAGTATCTTTTTCCCTTGAGATGGTGGGTTTCTCTCGATATCTCTCATTTCTTCTACAGTTATCAAACGTAAAACAACATCTCTTCCATTCAGTTTTTTACGGTGCAAACGCTCTGCCTTACGAGCATCATCTTCAGCTTTAAACTGAACCAGAGCTTGTCCTAAACCTTGCCCGTTGTTATCAACAAGAATCTGTACAGAGTTTTCTTCTACTGCCAGTCCCTCTAGAAACTGAAGGATTTCCATTTTTGTTATGTTGTATGGAATATTAGATATATGTGCACACAATTTTGGTGAGCCTGGCTCTCCCTCAGCATTCATGAGGATTTCTCTCTGCTCATAGTTGAAGTTCTGCAGTCTTTTACGGATCATATCTATCTTTTCTAACATTGCCTTTTTAGTAATTGGATGAACTTGAATAAAGCGATTCCCTATGTACTGCTTATGATGACACAAAGCTGCTTTATAATCAGCTTCATTCCTGAACTCAACAAAACCCTCTCCAATTGCCTTCCCATTAGGTCCATAAGCTATGTAAATGCTGTCCTCAACTATATCCAGCTTTTTAAAAAAGTCTATCACATGCTTATTCTCCGATTCAAAGGGGAGACCTTTCAGATAAACACAGAAGCCCTGCTCATGGGGAGATCTTGACCGTGACCTTTTCTGTCCACTAGGAGATTTGGACCTAGAATGAGCCTGGGGAGGAGGAGGGTGAGACGGCCCAGAGGGACCCATGGTTTGCTTGAAAGTTATGTGGCCTCCAGCAGCCACCCACTGTCTCTCTGTTGCAGGACTAACTTCAACATAGCGCTGAATCATCAGCATTCTGTTTCGTTTCAGTGCTTCAAATGTATCTTGAGGAGAAAAAAACTTAACTAGTCCATTTCCATTATTTCGACCTACATGATCCTTCAGCATATGGACTGCATCCACACGGAGCCCAAGGAAAAAGTCTTTCACATCAGATTCTGTTGCAGAAAAGGGCATTCCATGAACGCTGACATACAAATCATCTGGATTGATTGGAATAGGCTTGACACTACTTTGAGAATTCATCTGGATAGGATTTACAGGATTCATGGGACCAATAAACAATGGATTCAAGCCGCTGTTCATATTCACTGCTGCTCCAGACCCATTCATTCCAGTGGGTAAAGGTGCTACGGGTGGAGGATTCATAGGAGGCATTCCTGATATGGGAGGCATAGGTGTCATTGGAGGTACAGGGGGCACAGGGGGTATTGGAGGAACTGGAGGAACAGGAGGTAGTGTGGGTACAGGAGGGGGAACAGGTATTGGTGGAATAGAAGGCATTGGTGGCAAAGTTGGCATAGCTGGGATCGGAGGGATTGGTGGAGGAGGTACTGTGTTCATAGGGGATGCTGTGCTAGGTATAGTTGAGCTAAATGTTGGGCTACCAAAGGTACTCCCAAGATTTGGAGGTGCAGTCCCCATACTGGCAGTAGAAAACGTGGATATGCTTTTATTGCTTTCATGCACAGTAGTAGAAGCGGTTACTACACTAGGAGAAGGATTATTAAAGTTAGGTACAGTAGTAGGTAAGTTAACCCTTCCACTCATTCCAGAACTAGGTGGTGGTCCCGACCTGCTAGCATTTGCTGGTGGCATATCTAGATTGGCAGTTTCAAAACGCCTACGACTGAGTTCTATCATGTTCTGCATTTCAGTTTTACTACTCAGCAATAGCGTTACTTTTGACCCTTTAATTGTACCACCTGTGCGCATCATACCAAGCCTTGCATCTTCATCAGTGGCAAAAACGATGAAAGCCTCACCCAGTTCACCCCCTACAATATGCACGCCCCCATCAGGAATGGTCAATCCAGAGAAGAAGTGGCGAATGTCCATGGTCCCCGCCACAATCGGGAGACCTTGCAAGCGGATGACCACAGCCATGCTGCGCTGAAACAACACACACCTGCAGATGAGAAAAGGCAACGGCTATGTCAGACTACTGTTTTATGACACCATGCAATTACCTACAGACACCATCTACTATATTTGTTTACATACACCTAACAACATCCTGCAAACATTAAGCATGCTTATATTCCAAGTTCCTTAATCATGTTTACTTCATACAGATTGAAGTATTAAACATTTACCAACACAATCAGTATACATTTTGCACTAGAAATTCCAAATAACTGTTAAACTAAGACCCACAAACATCAGTAAAAAAACCCAGACAACCTAAGGAACATCAAAAATCGTAACTATTTTATCAGTAGTTGAATATTTAATGGAACAGAAGCAAAATGAGTAGTTTAGCCAAACAAAGAGAATTAATTTACCATACACTGATATGGTATCCACTGTACCTGGCAAAGTGACTGCAAAAAATTCTGCACACCTATGGGAAATAAACAGTTGTCTTTCATTTGGGGAGGGATTTTATCTCCTGCCAGGTGAAGTCAACTAGGAACGTAACAGTGGATGGTTACAAACAAAAACCCGTTATGGGCAGCTAGCAACAATGAGACTCACATGACATCCTGACAGGGACCATCTAGATCATGGGTCCTCAAACTTTTTAAACAGGGGCTGCTTGGTTTCCCCTCCAACCCCCGGTGAGGGGGAGCAGGGAGGTTCTGTAAATACCACAGGGCCGGACTGAGGACCCTGGGGGGCCGTATCCGGCCCATGGGCCCTAGTTACAGGCTTCACCTAAATTAGGTTAACATCTGTGTATATCCTAGCTAAATACTTGACCTTTATAACTTTCAAAAACAATGTATAACTTCTAGTAGTTGCAGGTGTTCTGTCTAAGATTACACTTTCAGTCACAGGCACAAGTAAATGACTTTTACCTCTACAACTGAGGTTAATGGACACAACATCAACTGTGAACAGCTAGATCTTGACTCATCCTGTACACATTCTACAGAACAGCCTGAGGTTTTATCAGAAGTTCAAGATAAACAGAAAACTAGGTAGTCCTCTCTTATTCTTGACAAACCTTCAGTAAAGATTAAAAGCATCATATTAATATCAGCACAGTTCAGCAGTTCAGAAGCTAGCCTCTCACCCTAAACCATGAACAACAGTACCTCATTTCACCTGAGCCACTTAAATGTCTGAAAGTTTTTGACTTCCTAAGCACAAGCCAGTTTAGTATCTGTATGGAAGACCTCCAAGGCTCCAAGTAGCGACATACAAATCATGTTAACTAAACACTTGAAATTAAGAATAAACCAGATCATAGAATTGTTCAGGTTGGAAAAGACCTTTAGGATTGAGTCTAACCAGATGATACAATGCATCACCAGAAAGCAGTGCACTAAAGACTTCTGGCCACATACCAAAGCTGTGACCAACTACGATCAGTAACTAACTCCCAATATTTCACATTCAGCTAAGTACTGTATCCCAGAATACAGTCACATCTTTAAGCCAGCTGCATTTGCCTGTGTCTCCCAATCCCCTTGTAGTATACATGTATTGAAAACATTCTTAACTGCCAGGTAAAGCCACTATCCAACCACATAACTACACCAGGTAAGGCTGAATTCAGTACTTAAAACAGAAGTAACAATTCTTCTACAGAGGGGGGAAAAAAGCAGCAATTCTTTTGTCTGCATGACAGAATTCAGATTTCTCAAATGGGTACTTAAGTATTGTGTTGCCCAATAAACCACAGCTAACCCCTTCCATACACTAATGATCTCAAGCAACAAACTGGGGTATTACAGGACATCGGCCCACATCTAGCTGACACCAGAAAAATGCAGAGGACCTTTCTCCCTCAGGGAAACAGCAGACAAGCCCATTGGCAAAAAGACCGCTCTGCTGCTCTAGCTGTTGTGAATGAACATCTGACTAGACCATACTGAAAGAGAGACTGGAACTTGCAAAACAAATGTGAGAAGGTCTGAACAAAAAATAAAATTCAGCTGTACGTACCACCAAGAAAACCACTACTCCACCAAGGGATAGCAGCAACAGAAAGGGGGGGTATATACTACACCTTAGGGATAATTTTTTTAAAAGCAACTTTCCCATCTCCATGGCAAGGTAACAAAAGCAACATCCTTGCATTTCTCTTACAGTGACACATCTAACTTGAAAATAAGAGTTCATTGCCCAGTCTTATTCCAACAGCAAAATATCTGACCCATGTGAAAAAAAAAACAGGTCAAACTAAGAACTACGCTATGAACACATCTAAGTAAGCATGTAAGACTTTTTGCACCGTCTTTAAAAACAGCAGTATTTTTCAATTATTCTGATTTTAAATTTGCTCAACTTTGATAGCAATCTCTGAAACTAAAGTTAAAATGAAAATTCTGCCTGCTTTAAGGAAGCCATACCAAATGGTATTGTAAAACTGAAGTTTACTACATTATGCTACAGGACTGCTTCTGAATTAGATTATCCTCAGGCAAGCAAGTGGTATAAAAGCATCCCTGGTTTTCTACCTACACTTCAAAAACTACAATACTTCTAATAGCAAATTTTGCTGGGAAGCTTACATTTTCTCTATTATTTATATGAAGAAATGAGTTTCAGAAATTTTCATGCATCAGGAGTTAAGACATTTAAAGTGTCTTGTGTTAAATGGGAGATTACTTTTAGTTATTTCTTTACCTGTGCAAAAACGGTGACAATGTAATAGAGCCATTAGTTGAGGAAAGGCAACTTAGGAAGGTTTTTCTGCTCAGATCTTCTAGTTTAGGACACCACATACTCTGTATCAGAACTGACACCTGCTAGTAACTGTGTTTACTAATGATTCCATGATTTTAGCTCAAAAGATAAGTGAGCAGGTAAGGTCACAAAAGAATTCTTAAGACTTCAAGCATTTGAACATTTATGTAACTTCTAGGATACTACAAGCATTTCAATCTTGCACTAAATTCAAACTTAAGTAATAAAACTTAAAGATACTTTTAGTGTTTATATTAAGTATTTATTCAGATCCACTAAATCACTACTGTCAAAAAAACCCCAAAGAGCTGATGCGACATACAGTTGCTAGAAAAGCTAGCTGCAGTGAACTTCAGTGTAGTTAACTCCATGCATGATGTTAAGCAAATGCCTGCTATTAGGCAAAAACTAACAGTGACATGGCATGAATAAAAAGAATTTGAAGGACTTTACTCATCAAATATTTTTGGCAAAAGAATATTTTGTCAACTCAGCACATAACTGCTACAATTTTTTCAGGATTTCAGCGCTTACATGAGGTATTAGTTTAACTTCTGTGATTTAAAGAAAAATCACAAGGACCAAAAGGGCCAACTTTTTCATTTCTGAACACTCACAAGTTTGATTTTTTCCAAAATGCCAACACCCACTACAGGAGACAATAACCCACTCACTCAATTTTTCCAACTAATAAAAAAGCAACGCTTGCCGAAATATTTTACTGTTCATTTGTCAAGATCAATATACATGTAGAGGCAACATCAACTTCAGACACAGGATGAGCTACACGCCTGTTAAGTGTGCATTGAATGTTTTTTGTTGAGCTATTAGCAGTGTTCTCAGGCTGCCCGCTTTTCCCCCTGTACAAAAAGTTACTTAAAAGGCAAAAGCAGGTTTTGGTGTCATTTTTTGTATCTGGTATATTTTTTGAGAGCTCATACGCACAAAATCCTATAGTTGTGCTAAAGACAATCCATCCCCATTAGCAAGATGAGATGAAAAATAGAAAGGGCTGCCAACAATCAATCCGACTCTACTCATGTAATTAACCTTTCCAGCATCTTAATGTCTTGACTGTAATGTCTTCAAAAACATTGATGTTACATTTGAAAAAGGTGTACAAGATGATTTCTTGCATGTATGTGCTAGTCAATAAAATAATTTTGATCACATGAATAAATTAATAAAAACACCAGACTAGCCTTTTAAAATATTTGCCTTTTTCAAATTAAGGTAATTTTGGAAGATTCAACCTAGTTCCTGGGGAGTGTTGAAGTACAATACCCACACAATACACACACATACAATGTATCTGGCAGTTCTTAGACCAAGACTGGGAACTGGAATAACACTAGTATTGTAGGAGGAATTTTAAGTATCAAGGCTGAGACTGTCCAGCAAAAGCTGAAACTACAGACAACAATTTTGCCTTTTTTTTTTAATCATTTTTAAGAAGGCTAAAAATCAACCTGGTAGATTAAGACAGCCATCTCTGAGCTAATTTGAAACTCTGATGCCTTTAAATGCTGCAAAATCTAGTAAGAATCAACTGCTGCACATTTCTGAACTCCCAGCAGTTAGAAACATGCAGACCTGTGGCCTGCTGCAAAGTAGCAACATTTTCCAACAGTGCAAAATAACCAGGAGAGCGTCCCAGACTACCACATGTGGATGAAACAACAAAACATTAGTTTGGCTGAAAACTGTTTATAGGAACAACATTACCAGAACCTCCATCAGCGCAGTGGGAATTAAATGAGACTAGCTATAGATTATTTGACCCAAGTGTTTTGATACCAATTCACAGATTCCAAAAGCTTCAAATATTTCTTAAGATATACTCAATATGCATATAAAGAAGTCTTCAATTCAAAGGCTCTTACCTGCAAAGACAGATGTTTTTTTCTTAACAAGTAGCAGAAGCCAAGCCAATCCTGTGGGCAACCAATTAAAACCAACTTTTAGACTGCAATAAAGAATAAATGGAGGCAAAAATCAATGCAGGCAACACAACAGCAGTAACAGTCCACAAAGAACTGTATATATAGAAAGTTCAAACCTGAGACCACCACAAGGCACTGCGACATTGAGCAACCACAAGAGTGCATTTTCTAATACCTTATCCCTGTGTGACGTTGGTAACTGCACTGCAGTTTTTGTATGGTTTCAAGACACGAATATGCCTTCCACAAAGATTGTAAGAAGAACCAGAAAACATTCAAAGAATCTTTCAAATTTTCCCATCACCAATAAGCAAACAAATCACTCTTTCAAAGGCAAAAAAAGGAAATTAAATACTTCAAATCCCTGAATTTTAACAAACCCTTGCTCCACCATGATGTTCCTTCCTCCAAATCCAGATCTTCTTACTTGCATAAAGCAACATAAGCCAAACCTCAGAAAACCTCCCTATAGCCGCATATGAGTAATTTTTCAGGAGTCACAAAAACTGGTGCAACTATGTGACATTTCACAGCCACCTCTAGGCAGCCATCTCTACAGAGCACACAGTAAGAACTACCCACCAAGATACAACATTTTCAGCTGTAATCTGTCATTTCATTATCCAAATCCTGATCAAATGCCCATTTTTTTCATCCCTGTATAAAAAAATTGTCTGCCTGGGATTACAACTCAACAGAACAGCCAAAATTTTAAGCAGCAACATATACATTTTGTATTTAAAGAAGGGATGGAAAACCCTTGTTCTTTCACTGCTTAGTAAACCACCTCAGACTAAAATTGTGATTCTTTGGAAAACTACCTAGGAATGAACCACACCAAGAACTGTTAACTGCCTCCTTCTCACAAAACCCAAAGAAGCCATTTTCAGTTATAAACATCATCACCAAAGTGAACTCAGAAAAACAAGTACTACTAAACCATCCACAAACACCCTAACAGAGAGAATTACACCAGATATTCACGGATCTTCCAGGACATTAAGAACAGAGTTACAAATGAGAAAGATACAACTACACTCTTCAGACTTACATTAAAATGGCAAATTCATTTAAAAAAAAAAAAAGACGACCTTGCGGCTTTTTATTAGAGCTTTAAGAGAAACAAGCAATCCTGTATTAGAAGGAAACAACTATATACTTTCATATCTAGTAGTGTCAAACAGTAGTTTACAATGCAGGAAAGCATGTAATCACCTGAAAAACAGTTTAATGCAAACACACGCCTGCTTCAAAAAGCACATAAATCTGTCATGCACAAGGAACTTTCCATTTAGAAGAAAAACCGAAATAATTTTATATATTTCCAGTATAGCAACCACAGTGTTGCACGTGTTCCTCTTCACGACTCTGAAAACAAGCTGAAGATTTGCAGTGGACTAAGACAACATGCTATAATGTGAAACAACATAAACAAAACCAAGCACCATTATTCAGAAAAGGTGCAAAGCTGCACTCTGCTATGTTTAATCTTTCCACCAAACACCATCTACTTGCGTTTGCAAGTCTCGATTCTCTCAACTTTAAAAGAAAGCCATCCATCACTCTTGTAGATAAAGACATCCCTTCCTATCAACCCATGCGCAAGAGCGATCAACCCATGCGCAAGAGCATATTAACTAGGCAAACATCGACTAGAGCACAGGTACTACCACACAACGCCGACACCACTCCTCGGGGACTTCATGAGAGAGACTCTCCACAGCACCCTATCAACTATACAGAAAGAAGCACCATCCACTGGACACAAACTGCTGAGGAAATTACTTAACAAGGAGTCCACCCAGGAAACAACCTGACGACTTTTCTGCTTAACTCCAGCAGATCGAGGTGGGTGGCAAAATCACTAAGAACGAGTAAATTTGAGTAAAGCCAAGGCCAAGAGTTTTCTTGAAAGAAAGCTCACACAGACTGAAGGTGTACTTCTAGGACCCCCTCCAACACTGGTTTGAGGGGTACGCGTTGCTTTCGTTTTACAGAGATGATTTTTATTGGTAGAGAAGAGCGTTGCGTTACGTTACTGCACGGTAACTTCACTGGATTTTACAGGGTAACCCCTACGAGCGGTGGCAGCGCCACAGGCCCCAGGGACCTTCTTCCCCACGAAGCGCAGAGCGTTTGCTTTGCTCGCTTAGCCTCCAGCGGGCCGGACGAGCAG
>JAVJGJ010000002.1:92040-106951 GCA_035590215.1 Microhierax caerulescens
GCGCGGCCCGCCCGGGCGCCGCCGCGCTCTTACCGAGGGATCTGTACGGGAAAAAGGGTTAGGACGGAGCCGAATGGCCCCGGGCCCCGCTCCACACCGAGCCCAGCACCAGCGACCGCGCAGGGCCACAAAATGGCCGCCTCGATGCGGCGCCGCCAGGGAGGGGCGGGGCGGATCGAGGAGGGCGGGGCCCGCGGCTCGCGCAGGGCTCTTGCCTCCCGCGCTGCCCGTGGCGCGGCCAGCCCGCGCGCCCGCCCCAGAAGGCAGCGGCACGGCCGGGGGCTGAGGGGAGCGGGACGGGGCCTTAGACAGTTGCGTCTGGTAAGCAGCGACACGTTGACCGTGTGAGGCACTTTCCAGAAATTAGTGGTGAGGAAACCTGGACTCCAAAGAAGGCGTTGATCTTTCAGCGAACAAAAAGCCCTGAGAGAGGTTGTGTCGCCTTCTTCACATAGGACCAGGTTGCAGAATTAAAATTAAAATTACCTTGGGCCAGTGCCCTCTTTGAGTGTAACTGCCCTGTGCTGTGTCTGTCCTTCACTCGCTTAACCGAGTACATGCGCAGCACAAATGACTGTCCCACGCTGAAGCGTGGTGATGCACAGCTGGGGAGATGCCCCATCACCACATTTCAGTGGACCAGGGTGCTGCAGCAGCACCCATTTCCCATGAAAAAAGAGCCTGCATAGTCTGCCGCAAGAAACGAATGAAAATTAATCATCACCTAACGTGGCAAAATGCTTTTCCAGCAAATCTGGGCATTCAACAATTTAGTTTACTTAGTTGTTTTTCACCACTAAACAGAAACCAGGGCCAAGCTGGGTGATGGGTGTGCCATCTGGAGGCAACGGGATCAGGTCAGGCCTGGGGCTGCTCAGCCCCGCAATAGCCCCCACTCCAGGATTTGTTTCCCTGTATATTTCCTGTTTCTACTCTTAAATTCTCCTTTACCACCCACATCCCCTCCCAAAACAAACAGCCCACACTTGTTCATCTTCTTCCTATTATCCCTGGGTTTACAGATTTTGTACTCTATTTGGTATTTATGGTAAAAGGTGCCCTGAAAATGTATCAGTTCCATCGAGCTAACACATCCTTTCTGTCTCGCTACGTGTGCCACCTGCTTACACATCACACTGTGATGGCTATATGCAATATCCAGTAATTTGTATTTTTATAGCATTAATGACACTGGGCAGGGTCAGCTGTCAGCATACACCACTCAACATAACTGAGAGAAGCAGGTGACTGAAGTCACCAGCAGTATCCACAGCCAGGCTTGGCCAAGATACACAATTGGGAGCAGGAGCACCTGCAGCCCAGGGCCTCACTCTGCAGCACTTCCCAAGCTGTACCAGCCACCCTGCAGTGGGGAAGAAGATGTAACAGAAAAGCAGCACTGGAGTATTCCAAGTCATAAGAAAACTAAGACTTTTCAGCTTTTGTGCAATGTGATGAGTTACCACATTGCTTTTTGTTGCTGAAATAAAAGTCCGGTGGAGAGACTTGTGACGTTTACTGTGTGGACCAGCAAAAGAGCCAGGAGAAAACCACATAATCTTCTGCAGGCCTCTAGCCAGTGTCTGTACTGACTCCACAAAGGTGCACTGGAAAGCAAATCCTGATGCTCTGGACAGCTGCTACAGATCAGCATGTGTCCTCACACCTCAAGTGTTCTGGTCTATGCTGCAGCTTAGCTGGGGCAGTCTGAAACAAGTGCCCACAATTCAGGTTACCTCCACATGTCTCCAACTGCCTTCTCAGCCATATGCCAATTTTCACGGGAAGTAATAATTCGCTCAAGATTAACAAAATCAGATTTACTGTAGATTGTATAAGGGGGAACAAAATCCTGGACTAGTATTAGGAGCATGCCTAGTGGCCAAGGGCCCCAAAGAGGAGTTGGCAGCATGATGCAGTTAGGTACCAATAGTGGGGGGAAAAGTGGCTCTGGAAAGCAAAACACTGGTAGGCAGGTTAAAAGACAGGGATCATTGGTAAGTGTGTCCAATATGCTCCCCTGTAATATGCACATGGTAGAAGGCAGGCAGAGAAAACCAGTGCTAGAAAAGAATGGGATTTGCCTTTATTAGGTACTAGGAAACTATTAAGAGAGCACTAATTTATCCTAAATAAATTTTAAATGTCTCCCCCACCTAAACTGAATGTGAAGCAGGATGTTAAGTACATAACCGGGGTGTGAGGGGGGTGTGTGTGTGTGAAATTTATACAGGACACTCTAAAGTAAAGCGTGAGGGAACCAGCACCCATTGTGCCACTAAGAAGAACAAGTTTGAGTAAAACCAAAGCCATGAGTTTTTTCGAAAGAAAGCTCACACAGACTGCAGGTGCACTTCTAGGACCCCCTCCAACAGTTTTATGGGGTACACATTGGTTTTGTTTTACAGAGATAATTTTTATTAGTAGAGAAGAGCATTGCGTTACGTTACTGCACGGCCACTTCACTGGATTTTACAGGGTAACCCCGACAAGCAGTGGCAGCGCCACAGGCCCCAGCCGTTTGCCTCGCTCACTTCACCTCCTGGGCCACAGGAGCAGCCACCACTAGCACCCTGCTGAGCGCACACCCTTCCTCCCCGGACCTTGGGTTTACTTCTTTCTGTCATGGGGAAAAGTATCTCCACTATAAATTTTTCCTCATCTTGTCATACAAGCATTTTCATTTTTCAAAACATTTTTTAACAGTGTGAATGGGTTTCCCAAGCCTTTATATATAGAATTGACATTTTATATCTTAGTACATTAAAGAGGTGGTGAGAATCTTCAGGATCTGGGGCTCCCTCTTCTCAAAATAATCATAAATCTAAGCTATTTGAGTTTTTTTAAAAATTAGCTCAGATCAGGCATTGAGTTTGAGAAGAATGACTCATCAAAAAGTCAAATGCTGACTTGATGCCAGAGTGAGTTTCTAACAGTGTTCACAGAAAACTCAGGAGTTCTATCTTTCTCTATTCTCTAATAAAAGGCTTCACTTTAGCAACTTACTGATAATGCTGCATAATTCAGCCAGAAAGGCAGATCCAAAAAGACTGGAAGTAGCCAAATTTAAATCTTCTCTATAATTTTTTATCATCCATGAAACACAAAGAACAGTTTCATAAACATATAGTTCTAAAACATGCTGACAGAGTGTTAACACATGCTTAACCCAGGAAACACTACATATAACACCTCTAAAACCTATTTATGCATATGATAGTTTCAAAAATGTTGTGAATAGAAGGTGCCAGTCCTACAAAATTAAAACTGCCAAAGCTAATAATTTCCAACAGAATAACTGAGGATTAGCTTTGTATTACAACCAACCAGATCTGTCCTTGGTAACAGAAAACAAGCAAACAAACCAAGCTTCTGTAACACAATCCACCTTGTGAGACTTAGCTTCAGTTTTTACATTACATGGTTCATCCTCGAGGTAGATACCATCCAGACTGGAGGCTTACTGTCTAAAGGGTATATTAAATTCAGCAGCTTATACAGCATCTGTCAATCAAACTACTTTGAGAGCTGTCAGCTTATGCAACTGAAAAAAAGGCACTTTGTAATACAGGGTTACATTTTCTACTGTGAAGATCAACAAAGGTAAGAAAGGAGAAACGCTGATACGAATTAATCTCATCAAACCCTTTTTAACAGACATTCCCCCAGCATTTGCAGGGAACAGGGAACGGATTCCCATCCAAGTCTCTAGTGAGACAGAAGTACAGACTGTCATGCAGAGACAACTCCAGAGCCTCACATTCCTGTCTCCAGGCAAAACATACAGGCTCAACTGGGCAAGACTCCCTAAAGTGATAGAAGCCAACAGCCCACAGGCAAACTGAGTAACAGCAAAGGCTCATCACAAGGGGAGGAAAAAAAAACCCAACAAAACAAAAAAACAGACTGCATTAAGACTTTATCCACTCTCCCCCACCACTGATGTTCCAACCTAACCAGTGCTGCAACTGAAGCTCGCATATTCTGCCTATGCCACTCCCCCAATCATTCAACTTGTCTTTCCTCATTTACAAAAACATTGCATGGAGAAACACAACGGAGGGGACAGCAAAGTGCATCATCATTGTACACAAACTGTGTAATGCTGAAGAATGGTTTAGATTAGTGCACACTGGTCTGTAAAAGCACCACCCAAAAAAGGATAAAACCAATGCAAAAACCCCAAAAAATACTCAAGTTTTGGGGAGTGGGGTGGGGGAGTTCTTAACTGCAGGTACATCTCAACTATGAAGGCACATAGCCACACTGAGGCATCCTTCTCCTCTAGAAACACCAAGCTTCTTCCTATCTGAGAGTTTCTCAGAGTACAATGCATTTGAGCAACACAAAACCAGCTGCAGGATGTCTGCCTCAAAACAGAAAGAGCAGGAGGCCTGGCAATAGGTCTGTGCTACAAACAGAACAGCTACACAGGACGTTTTAAATGGAGAAACAACTACCTCTCACCAGGATTCCAGTGGCCCAGAAGTAACACGCTGATTTAATTTCCTTATTAGAAAATACATTTCCAAATAAATTATGTTTTAGCATAAATTGCTGTGAATCAATATAAACACAGTGGGTGTTATATCATCCTGCCTTTCTTCAGGATAGTCTAAGAAGCCACAAATTAAACTAGTCTTTGTGATCAGAAAAGGTAGTTTTCCAGACAAACTGCAAGTGTCAAAAAACACAAGTGTCAAAAAACATAAGTGCTGCATAATTTGTTCAAGAACGTACAGAAAATGCACTTTAATCCACATCCGCATCTAGGCCATGGATAGCGATGTTTTCTCAGTGCTGACTCCATTTAATGCTTTTGAGGTCAATTCCATCCTGCACCATTTCCCAGAGGGGGCTGTAAAGAAAGGAGAAGAATGGGTACTAAAATGCACAGGACAATATCAACAACAACCACCAGACAATTTCACCAACTACACCAGAAATTAGGACATACCCCTCTACACATCTTCTTCTGGAGGTCAATGAGCTTCAGACAGTCAGTCCTCAACTGTGTCCTCACCCCAAGATACAAGAGGTGAGAGAGCAGGGCACCTCATTTCCTTCTCCCATTTTAGGCATGAACTACTGGTGTCTCTTAGAGACCGAGCCCTCACATTTGACACTGTCCAGATGAGTGAGGAGTCTTTCAGTTTCACTCAAAACCCCCCCACCAACCTTATTGATACATAAACTCAGTAATATCACCTCTGGCTTAGAAACATCTAGGTATTGCCCTGCATCCTTGCCCTACTCATATTCTTTCCCTGACAAAGGCAGGATCAGGGAGAAGGTTTGTTACCAGGTCTGTTTCCTTAAAAATTTCTCACTACTGTTAAGATCAGGCCCACTACCCACTCTGGCAATACCACTCACTTATGTACAGACACCACCGGATTTCTGAAGCAAACAATTATTTTCAGCTAAATCCAGCTCTTCAAATATTACCGTACTGTAGTCTTTACATTCAATAAGATGGCTCACCTCATTTCCCTCAGCCTCTTAACATGCTGTATGCACTTCTGCACCGTATAATCCACTTCTTCTTCTGTAGTGAAACGACCAATGCCAAATCTAAACCAAAAGAAAACCATTAAGGACTAGAATAATGTGCACATGAAAGGGTGGAACAAATCCACCACCTACTGCTAGCAGAAAAGGAGAATATTTGGAAGCATTAGGGAAGACCACTCCACACACCTTATAGATGAGTGAGCCAAATCTTCATCTGTTCCGATAGCCCGCAAAACATAGGAAGGCTCCAGAGAAGCTGATGTGCAAGCACTGGGGAAAGGGAAAGCAGGCCAGTTTCAAACTTCTCTTCATATGCAGATGCTACACTGAAATAACACTTCACTAATCTCCAACAAGGAACAGGTCATTTACAGGCATTTAATATTACTATGACCCTACAACAACCTGTACCAGCTTCCTCAGCCTCTTAGAAACCACCAATGAATACAAGCAAGAAGAGTGGTATTTCTGCTGCTGAAGAACGGAAGGGGCTGGCATTAGAGGGGAAAAAGGGTAATAAAATAGGAGCACAAAGTAAGAAAAGAGAACGCATAACACAGGAAGAATAAGTACAATGCCAAACAGAAGCAGCAAGAATGCAGACTAAGAGGTAGCTGAAACGAAAGCCATGAAAAAAGACAAAGGAGCAAAGACAGAATTAGCCAGAGAAGGTAACATACCAACAGAAACATTAAAAAAAAAAAAAAAGAAAAAAAAGACTTCACAAGCTGTTGTTTCGCAGCAAAACTATTAAATGAAAAACAGTGTGCAGAAGAATCGAGAGCAAGATGATATAGTTATAGTCATTGCTAGAGAAAACTTCCATCTTCAAGAAGTAGGCAAAACTGGTTATATGTTGTTACTCAATTTTTACAGGTAGCAACACGCAGCATGAACTGGAAAGCCATTTACAACTCTCTGGTGTGCAAAGCAGAGCCTCAGAAGAGATTTTCAAATTACAGAAGCGTCTGGCTTCAGAGACAGTCATGTGCAGACTCGTTCTTCCTGTTCACAGTGCCAACATATTTCTAATTAAAGACACACTGGCCACTTAGTTCCCAAAGTTTAGGAAAGGAGGGCATCTTGACACTCGTTTACCTTCATCACAACTATCAAGTTCATCTTAGTAACAGAAACATTACTCATCACTCCTGTAGAGCCAACAGAGCTCCATAAAAGTGTATTCAATTTTCTTTCTGCTTTTGCATTAAACACAGGTACTAGGAGCTAATTTAATTCAGATATTTGTCCAGCCTCACTAGATTCCAGTTACTATTTGCCATTGTGTGTAATCCTGCTGAAGGACAGAAGCTGCTTAAATGCTGGAAGCCTTTAGAATGAAAGCGTCATGGGCAGTTACATGTCAAGGCTACTCAGATTGCACTTAACCAGTCTGCAAGGTTAGCAGGTAGGAATTTCTAGGCTATTATTTTCTGATGGGTTTGGAGGGTTTTCTGGTTTTGAGGGTTTTTTTGCTTTCAGGATGAGTAAATTAGACCTTCATTTAAAATGTGCCACTTAAACACCATCTTAGAATGCAATCAATGTCAGGCTGACTCACTAACCAAAAACACAAATACATGGCACAGAGGAGATCACTCCTTAGTTTGTACATCCATTAGCAGATGTTATTTTCTCGCCAAAACGTACTGCTATCTTTCCCACACATTCCACCTACCTTCCTGAAGACAGAGCCACATCTTTCAAAGCCATCAGAAGACTCTCTCCTTCCACATATGCAAAAGATAAATTGATGCATCCTACACACAAATAAATGAAATAGAAAAGAAATTCCATCAACTGAAATCTAGGGCAAATCCTACCCCACATGGCAGTACTTGCAAAACATGTAGCTGAAGTGCATTATTCAGTCATGGTCATTAACACTGAGGAGCTAAGGGGCTCTGGATCTTGCTAATGTTACCTGGATAGCGATGCTCTCTATCTCCATTCATAACCACATCAGGAACTTCAGTCATTATTTTTGTAACCAGTCGTTCTGCCAGTTGAGAGATTCGCTTATGGTCATACTAGCAAAGAAAACAGAAAAGAGACCAAAATAATGAACAATGTACAGTTTGACCTCACTCAAACTGCTTTGTGTCACCAGCCATGAGCATACTGAAGTAGCTGGGTTTGTAGTTTGGTTAGACTAGGGAAAGAACACACCTGAAACTTAAAAAGAAACTGTCAAACTCTGTCTACTCTACAGACTGTTTTAGAAGAGAATTACTGCTTGGTCCTAGCTAACTCAGCCTTCAAAAATATTCTAAACTATTCATAAAGATCTATATATACACAAGCTGCCAAACAGGCTTTCACAAAAGCACCCGAGTCCTTTATGTTTAAAGAAAAGTTAGGCAGTGCATAAGATGACACATTTTGCAACAGAAGTGCATCTATTATGGTAAGTGCCCCTTATTTCCCTAGGAGCTCTTGAACTGTACTACATAAACATATGGACTCACAAATTACTGTGAACTCAAGTTGGCTTTTACAAACACGTAACCTACACAATGAGAACTGTCCACATGCACTGTCTCATTCCAGACTAAAAAATGAGGTCACTTACACTAAAAAAAATAGCAGTAAAGTACGGTATCAGCTCTGGTGTAGAGAAATGGCCAGATGCACACATGCAATGCATGTTTATAAAAAGAGGCTATCCCAAATATTACTTGGTGTAGAAATGCTAACTCTGCCAGGCAAGGAAGAGAAGCCAGATCTGAGGCTTATGCAGAATTCAAGCTCTGCAGGCTCTCCAGTCTCTAACAAGGCTTCCCTAATCACCCATCTCAGATGGCAGATCTCTGCCTGCCCCCCAGGAAGAAGCTTGATCCTATGTGTACAGGTATCTGGCTTACACATCCCACTGGCACTATATTAGAGGATTTTTTACATTCCAGCTTCGGATTACATTCCAAGGAACGGATTGGTGCTCACAAACAAATGTAGCAGCACACAAAGGCTTAGAGACCAGACCTAGCAAATAAACTGTCCAAGCTAGGAAAAAAACCCCCACTAATTCTTAGTTGTAAAGCTGCAGTAAACTTGAACTTACATACATTCAACAGGTATGATAATGGACTCTGAATTTTTTAAATTTTTTCAATATAGATTACACAATCATGGAGTTATTCCATTTCAGAGATGCTGCTAATACATGCACACAGAACGGAGAGATAAGTACAAGCACTTAAAGCTGTATTTTACTAGAACTGTCAACGATAAACCTGTTGTAGAAAACCAAGATTCAAACCATTTCAAGTAAAAAAGAAACTTAAGAACTTCCAATTACCCAAAAAATCCTTGAAAAATGTCAAAACATTTACTTAATGTTACAACACGAAAATCAAATTTAATTCATGCACATGGACACAAAAAGACCTAAGGAATCTAAGACCTAACTGGACCTGTTATATTCTTTTCTGGAATCCAAAACAAATATCTCCTCCCACATACCTCCATCTCTTCCTGTGCCACTTCACATGCTGCCCCCAGGCCCACTGCCAAAGGAGTGGGCACAGTCCCAGACCGCAGTCCTCTCTCCTGGCCTCCTCCACTTTGCAGGGGTTCTAGCCTGACGCGCGGTCGACGGCGAACATAGATAGCACCAACCCCTTGAAAACAAGGAAAGCTGTTTTAGTATGCACCCACCATTCTGAAATTATGCAAAGGGACTCCAAGGTTTGGAAACATTCCTTATTTCCACAGCAAACACGTATTTGGACACCTCACTGGAGGAAAAAAAAATATCTAGTGAACATATACAGAAGCACAGTATTTTCTAGGAAATGCTGTTCGTCCCCATCATTCGCATTTCTCTTCACTCAGGCTCCCAGAGCTTTAGACATGGGAGAAGCTCAGTTTCCACCAGCATGCTTCAGCCACCTAAGGAGTCCATACTTCCCTTACTTCTCATTTCCTGCGCACAGCTGAAGTTCATCCCTTTGCACTGAAGTTTTTATGTGCAGGTATTTCATTCACGTATGTTCCCTTACTGACTTTCAACCGAAAGCTCTAGAAGAACTCCTTTCTCTGGTTTACCAGGCCAGCACTAGTCCCAGAAGTCCTCTCCCTTCCTTATTAGGGAGACTCATCAGTGGCACCAATTTCCAACAGGCAGATTAGATGTGCCAGCCAGTTCCACTGTCTACTCTCCTCACCTATAAACTTGATTTCCGTGTCTTCACATGCCTTGGCATACCTAACAAGTAACTGTTACCACATGAAGAATGTTTGCAACTTCTGTTCATAATAAGTTGTGAAAATTTCCATCTGTCACCTGCCCAAAGTTACTGGTTGAAAACTTAGTCCTCACCCAGAGAGGACTTCAGCTCTGAGGAGAGCTCATACAGAAAAAGACAACATATTGAAAATAATAATTTTGCCTTTTCTTTCTGAATAGCACACAGAATACAGCAAACATGCTTTCTGTCTTTCTACATCCAACGTTACAAACTAAATTGATCATGACAGTGATAATAGCTGAACTTTTACTATTTGGGAACCAACTAAGAAATCCATAGCCAGATTTTAAACCCCACTCCGCAAAGAAGATGCACAAATGGAGTTGGGGGGTAAGAAGCCATTGGAAGCAGAAGACAACCAAAATTACTAAGCATTTATGCTTTCCAGTTACCTTTTGATCTCCTCATTGCAAGTTACTTTACCATGTAAACCAATCATTTTATTTCAACTGTTTCAGCATCTATAGTGCTTCACACCAAGCAGCCAACTCCTGAAAAGCCACTCCTCTTAATGCTGCCACCATTATAAGATACTCTTTTCTTCCTTCAGTGAAACTACCTCACAACCCATCAGCACTGAAGATCCACACACCACAGCTCTAAGTCTGGCAGTGGTGCCTGAACTGTTCCAAAATCAGTCCAATACCAGTCTTAGAAGATTATTTTCTGTCACTAAAACAGGTAGGTTTTAATTCATACGTTGCATAGTTACCCTAAGGTAGGCAGGCATGAAAGCAACAATTCTTCAGAAAAACATTTCAGTAAGTACCTTTGGGCCCATAAATTTTATGGCCACTGATGCTCATTAGATCAATTTTCATGTCATTGACATCCATAGGAATTTTACCAATTGCTTGCGCCGCATCTGTGTGGAAGAAAACCTTATGCGCACGGCAGATCTCACCTGTAATAAACACACAAAAGCAAAAAAACTCCATTTAATCTCATCTAATGGTTATGATTCCAATGATTCCAACAATGAATCTAAAGCATCAGTTTATAGCAGGGACAGATTCTAAGGTGACAAAGGAAGAAACAGGCACTGTCATGTTTCTTTTACAGCAAAGTGCCTAAAGTGCATAGGAGCTATTCTGGCTGGTGCCTACCTGGGCACAGGTTTAGGCAGGTCAGCAGGTAAGACTGCAGTGAATTTCTTCAGTCAAGAAGTTAAAAAGCCTGCTGCTGCTAAGAAGTGAGACTGCTTCCAAAACCACACCTACCAAGTTTAAATACAAATGGCTGCATGGGTTCATGACCATATACAACAATACTGGGGGAGAAGGGGTGTCCAAGTGTGGTGCTCACCATCCCCTCCAGCCCCAAATTCTGCATATTTCTCTTCTTAAACACTACAACTCCACAATAAACCATTACAGGATGTAAACTCTATTTGGCCAGTTATCCTGTGCAATTTTTTCGTCCATCAATGAAACTAGACACACTGCAGCTGATCTGTACAAGGCTGTAATTGCTGCAATGCTCACTGTAGAAGTACTATATTTCATCCTTATTTCCCCTTTAAAGTAAGTTTTAATTTGGCACAGCATTATTATTTATTCCTTAACTATACTACATCTATTTTTTTGCATCAGTAGCACTTGGGTATGAAAACATTAAGTAAAATGAAGCAGATGTGACATTAGTGGGCCTCTGGAAGCCATGGTATACTTACCAATGTCATGAATTGGCTGCTTTACTCCTATTTCATTATTCACAGTCATTACAGAAACCAAACTTGTATCTGGCTGGAATGCAGTCTCTAAATCCTGGTGAAATATTCATACAGAAGTTGTGACTAATGGCAGAAGCAAGATTCCTGTGCACACCATCAATTTGCTAGCAAATCTTAACCACCAGACTCCTAACTAGCACATTATGAAGAAATCCCTTGGGTTCTGACAAACAGTCCTGGCGAGAGCATTAATTCATGTGAAATTCCTGTAGGATGAGGAGCATGATCAATTGCATTTCTGCATATCCTAACTCTGGTATGCACTGTGCCAACTGACTTGATTTAATCATATCAGAACAGGCTTTTGCCATGTCTTGTATACTCCTCTGAACTATTTTCTTTAATGAATTAACCTCCCACAAAACAGCTTAAGCCACATCTAGACAAAGTGAGGCTGGCTATAAAGGAACTGCCTTATATACAAGAAAGCATTGTGCAAAGAAGGTGTCTGCCAGCAAAGTTCTCAGAGAACACGGCTAAGACTCCTGCACCTGCAGGCCTAATCCCTCTACCCCACCACATACACACAACACCTCTCCAAGCCAGATGATAGGGCTAGAAATAAAACTGACGTTGTCCTGTATTACAGGACATAAATGATGAAATAAGCATATACAACGTCTAAATCCCAGGACTGCGGCCAGTACAGCCAGAAGGGTCAGTTCATGGACAGCAATCAGAAGGGAGTATGGTAATCACTGATGCCTTGAGTAGCTCAGTCATGGAATTTCACCAGTATCCCCTGCATCAAAGCCAGCTCCATCCTAGTCACATACTGGGCTCTCTATAAGGTATGCACAGCTCCACCTGCATGGGTGTGAATGACACAGCAGGTGAACTGTGGGATGAGACATGAATGTTTTGGTTGAGAAAAAGTCTAAAGCATCAGACAGAACAGAATATCCTTCCCCAGCCGTGACAGATTTGACTGTGACCCATTCTACATTGTGATATTTACCATCCTTTCCTCTTTATCATCAAGAGGGCACAAGGCCCTCTTAAGCATCAATGCGAAGCAAAAAACTCTTCTATTTTCACTTTCTTTCTGTCAGTAAACAACCTACCTTCAAATCTATAAGCCCATTCTTTTTAACGGGTAGATACGTGACCCGAAAACCTTCTGTCTCCAAGGAACGGCAAGAATCCAACACGCACTTGTGCTCTGTTTGCGTAGTAATTATATGCTTTTTTCTGGATTTATAGAACCTTGCAACACCCTGTCAGGCACAATCCATCAACAAGAAATTTGCTGTTACATCATGGAAGAAAGCGAGCTTTACACAGAACGATCAGAAACAAGAAATCACTATTCAGTATAATTCATTCAGATCTTCCCTGTTTTCCCCAAAGCGATGAACATAAAAGGTAACGACATGCAATTCACACTACGTATTTCCATCAGCATTCATTTTTCAAAAGACCTGTGAAAATGTTAGCCAATATAAGTTCTAGACACTATTAAAATAAATATTTTTTTAAAACATTTGCAATGGAGTCGTATACAATGAGAAGTCTGAACAATCACACACTAAAGGTTAAAACACTACCTGATCTTAGTCAGAAAAAGGTTTGTAATCAGCATCTCCACTGTATTTCATTATAAAGATTTTAATTACATAAGCAGAAGGACTGCACTTGGTACACATAAGGTAAACACCCAGTATTATACTCTGTCCTCAAAACCATGTCCTGGGCACTAAAACATCCCAGTATTTTCTCCACTTATGTAGCAGAGTGCCACAAGGAATAAATCCAGGAACTTGAATATCTGCTAACTGGGCCAACATATTAACATCTAAACTGTTGAAAAACACATACAGTTCTTAAGAGCAACATTTTAACATAACTATAACTATCAGCATAAACCTTTTACCTTTATTGCCATATTATTTGATTCTGTTGCACCACTGGTAAATATAATTTCCCTTGAATCAGCTCCAATTAAATCTGCAACTTGCTGTTTAAAAAGAAATACAAATTTGACTTGTTAAAATAAAATACAATGAACTCACCACAGCAAAACACATGCAAAATGTTCTCAAGAATATACCCTTGAGTCTGTCATAAAAAGAACGTAAACCTCAGTAAGTATTGCTTCCCCAAAAAATGACAGACTCACACTTAAGACTAGCGGAATGATAAAATACGGAGTTAGCTCAATTACTGCAGCAGTATGCTTGTGATCTCAGGAAACCAAAAATTCTGAGGCACTTTCACTTTAAGTATTGGTTTCTGCCATTCCAGTTGCTCTAACCTCACTATTTTTTCTCACAACAAATCTGCTAAAGTACAGCTATGCAAAGAGAAAGCTGCTATAATACAGCCCACAGAGAACTAACTAACTACAACAGCCTTATTGTTGCTTTTGATTTTCTTTTGACATTGGCATTTGCTCACCAGCAGGAAAACTGCTATGACTGCAGAGAGCTGAAGACTCACCTGCCTTGCTTTCTCCATGGCAGCCTCACTCTCCCAGCCATAGGCATGGGTCCTGGAGTGGGGATTGCCGTAGTAGGCTGTCAGATATGGGAGCATGCTGTCCAGGACTCTAGGATCCTGCAAGACATGAATCACCCAGCCTTAGAAAAGGAAAAGGAAAAGCATCTCTGTCCCCTCTACTCCGCCCCCCCCTGCCCGGTCCCTCTGTCCCAGGATTAGCAGCATTTCTGCTGTACTGTCTAGGTTTAGCTCAGGCCAGACCTTGAAAGCTTGAGGTTGTTACACCTTATATACAACACTGCCTCCAGCGAATACAAGCATCTGGCAATCATGTTCTGCACCCTCACATGTAACCTTGATCTGCCTCAAGACTCACACAAGAATAGCACTTTCTGGGCATACAGGATCACAGAATGATTTGGGTTGGGACAGACCTTACAGACCACCTAGTTCCAACCCGCTGTCCCAAGGGACACCTTCTGCTAGACCAGGGTGTGCAAAGCCCCGACCAGCCCGGCCTTCCAAGCAGAAGCAACGCCAAGTCTTAAAGTCAGGAAAACCTCCGCAGGTAAGCATCTCGATCAAATTAATTCCTTGCTGCCCCTAAAAGCAATACTCGTCCCCGCAGCTGTCGGTGCCAGGTTTGCCGCGGCTCCCGCCCTGCGGCGGCCCCGCAGAACACGGAGCGGGCACCGAGTCGCTGCGCAGCGGCAGCGAGGCGGTAGCCGGCGGCGTCGGAGCGGCGCGGCTAAAAGGCCTGCGGCGGCGGCGGCCCGGCCTCCCCGCGGCCACCCGGCCTCCGCCGTTACAGCTCCCTCTAAGCGACGCTGCTTCGGGCGCGGCCGCGAGCGCAGGGAGAGCCTCAGGCCCGGGAAGACGCGGCCGCGCCAGGGGGAGGCGGAGGGGACAGGACGCGCTGGGGGACAGTGCAGCCACCCCCAGCCAGCTGTGCCTGGCCCAAGGGGACGTCCCCAGC
>JAVJGJ010000002.1:107535-138041 GCA_035590215.1 Microhierax caerulescens
TCCTGGCGCCGGGCGGGAGGCGGAGGCCGCTCCTCCCGGTGCAGCCGCTGGGCCGTGCGCGGCCTGAGCCTCGGCCTCGGGCCCTGTGGCGCGGGTTCGCTGCCCCGCTCCGACGTCGGCGGCAGTTCCGGAGGACGGGCCCGGCAGCGGAGGCATTGCCAGGTGACGCCGTGCGCTGCTCACAGGGAGCTGAAGAGCACGGAGGGTGGTCCTGAAACAGCCCTTGGAGACACAGCGGCGCTCCCCGGAGCTTGCCGAGGGTGAAACGGAGCTGTCATCGAGGCACTGGCATTCCCTTCCAGTCTTTTCCTACTGACAAGTGAGGACACAAGCCTGAAAGCCTGCAAACCATCCGACATTACACTTACAAGAGGCTCTAAAGCGTGCAGGCCAGCTTTCCAGCCCAGTTTGGTTATAGAAGCGTTAGTCAAAGTGGTAAATCCATGCAGGTGTTTTGTGTTTTCTTTTCCAGATGCCTGTGACCATGGGCCCATACGGGCAATCGCAGCCCAGCTGCTTTGACAGAGTAAAGATGGGTTTCATGATGGGCTTTGCAGTAGGCATGGCAGCAGGAGCACTATTTGGCACGTTTTCCTGCCTCAGGTATGCTGAGGAAATAGCTGCTGTGAACAGGTCATGATACAGCGAGAGCCAGAGGGAAATGCTGCTGCTGTGGGATTGGGAAGGGAGGTGTGGATCTGGTCCTTTGTCATCACACAGGTGAAACTTTGTTAGTGGCTCCAAATTAACCACAGTTCAAGAGCCTCTTGTCAGCCCCAGCCTCAAATGAGAAAGCCTGGTGGTGGTGGAGCATCATCTCTGGGTCACCTGTGTATGAGGAGGTCACGGTTTCACTGACCTTTTCCTGCGGCTTGTAAGGGGGATTGCATTGGGAAGATGAAGCTGGAAGATCAGCTCCAGGAAGAGCTGGATGAATTGGATGTGCAGATAAACTTGCAGCCCTCTCCTTGCTCTAAAGCTTCCTAGGGTATTCTGCAAGCTCTTGGGTATGTGCATCATGGTTGCTTTGGGTGTCCTGTCCCCCTGCATGGAGGCAATCACTATATGGACCCCAAGTCTTAATTGCAAGAGTGTAGGCAGAGCTGTGGCTGGCACTGGCACAATCCCACTGTGAATCAGAGAGGGATTCCTTTCCCCAGCACTCCCCAGCATGCTGGCAGGGAAGCAACCAATGCTTGCTGCTCCAAGATAGCCCTTGCACTGCTTACTTTGGCATGCATCATCTGTGAAAAGGAATTCCTGAAATAAGCTCTTCAATATTTTGCAGAACTTTTTCTGCTTGAGGTTTTTAAATCTGTGATTAAACGTGGGTGATGATTTGTAGTGAGCCTAAAAGGAGGAAAAGGCACAAAGTCTAATCTGATAGTTTAAAAGAGTTTTGCGATCTCTCTCAGATTCTGGAGAGTATTTGGAAGTGGTACAATGCTAGCAGAAAATACAGATTTAAGGTATTCAGAAGAAGCAGTGACAGTGGTTCTATTGTACTTAAATGACACAACTATGTTACTTCTGCTGTACTGTTTTTGAGGGGAAATCTCCATGTTTTAAAAATGAGGTGCATGAAATTCCTTAGACTGTATAGTCACTGCCGTGCTTAAAAGTTAAGTATCATGAGAGCTTTCTGAGATGGAACAACTTGTTTCAGTCTGACCTTAGGTAAGTGGGAACTGGAGAACAGAAATTCCTCAGGGCACCTCTAGGCCTTTCATGTTTCTCTCATATTAAAAATATGGTGTCAGTGGTGAATAGGAAATGTTAACAACATGGTTTTATGTTGGTGATCTGAAAAACAGTGCCACTGCAGAGAGACAGGACGGTAATGCAACAGCACAGCCCCTTTTTAGTCTCTGGCAAGTCAAATACTTGGACAGCACAAATTTTTTCCAAAAAAAATTAAGGCTATTTGGGGCACTAGCAAGTAAAGCTGTTCCTGCTAGTGGTGTGGCAGGAGGGTACTGCATCAGGTGGTGCTGCTGCAGGAAAAAAAACACATGGGCCATTGGCGAGGGTCACTCAAGTGCCCCAAAAAGTACAGCTCCTTTCCCCCACCCCCACCCCATAGCTCAGGCACAGGGCACTGCAGCCAGTCTCCTTGTGAAGACAGGAGTATCACTTAAATTTAGACTGAAGAGGAGGTATTTGATTTGGGCATTCAGTCTGCATTCAGATGTTTCCTGCTGCAGATCTGTTGTTACCTGTCAGGCTTCAGCTTTTATGTAATTTCTTCGTTTTTCTTTGTCTCAGGATTGGCATGAGAGGACGAGAGCTGATGGGTGGAGTTGGCAAAACGATGATGCAAAGTGGTGGGACCTTTGGGACGTTCATGGCTATTGGTATGGGAATCCGCTGCTAACCTGGCGCTTGGGTTTTATTTCGGAATGTCCCTGTCCAGCCATTCCTCCTCTGTACCGTAATAAAATCTTTAGATACCTAGCAGTGAGAGATCTTTGTGAAACAGTGAAGCACTGTCCTCCTTGCTCTGCTGACTGTAAACATGCTTTTAACCAAATTTCTACTTTCCTCCTATCTCAGTCTCATGACAATGAGAATTAATAATGCATTGTACTGTTAAAGTTCCTATTTTCACAGACATAAGTACAGCACACACATTTCTTCTTTTACTCAGGCAGCTCACCTTCCCTATGTGTGAAGGTGGAGCTGCTCTGGCTAATTCAGATCAACTATCAAATTCCTCTCTTACTGCAAAAATAGGGGGGTTGAAGCTGACCGCATTTCCAAGTGCCAGGTAAGATGGGGCAAATGCCCTCACAAAGAGTGAGGGACCCCAGAAGGACCTGGGCAAGTCCTCCTCCAACCGAGGGCAAACTACAGCAGCCTTGACACTTTCCAGCCAGCCTGGCAGCACGTGGGTGCAGGAAGCAGCCACAGAGCACCACAGAACATGTACAGGTACAGCCATGCTGCTGGCGCTGGAAACTGTTAAATTGCTGGAAAATGGAAAACTGCTTGTGTCACATGACAGGTAAAGGTAATTAGTGATGAGTCACAAAGATGACTTCAACACCAGACATGGGAGAGGTACTCCTTGGTCAGGCCTTGAGTGACACCTTTCCTAAAGCTCTCCCTTCAGGACTAGCTGTGCTGCAAGTTGCTGTGCTATTGAGCACAGAAGAGCACAGCTTGACTGTGTTGCCTCTCACAGCTCTGAAGGTCCGAAGGGTGCAGTCTTGCACACCGTGTGAGGCGAGGGACATGCTGCTGTACAGCCCTTCTGGAGAAGGGAAGAGCAGAAGCGGTTGCAGCTGCCTCCAGCAATAGGAACTTGCAATGGCTTTTTTCCATTCCCTTAGCAACGCAGGGGGCTTCTACCTGTAGGAGACATGCTACTAGCAATGAGGTCTTCTACAGCCTGCCTTAGCAGGTCTACAGAGCGCTCAGTGCTTCCCAGGGAGAACTAGGGATTACTCCCTGCATCTCTAGCAGTGCCTACAGCGTAACTATTACATTTAGTGTTGCAAGCCCCTATTTGCCTTTTGAAACAAGGCTTATCTTTGCTCCTTATTCCTGTTTATGGATAGGACAGGTTAGCAGCAGAACCTCAACCAGCACTTATACAACCTTTACTTAGTAGAGTGCGGTCTTCCCAGTTTTTAAGGGAGAAACGCAAATCTGCCACTAAAAGCTTGCTGTTGGCTGTCACGTGACTCAGTAACCCCTGAGAAACTGTGCCAACGATCAAGCCAAGCAACACAGCTGTGCTGGAACAGCTAAGGCTTTACTCCAGCTGGCACAGATGGATTAATACTGGTAACTAAAAAAATATGGTCAGGCAAAAGTGGAGAGCAACTTTGCTTGGCTTGCTTCAGTTTTGTCACATATTCTTCAACCAGTATGCTCCTGGCTCCTTCCCCCCATCTGCCTTTGTGCTACACCTAGTTGCCCTGACCTATTTTCTCCCATGCCTCCCTCCTGGACTGCTGGAGATTGCCTCCTGCCATACTGCAGCTCAGACACAGCCAGCCACCCACCCCAAATGGCCAGAGACCAGTCACCACCACATTCGATCTCGAAGCACTGGCAGCATCCCTGAGGAGCCCACTTTCACCCACCTGGGTGGAACATACTGTCTACACCTCTGTCAAACACAGCTTTTGTAAGCCACTGGTTAAAAATGACAGGGAGGTGGGGAAAGTGGTACTAAGAGGGCAATCCACTTGAGCAGGCTTCTCTACAGAAGCCAGACTAAAAGCCAATGTACCTTACTTATACATCCCTGTAATTCACAACCATTCAAGATGGGGGCAGAGGCAGGCAGGGGGGAAGTGATCTCTAGTATGAATCTGCAGCAGGCCCAAGAAAGGGCAAGAGCTGTCAACTGCCCAGGCGGCGAGAAAACCCACAGGCCCTTCACCACCACTTCTGCAGTATGCAGAGGGTTTCAAAACAGCAGGAACCAGCTCCTGCATCTCCTGAAGGCATGGTATTCCAAACATCCACCCTCCTTTCAAAGCATCTATCTATCACCACCAGTCTACAGCACACACTGCTTAGCAACATCAGGAGAACAGAGAAATACAAGATTCAAGAAAGCCTTTTTAAGAGAATTTTATTTGAGTGGTTCTTACAAAGATTGTTGCAATATGAAAGTCTTTGTTTGATAGAAATATCAAGCTGTCTTGTCAAACACACTGAAGTAACCCAAAAATATATTTCAGAGCTCACAGAGCTTAAAAAGAGCAAAGATTATATGCAACCAGAACAAAACACGTTTCTGTATTTCCTACCAATTTCCAGACTCAACTGAAATCCTTCAACTGTGCCACACTGCATACAGATAAACTTACTGGAAATGCAGAGATCGTTTTGTTTGGAAACTTAGACACACCTCACACAGTATTTACAAAGAAACTTTTACAGATACATTAATCAAAAGTTACCATCAAGAAATAAAACCCTTCAATCCTTCTATTCTTACCAATTATTCAGCACAAAGCAAGCTGAGTGGCTGTCTAGAGTCAGCTTTCAGTAGCCTTTTGAATTTTCCATTTATACAAAACACTAAGTATGTCCCTTCATAAAGTCTATCTCCGATATTAACCTTTAGCAGATCACCTAAATTTAGTGAAATGTAAAATGTAATTGCTGCATTAAAAGAAAGGCTTGTGAAACATTAAAAATGTCATCATGTCCCATCTGCCTTTTACAGAGAACTTGTTTTCTATGAGCTACTTCTCAGTTCCTACAGATCACCTTAGTCAATGTACAAGAATTACAAGGCAGAACAAGAAGTCAACAGCTTTGTATACAGTGGAAATGCTAGTTAGGGAGAATGAACACACTGCATTTCTGCTTACTTCATTTTATTTTTAAAGGTAGCAGGAAGTGTACACAAAATGACATTAAATCCTTTCCTTTAGTTTTATCTAAATAAAAGATAACTCAATCTTCCTCCAAAAAATAACTATGTACAAAACTGACTAAATCCATCTTCATCGTCGAACAGGAACCAGTAGTTGGGTTGCAGTCATAGAATCTGGGAAAAGGCTGTGGTATGTTGGAAGAGGTACATACGCTGCTGTAATCATTTTACCTGATCAGAAGATAAAAAAGTTAAATCAGTATTTGGTCATTCCTGCAATTAATTAATAAATTCAGTTCTCTACATGAAATCCACTCACCTGCAAACCACCTCCCATGCAACGCATTTACAGCTGCAATGGCAGCAGCAATTGAAGGACATTTGACATACACATTGCCCTGTAATACAGAAGTGTCAGAGTCCATTAGAAGCTTTAGAAACACCCCACATCATCTATTCTCCAGACCCTTCCTTGATGTGGCTGCAGTGTAAGCAAACCTGCCTCGCTATGTTCCTACTGGTATCAACTGATAATGCAGAATAAGCCTGAAAAAACAGGAGTAGCGCACAGGTTTTCTACTGACTGGCACTACCATACATATTGGCATTAAAATTTTCCTAAATAGGATTTTGCAAAACAGACCAAATGTTGATTTCAGATCAAGCTCACAAATAACTGATTGCTTACTTGCTCGCAATAACCCTTCCAATGGCTCCTGACTGCAATCTCATGTGAAACAAAAAGTGCAAGGAGTGCGGCTACCTCCACTGCAGGCTAGCCATCGAGTCCTGTAAATCCCAAACTTTAACCACAAATGCTTAATTAGATATGTTAATTCACAGCCTGGTTTTCAAATGGATTAAGCACTCCCCATTCCATGGGGCAAGAAGCACATTCAGCACTTCAAGAAAGGCTGGTACTGTAAAAATTCTCCAACATGAAAACTTTAGCATGCATCTCACTCCTCTGTTCCAGTAAAGCCCAAGATGTATCTAACATGAATGACAGACTGATCTTTTAACTTCACCAGATATCTGAAGTTTTCTGGCTGCAAATTAAGCACTATAACAGCCTAATCCAGAGTACTGCAATATTCACATTCAACAACTGCAAGATGTACAGGTGCCCACAGTAATGTGAATGCATTTTTCTGGCTGCCTACTTAAACAGACTACTACCAGTAATTTTTGAACCAGATCAGATTCTAGCTGAAACAGATTTTACAGGAAAATAACATGTTAAGAAACCAAATCCAGTCTTCCCTTTAGCAGCCTTCACCAGCCTGTGCTAACTCTTCTCAGTGCAATCTAACTCATTCCTTCTGAGGGAGAAACCTGGGATTAGGGGCTCATGGTTAAGGCACTAAGTAACCAACACACACAGTTCTGTTCTGTCTCCCCCTGCACAGGCATCCAAGCTGCTTAAACCTTGAAATGAGATACAGCAACATTAAAGCTTTGTTTTCCTTAACACGCCACAGTGTAGATTGGTGTGGTATATGAGACCATTCAGCTGGGACTGCAAAATTTTACCCACAACAAATTAGATCTTCTTGGCTGATTACTGATGGCCCTTAGCCTGGGAAGTATGGTTGTCTGGGAAATAACCCTAAAAAGGTGGGAGATTAAAACACTTAAAAGATAATATTACCAGAATCTAAGTCTAGAAAACAGCATAGCACAGTGGAAACTTCAAATACAAAATACCCACACATATTTAAAAACACTCTATCTGGGTCGTTGCTATGCTACTGTGACAAAACAGATTTCATGTAACGGACAGCTAATTTATGACATAGTAGCTGTAGTTTTTTTCTTTTAAATCCACTTGCTAACATGAACGACATATGCAGCTCTTATGTGCTCAGAACCTATGCGAGGTACATTGCTGGCTGTTGCATTCTCTGGGGTTTGGGAGTGGTGGGTTTTGGGGGGTTTGTATGTTAGGTTATTTTGTTGCTGGGTTTGCTTCTCCCCTCCCTCCTCCCCCATCTGTTGAGGGACACTTTGTTTCCTTTAAGATAGTAACACACTATGATAACTGTGGGAAAGGATTCTACCTCCCATTAGCCCAGATTAAAAAATGCCAGGGAAGACTGCATGTTATTTTATGTACTAGACTGCAGCTCATCTCTCATCTAATCTCTCAGTAATCCCCATTAAAGGATTTCAGGTGACAGGAGTCTTCTGTAGAAGCAGCACAAGATAACAAAGGTTAGCGAATGCCAAGTGCATTACAGAGCAGAACAATCCCATCTGAGCAATACTGACAAGGACAGTAGTGTAGATTTCAGCTTTGCACAATGAAATGGAACACAACAGGACACTTCCAAAGTCTGATGGCTGGAAATTAATCTGACTACAAGAGCATTTGAAACCTGTGCTTCAGTTTGGGCTGTAAATTCTACATAAAAAGGGTTCTAGGCCAATCTCTGTATTTACAGCCCTTTCACAGTTTATATTCCAAGAGCTGAATTACAAAGGGAAGAGATAACCAGTCTGGGGATTGCATAAACAAAGTGAACAGAGAAGAAAAATGTATTAGCCTTTTTAAGATGTAGGCTGAAGAGTCCCTCAAACAGGCATTACCCTGTAACTAAGTCTGCATCAGTAACCCTTTTTGTTCTCCTCCCCGTTGTAACTCCAGACATTCTACTGCCCACTACAAGACACTAACACTACTAGTGAGCACAACTGTTTGCAAGTGTGGTATTATTAGGCATGAATTTAACCATATATCTCAGGTATGCTGGAGCAGAGTGTTCTTTGTGCTAAAGCATGTCTTCTCTAGAACAGAGGAAACTGGAAGTCCCTGGCTTTTGGGAAACGCACAGCTTAAGGGAGAAGCCAAATGCCAGAATTAATGTAGTCACTACTCTTCAGCCTGCGTTTCCACAGTGATTTCAGCTGTGTGAAGCTCCAAGAGAGGACTGCAGCACCAGAAAACTGCTCTCGTACCTGCATTCGAGCTACACACAATGGTTCAAAACAGGAGGGAACCACCTATGTTCTCCAAAAACTGCAAAGCAACCTCAAGAAATTTCAGTTTAGGAGAAAAAAAAAAACAAAAAAAAACTCAACAAAACCACCCAGCAGTATTTGTTATGCTCCCTCTATACACTACAAAGCAACAAAACTCCCAACATACCTGAGCTGAGTTTTTGTCTACATAGATGTGGATAACTCCCCCATGTTTGTTACACTCCTCAATCACATCATCTTTAATTTCTGTATCCCAGCCAGCTTCTTCTTCACTGTAGGGGGTGGAAGAAACAGGACAAAGACGGAACTGTTATCACTTAAACAAAATCCATGCTGAAAGCCATCAAAATAAGCTTTGCAACATTCTGATTCTTTTCTCAGATGTTAAAGTCATCAACAAATGCCAAACAGAAACACACAATGGTAAATGACTTACGTTTGAGGATTAAACATGTTGGAAAGCTGGAAGCACTGTGTTGCAAGTGGTTGTACTGAAGCAGCTGCAGCCAGAACTGTTGAAATAGAAAAAAACCCAGTAACAACTCCAAGAACCTGATATGCATGTCTCCAATTTAAATGAGTATCTTTATTTTTTAAAATCCCAACGTTCAGCAGTAACAGCAACAGAAAACAAAAACCAGGAAAGCAGAACTCATAACTAAACACTACATATTATAGAGAACTTTTTAATTGATCAATGCAGAAAACAGCACAGATGCACTACAGTTGAAAGGTGAAAAGTAAAAAGATAACCCCGGGCACTTTTTCCGTGTAGATTTTCAGAATGAGCATTTAAATGCAGATATATGCATCTTCACATGCATCTAAAAATTCTGCCCGAGTTGTATGCCAGCAGCACCTTTAATTTTTTTCTCCTCTTGGAAGTCAAGCAGCAGCTCATGGTGGAGTGACACCACCCCATTAGACTCCACAGGAGTGATATAACATCTTAGACAATTCTCAAAATGTATTTTAAGCATGTTGAATTATCTTTCAAAAAGTGTATCTATACTTTTGTTCCCTGGAAATGTGTAATTTGAGAAATACTTGACAACTAAAATTTTAAACATTTTAGCTATAGAATAGATTGATACTCTTCCCAAGTAACTGTGAAATTATTATTTGTCATTTATTGTTGCTCATCACAGTACATCTTATTAAAGATAAGCAAAGTCCTATAGGCTGCAAGCTTCTCCTAATTTAGCTGAAATAAGAGTCACCTTCTCCCTACATGTGCACGCATTAATGTTTGCACCCTCAGAGCAAGATGATGACTAATGCTGGGACAGTAACACCAACCTCCTGATTCTCAAATGACCCCTCTAGTCCCTGCCCTGAAGGCAGGAAAACACCCCACACCCAACCCACACACCCCATGAAAATACAAACCCATGCATTTGCTAGGACTAACATATGGCTGAGGAACATTACCAAGACTGAGGAAATGCTACAGAAAGGCAGAAATGTTTCCACATACATTGTTATTTTCAGTCAATAATCAATATGTAGTACGATTCCTACAGACACAAGTACAATACAGTTCCTCGGGCTGCTGGCAAACTATACCAGAAGCATTTCATTTATAGACATCTGCAACAGGAACTACTTGTGACAGGTTGTATCAAATGCTAGTTTACCTTCATTCTGCTGAGATAGTCTTGTTTGCAAATCTAAAGAAAAATATACAGAAGTTGATTAGTGCGCTTTCTAGCATTATTGTATTATTACCTGTCAGCCAGGTGGCTCAGCTTATATTTTTGTGGTTAAGAGCTTGTTCAAGTACCTCAACCCACTCTCACTGTTCCTCTCTAGCTGTGAGTAGTTTCACTAGTTTCAGCTTCTCAGATAAGAATATTTTGTACTTGACAGAAATTCCAAAATCAAAGTTAAGCATACTTTAAAGAGAAACAGTACTTTAAAAGGAAAGACATGACCATGTCCTTTAATTCAATACTATCATTTCCACCTTGCCTTTGCTGTGCTTGAACTCTTTGTAAGCGGTTACTTTGTTTCACAAGAAAGTAATTATAGCAATTCTTACAAGCCTTAGACATTCGCCATCTTTACTAACAGAAAGCACTTATGCACAGTTACCCAAACATGACATTCCGAAAGCAGTTATCAAATTTAATTTTGTAGATAAGGTAGTATTTCACCTGTTATCTTTTCATATAAATGTCATAACAACATGAGTTTGGCATTTTTCAAACTCAAAACATATTCAAATGTTAAGAACATATAATTTGCCAAGAAAACGCTAATTACTTGTTTAATAACATACAGCTGTCTTTCTACCCACTTCCAAGTATATGACTCCAATACCTGACATCTTTAAACCACAAAAAACTTCACAATGCAAGAAATCTAAGCATGAGGTCTCTTCACTTATGTTTCAATTCAATCTACACAAACACAAGGAGTCAGAACCATCACCTTAATTCACTTGTTTAGCAAGCAGTTAAGTGCTGGACCCCAAGTAAGCTTCCAAGCTTACTGGGAAATACTTGAAGGTATCAATTATGAACTTTCTAATAAACCCTCCTCCACAACACTGGGGGACCAACAGGAGTGCATCTTTTTTGCTCTAAGTATTAGGCAGTGAGAGTCCCAAAGACGAGTCCTCAAAGTTGCCTTCCCAAGTGACTTGCACAGAAAAACACACACTCGGAACCATAAAGAAAAAGTAAGAGATGGAAGGAACAAGCTCTGAAGGCTGAGCTGTAGCAAGAATTAGTTATGTTTAGCATGTTTTCCCTCTGGATCTGAACACAAAGAAATCCTCAACTACAGATTAAGAACTACCATAATGGTGAAGACTGTCTCAGCTTGATTTGTCTGCAGAAGCTGCATGGATTTGGCCAAATCCATGCAACTAATTACCTAGCTAATTAGTATCCAAACTTCTTTTGTGAACAAGCGTGTTTAAAAAAATAGCAAACCCCCTAATCTCATAAATCACTCTAGTTAGATGAGGGCAGAAACTTTCCCTCTGCAATTCTGACATTATTGCACATACACATCATGTACAGCCAAACTCACCAAATGCCAGTCAACCTGGGGCTCTATAGCCAAAAGCTCCAGGCCATGTGCAACAAGATCTACACAGATTCTCAGTTCCAGTTCTGTCTAGGGCCAAATCTCAAATTGTTCTAGACATAGTAAGATCAGCTACCAGTATCTTGGGGCAACAAGTTTCATAGGTTAATTATCTACTACCTCTGAAACATAACCCCCAGTCCACAAAATCTTTCATCATCTAACTGCATTTTCTTGTTGCTCATGATTGAATAATGGTTCTCTCTCCCACTTCTAAATTCACTCAGAATTTAGAAATTCATTGTCACTCTTCACTGTCAACTCTTATTCTTCCCTATGTGCCATTTTAAATAGCATATAGAAAATAGAATACATCTGTCAAGTAAAGATCAAAGTAATAGTAACAACTTTAGCATGATCTAAGAATGTGCTTAGTACAGAGAAATCAGGAATACAGAAATATTTATCAAAGCATTTTGTGTTTTAAAACAAAACAAAGTTGTGGTTTATTTTGAAACACAGCAAGCTTTAAATAAACAAAAGCAAGCCAAGTATTCTCCAGGTTTAAGTAATTACTTGCCAAGTACAGCAGAACAAATGGAAGTCGAAGTCCTGCACGTTAACACCTGTTCATCCCTCTACTGCACCACACACACTACCTCAAATCTTTTTCAGAAACAGTTCCTTCTCAGAACTAAGGAAGGTTTTGTCCCACAAAGCATTAGAAGAATGCACTATAGCTTTGTGGTTATTTTAAGACTCAGATTTTCAGACAGTATTTACTAGAGAACAGAAAGTACACAGCTACAACTGTTCAGCTTAAGTTCTTTTTCCTGCTGGATATTATTCCCATGGAGAAAATTCAAAGTTCTCAGGTGTCCCGTGAGAATAATCCTTTAGCTTCCCAATTTTAGTTTGATTCAACCCACCTTGAACATGGCTGACCAGAACCGTACACGAATGCGTATGTGATATCTCAGATGCTCAAGTACGCTACCTCTAGGAACACAGTTGCCCTTTCAAATACGCATCACCCTGACAGCTCATATTTACTCACTGATAAACAGTAGTATTCAGGTATTTTCCTTCTCCTTGGCCACCTTTCACTGCTAAGCTCCCCAAGTTAAATAACTAGAATTTGTTTTGATCCTGAACAGATGAACAATGCAAAATACCACAAAAAACCATTACTGTCAGCATCTCCATATTTACTCACCTCACTCCTACTGTTGTTGACTATTGTTATTTATGCAAATATTAAACAGTATCAGCCCAACACCTGAACTTTGGCTTCAACAACAGCCTCTAACCTTCATCAGGTTTCACCTCAAAAAAAACCCACTCCTCTTTCTTTGAGCCAGCTTTCCCCCTCCCCCCCGCCCCCATCCTGTACTTCCCATACTACCCAATTCTCCAGTTTAATAAAAGCCCATTTTAGCAGACTGTTAAGTCTTCAAATGCTATACTTTAATAACATCCTGCAGTTTGCCCATCTTTAGTATGACTTTTGAAGAAGTGAAGTCAGAGTAACAGAACTGAAAACTATCCAGATTATCTTCCTCTCGCCTTTTAAGTGAAGTCAATTTAGAATTAATGTTCCAGCTGTATCACATACTTTAAGTATTTATTGATAATACCAGATATCAGAACTCATATTTTATATACCTATTCCCTCACTAATTTGATGGGAGTTTTCTTACTACTCTGAACTCAGTATGTTCAGCTCTTACTTTTAGCTTTGCTTTCACCTTGTGAGTAATTTCCTTTTTTTAAAAAAAAAAAAAAAACAAAACAAACAACTAAATGTCTAGCTTACCTTCCTCAAATTGCAAACTTTATGACCAGTGTCCCTACTACAACCCAAGGCAATGAGATTCTTTTGAAACACCTCAGGAGTATTCTTTCATTCAACCTCTGCCCTGCTTCCTTTTTGTTCTCTTCAAGAGTTGGTAAATCTTTTATCCATGCTTTCATGTCTTTTATAAAGGTCTAACTCAATCTGACTCTTGGCAAGTAATTTTGATTTTATCTATTTCCCAAACTAAAAATCTTATTTTATTGTCAGTCCTTTTTCCTATTCTTCACAGGCTCTGTGCTTATTCCTTATTTCTTTCAAGGTAGTTAACCACCCAGTTCAGTATGGAGCCCATTTCTAACAGGCTGTTTCTTCTTTCTGTGGAAGACAGATCCAATACAGCATTAGCAATTTGGAACCGAAGAAACATTCTACATCCTACCTGTTCAAATACTCTAGTTAGACCAGATGACTTTATTGCCCTGTTTCTTCAACCACTGCTTTTGAAATCAGAAGCCTTAGTTACAGACCTGTCTTGTTTATCCTTCCATTTAAACTTGAGCAACTAATGATCTCTCAAGTCAATGGTCATTTCTATTCTCATCCATAACATCTTCATTACTTACCAAAATGAGTTTAAAATAGCATCCCCTCTTCATGAGTCAGTGAGTGTTTGATGAAGAAATTTGTCGGATATCACATCCAGGAATATCTGGGCCCCACCATTATTACTAGCATTTCTTCTCCAATCTGTATCAGGGAAGTTAAAGTCTCCCATAATGACATAATTCCTGGTAGTAATTTTCTCTAACAAGAGTAAAGAGATCTTTAATCCATAACCAAATCTCACTTTGGGGATAGCTCATGACTCTATGGTTGGAAAAAGATAAAGCTTTTTACTAAGTTACTTAAGTTGCACATCTGCATTATTCCTTTTGTACAATACAAGCAGAATAAACAGCGCTGTTCCTACCAGTTTCTACAGTTACTAAACATGCATACTCTTCAAAACCCCATATTCAGCCTTATTTATTCCTTTGCAGCCATGTTGTCTCATACTGATTCCATGCTATCCCAACAGTTCAGCAGTGTCAGACAGTTTTGGCCATGTTCCCAATTAGGGGAGTCTGGATTTCTCTGGCTTGTTTGTTTCAAATATGGGGCTGGGGAAAAGGACTGGCATTTTATTTTACAAGTCAGACCACTTCATCAAGCACATTAACAGTGATCTGACTTCAGTGTTGTTTACCTTTCCTTCTCTTTCTGGACTAGAAACAGTTTTTCCTCGGTATCGTCTTTTTCATTTTTTCCTTCACAAATAGAAAAAAACCAACCTTTATTCCTCAACCCAGATTTTTCTTTCACTAGCCAGTTCCTTTTCCTTCCAAGGCTGTTATCTATAAGAAGACCCTACTGCATTCTTTTAGCAACTGTCTGCAAGTTTCACATGTATGCTCTTCTCAAAACTACACCTGAACTTCAGTAATGTGATCCAGGTGTTATCTTAAGTCTGAATCACAGAGTCACAGACTCCGTTGGAAGACAAACAAACCAATCCTACCTACTCTTTGTTGATTTCCTAACACTTTTCACACATTGCAGCATCAAGTTATTTGTGATATTCAAGTCTTTTCTACTGCTATGACTGTTTCATGCCCTTTATTCTCATATTAATAAAAAACTAAGAACAAGACATTCCACTGTAGATTACTTATTTCCTCTGGGACACTACTCGTTACTCCAGTTCTGAAGCCCTCTTGAACAGTTTTGTTTTTCAGGCCACCTATGAACTAGCAGCAGCCATCATATGCTCAGTATCATTCCCTCTCGCAACAAAATGAAGTCTCAGTGACACTTCCAACATACCCACTTGCAGAACACTCAAACTATAGCCAATTCCAAGCAACACACAAATTCCCTAATATAGTGTCCTTCCTCACCAGGACATACACTGTATAAACCTAACACTACCACAGTCTTAGTTGCCATGTCTCCCATATAGTCCTAATAACCTTCTTGCTCCTGGCACAGCTGTTTTTTCAGAGGGGTCAATCCCCTTCCAATTATGAGCCTACCAGTTTTAAGAGTCAACATTTACACTGCAGTAGAACATAAAAGTCCCCATTAGTACAGGGAATAGTAAAGATAAAGAGATGAAGGTTTGGGATGAATTAAGTAAACAGACTTGCCAAAAATAATGCTAAACGAATCACGCCCATCAAAGCTGTCATACACTGTCACTTTTCATTTGCTCATGGATTTGCAACGTTTTACAGTTTGTAAAACATGCTGCAATACCTATGTTCCCATTTTAAGAGGTCACAAAAAATATTTCTGTACCCCGTCTCAAAATTATAAAGTATTTCTGAAAAATAAATGGGTAATCATTTCTTACCTGCCACAGCTCCAAATGCCAAAGATCCACTCATCTGCAGAGCCTGCTGTGCAGCTGGGGGAATCTGCAAACCAGTACCTAAAACAGAACGTGAGTGTACCTTGTTGCAAGCACTTTTCACTCAGTTAGGGATGCAGTAACAAGGGTATCCAATCTTAACCGTTGTCAAAAGTTTAAATACACCATTCCATACATTCAACATAATATTCTGTGGAACGTAATAATTCAAATCCTGTGAACTTCTGTATTTTCACACATTTATTAATCATCACACATACCTTCTGCAAGTCTTGCCATCAACTGAAGGCGACCAGTTGTTCCCAAGTCAATTCCAGTCCGTTCCAACTCATCACTGTCCAAAAACGAACTAGCACTGGAAGCATCAGTGCGCTCAGTTACATGTCCAACTTTCATTGGCCTACCAGCCAGCTCAAATCCATTGAGCTGCTCCAAGGCCTTCTTGGCACACTCGGAGTCTGAGAACTGTAGATTGGAAAAACATATATTCAGTAATACTGTCTACAAGATTCAGCAACACTTCTACTGTATGTTCATATCCAGAGTTATATAAACATGAGAAACACTAAATTTAAGGTAACAACAGCTACAAGCCAACTTAAATGTGCTCCATATTTTCCATTTAAACCAAACACACACAAGTTTGCACATTTACTTTCTCATATTTAGATAAGAATATATTTAAGTATGTATTATCATTGGAATTAGAGCATCTAGATCTTGCAATCAACAGAAGTCATGGCTACAGTTCTCTTTCAACACTTTCCAAGAATGACAGTCACCTCTTTTGTAACTTTATCACTGCCATACATTTGCTGGCTATTCCTAACAGATGTTGTGCTTTATGCTGCTTAACACCAAATGAAACACACAAATATTTTACCACTATCAAAACCATCAAATATTAGCTATACAGTTAGTTTGGTTTTATTTGGCTCCCAGTGCCAGATGTTCCAAACAAGACTTCCCCTCCCCCCCAGGCAATGACAAACTGCCAGGTCAGTGACAAAACTCAAGTTCACAAAATTACATACCTGAGGGTAAAAAGGAAAGATGTTTTCAACTGATTTTAGCCTCTCAAAATTTATTTTCCCTAAAAAGCTCAAATTCAATAATTTTCACAGCACTGTGAAAATGCCAGTCTTTACTAATATCTTTGCCTGCAGAAGACAGCATTGCTTTACCAGGCAGTGATCACAAAGTACACTATTCCATTCTAAACGTGTGCATTGTTCAACCACAACACACAGAGGGACTGGCAGAAACAAAGAAAAAGGCCAGTGTTGTATGCCCTGCAACATGGTGTTTCTAAGCTGAAACTTAAAAGTAAGCTATAGTACTACATGGGAAGATTACACTCAAATTGTTTAAGTCATCTGGCAATTCTAGTCATACCGTAATAAATCCATATCCTTTTGAGCGTCCAGTTTCACTATCCATCATCAGCTGAATGCTTTCAATCTAAAAATAAGAATAAAGCTATTTATTATCAAGACATTTTGGAGCAAAGCACAAGATACAGCCCTGACAAATGTACACATACAAACATGAAACCACTTCTTTTTTAAAAAAATAATCTGTTCTTCATTCCTTCCTCAAGTCAAAATTAGTGTATAGGCAGCCAGATACTTCTTTGATACCAAAACAGAAGCACGTAAACATAAGCATGATGTACAATTTATTCTTTTGAGTCCAGCTACAGGCAGAGGCTTTGTCCTGATGCAACATTCTAGCAGACAACGAGCATGCAGACATCATCAGATGTTAAGTGAAACACTATAGTCATGGCCTCTCATATGCTGAGAAACTCCACTTTACCCAGTAAGAAAAGTTGGATGACTTTGACCAGGGGCTTTATAGAAAGCAAAAAAAAAAAAAAAAAAAAAAGCAAGCATATTTGAAATAATTATTGGCATATGGGAACTCCTAGAGTTACTGAATTTAAAACATATTAGTAACTCAACCATAAGCCATCAGTGTTGGGAAGAGACAGCAACACAGAAGTTAAAGAAATGTAGTTATTCAAGACCGGAGTACATGGAATCAGGAAAAGGAAACACTTTCACAGCTCTACATGTAAGCCTCCTAAACTACATTAATCCCACTGCCAGACCTCGAGAGAAAACAGAACACCACCACCCATGGAGATTAAAATTTAATGAATTACTGCAATTTTGCAGGCTTTTGCACAACAGAATTAAAGGTATATGCATACGGAATCTGAATAAAGCCCCTGAAAAGTATTGTTAAAGGATATATGAAGCAGGGTTAATATCCAAGGGGGGGGAGGGGGGGCAGGGGAATCAACGCACTTAATAGAAAAAATAAAAATAAAATCAAGCAGCATATTAAATATATTACTTTTTCCCCTAGGTAGTAATGATATACCCATGATACCTTTGTTAGCACAGTGGGGCTAATATTTATTATAACTCCACTGGGAACTTCAGATTTGATCTGCTCACTTTTATAACTCTCTCCACAAAAACACAATACTATGCAGCAAACTGGGGCCTAACGATAAGGAGTGGAAGGAGCCTTCTGTCAGAGCTGTATGGGATATACCCTAGATCACTGTAGTAACATGAGCAAAATCTTGAGCAAAAATCCTCAGAAACAGATGAAACTATGACATTCACAGTGAACAGAACTCAGACCCGATTCTGTGCTTTGTGCTTTAACCTGGGATATGCAGCCCCTATTCACAATCGCATAGCAGGGGGCAGATATTTACATGCTACAGAAGCAGGATATGACACAGGGATTCATTACTTTTGTTTATTTTGTTTTCATAATTTTAAGTACTCACTGAGTTCTCAGCTTTGCTTTGTAAAGCCTACCATTCAAAATCACTGGACCACAACCACAAACTAGGGTTCTCATTTGCTCTCCAGTACTAACTACGGATCCAAAGCCTTGTGGATGTAGCAAGCACCAAAGAGCAAGAAAAATAAACAAATGTTTTTGCAGGTATGAACCTGAATTGTTTCCAGAGGTTGAGTGCTCTACAATTAATCTAGGTTTTCCAGATAAACTACCATAACACAACATGCCAAATTAAAATTTACCCTGCCAAATGGCTCAAAAATTCCTCGAAGCATATCTTCAGTTATGTTGAAGTGTAATGATCCCACATAGAGCCTCATAGGACCAGCACTGCCCTTCTGCAGGTTATTTGCCATTGCTGCTGCTCTGTTTTTCTCTGCCTAAAGAAAAAAAAAAGAAAAACTCACCTTCTATAAAATCTAATAAAAAACCCTAACATAAGCAGTATACATTTACCAGATTCACCAAAATACAAGCTATTTTCTAGTCTGCACAATATCCATCAGAATAACTGAAAACCTATAAAATCCAAGACCACAACCAAGTATAGAGGACACAGCTTCCAAATTGCACAACCTTTTGCAGAATTCTGGCTTCTATCTACTAAGTTAAGACTTTAATTTGTACATATGCTGGAAAGCATACATAATACATTCTACAATCCTGTAACATTTTTAGTTTCCTTGTTACTACCTTCTTAACATCTGTGTTTTCAAAATTCATTTATATAATTTTGAATTGCTTCCATTTGCCTGTCAACTAGGGGAGGCAAAGGTCCATTTATAATGACCTTAAATAATCATTCTAGTTAAGGTTTTCCAAACATTCAATGATAACCAAATTTCCAAACAGTAAGTTTTCCAGCAAGAAAGAAGAGGAACCAACTCAACACGAAGAAAAATGAGGTTTACAATTCCTTACCTGTGATGCTTGTACTATGATTGGTACACCCAAGACTCTCTGACCAGTTAGTCCTATTGCCAGAGGCACTGAACTAACATCAACAAATTCTACATAAGCAATTCCCTTTGAACGCCTGGAATTTCTATCCGAAATCATTCGCACATCACGAACCTGAAAGGCAAGTACAGGAACACTTTTAGAGAAAAAGGAAAAAAATTAATGCAGTCTATTTCTCAGAAAGGTATTAATAACCAGAAAATTGTCTGCCAAGCCAATGGCTTTGTAATTATGCTGCAAATCTAGAACTGTATAAAGCTGTAACAAACATATCCCAGAGGCAAGCTAGCATTAAAAGACGCTATTCAAAGTAAAATCTAGTATGCTACTGGAACAGCAGCAACAGAATACTTGCAGCACTGTAGTGCTTTAAGCCAGAAGTTTACAGCTGATGGAACAAAACAAGTTTTTCAAACTGGAGGTTAAACACATTTTTAAATTACACTATAACTGGCAGATCTATCTGCAAAAGACTGAAACCTCTGAAAAATGAAGTTGTTTGAATCACAGTTGAATTGCCATGTTTTGCAGCATACCATATGCTGAACAATGAACTCCTGATAAATTACATTTGAATGTTCAGTCTTTATAAATTAGTTGGTAGTTATTCATCCCCCCTTTTCACCTATATAGGAAGTCACAGAAAGCCACTTGCTTACAATTCTACATAATATTCTTCCTGTACCAGGGCATCATGAAGAAGTATTCAGAATCATTTCAACCTCCCTATTATTTACCTTCCCTACTGTAGAGAAAAATTCTTCCAGGTCTCTAGGTCGAATTCTTGCAGCCAGCTGCATGCAGAATACTGTTCGAGCATCCCTCTCTTCTGGGGTAAGATTATCAATAGGTTCTCTGGAAAGAGGAAAGTTCAGTTAAAAAATAATCTGATTTAAGATGACTCATCTCTAGGCCATGCATTAAACTTGAAATAATCAGTATTTCAAAACCTGATGGGGGGGGGGGGGGGGGGGGGAAATGCCTGCCATATTAAAATAGGCAGGGTCAAGAACTGAAGGAAATACTCAATATTAATGTATTTACTTCCTCAACATGACTAAACATTCATTTAATTCATAAACATTGTTTTAACTGTAAGCATTAAACATGACTGGAAAACTGTACAGAGACCCCAACAAAACAGAGGTGCCATTTTGCTACTGTCCAGAACAGCTAACAGTACCACTATAGAACTTGCAGTCAAAAAGGTGAGATGAAAGGACAGGAAAACAAAGGAAAACAGGATTAATTAGCACAGACTAGCTGTCTGAACTCTCAGGCAAGTAGCATGAACTTTTTGTGGCTTTGCAAACTAAAATATTACATCTATGCATCACCTCAGTCACTACATCCACCACAAACAATACATCTCTACAAACAGAACTCCCTCATTTTATAGTCTCAGCTTGTTAAACCATAAGTAAGTATGAATAGCGAATAATTATGCTCATCCTTGACACCAGAAACACTAGATTAATTTTATTTTGATACTGATGGCTAGCTGAAATTAAATGCACTGCTTTTGAGGTGTTAAAGCTTCAAAATATAAATTAAGTACAGGATGGAATTAGCATGCCAAATCCTCAATGAAGTTTCCAGTCATGTAATAAGTATTTATATTTTCATAAGGGGGGGGGGGAGAGGAAATCACTGAGAATACAGAAGAAAAATTTGAACTACATTATCTCAATAAGAGTTTGCTAATAATTAGAAGAACAAAGCAAGATTGGTTAAATTTAGCTGCATTACTTTAAGACTTTAAGAGAATAATCCAATTCTCTTAAATGAGAAGCCTAAGAATGGACAGGCACCTCATGGATTTTAAAAGTACCTGGTTTCTCTATAAATAACATTAATACATACTTAATAGGAAAAAGAAGCAATTGTACTATTCCATTCCATACTTAAGATTAAGTAAGATTGTGCAGAAAAGCTAGCTAATTGAAATCTCAATTAACAGGGAAAAGACAGAATACAGAAACACAGAGAAACACAAGCAAGACGTGTTTTGCAAACTGACGTTATTTACAATTGCACAGTTATTGGCTGTGGGGGGAAGACACAGTTCATGACGTGGGGAGAAAGCAATGGATCTTGAATACCCTCCTCTCATGGGCTTTCTGAATGAATGCCTGCATTACTTGTGAGCATAAGCCAGAAAGCAAGTAGGCATGCATTATTTCAGGATTACTTTTCCAACTTCAATTGGGAAAAAAAAACCAAACAAAAAATCCACTTAAAATTCCTACCTAACGGGGCTCTTGTCTTTTCTGAAGGGACTTTTGCTTCTGGAGCGTCTTCTGCTATAAAGAGATATCAACAAGATAAGAAAACCTTCAAATGTATCAGTCTGATTTTAAACAAAACTTATTAACAATGCAATAAAAAGCAGAGAAAACTCAGAAACCTTAATTTGATGCTGTGAGGCAGACCAATCTTCCCTCTGATGGCACTGTTGAATTTTGGACCAGAACTACGGCAGAAGCAAAGACAGACATTACCAACATACCTGAATTCAGTATTTCCTGTATTCAAATTACACTGCAAGTGCTCACCCACCCTTGCACCTGCATTTGCAAACATTTTCCATTAGCAGCACCCACAGCATGCATAAGCTACATGCAGTACTCCAAAACATAAGGCACAGATTATGCTCCCTGCTCAGTTTCATCTATAGAATATGCAGGTCTCCAAGTATGAACTGAATCATGAGCCAGCCACACACATCACAGCTGTATGCAGAATATTCTGGGCTACAGTTACTGCTGTATTCTTCTTCACATGTTTTTTTGTCCACATGTATATTCTACCTACTGACCACCAAAGCAGTACCTTAATGGCCTAGAACTCAGTCTTGGAGTTTTGAGCAAAGTGATGCTGACAGGATTATTTGCTCAAATGTAGCATTTTAAAACTGAAAGTTTCATTAAGTGTAAGGCATAAGTGGAAACCAAAGTAGCCCCCAGCAGACATCTGCAAGGGACACATTCGCTAATGTTGTCTCAGTTCTAGCCACTTAAATGCTATGTATACATAAATGCAGCTTCCTTTAAAGTTCTTAATGGACATCATAATGCAGAATCATTTAAGCCAGCAGTTAACTTTATACAGGCAGGTCACCACAGAAGGAACCCAATCTGTTGGCTGAATCTAATTTTAGTTCTCCAGACTTCAGAGGCTGTTAGAACAAATGGCAATCTGCCCACTGCTTCCATGTTAAGACAGTTCTCTTGCCAGTTACTGTGGCACAAGCTAACAGACTGTGATGTGAATAGTAAGAGTCATCCTATCATGTTCTGCCTGAACTTGATCCTTGCAGATAATACAAAGCAAAGAACACCACCTGTTAAATTCTTCCTGTGTTTCCACCAAACGGCAGAGGCAGTGCTGCAGACTGAATGCTAGGGGGTTTGCCTTTCCATCTGCACAGAACTGATTCTTTCTGCTTTAGCTATAAATTGATGTGAAAACACCCTGAAAGACACAGCAGTCTAATGACATTAAGTAGCCCTTCACTAAATTCATTTAGCCAAAAAATTTGTCTGAGAAAATGTCTTCTGGCTACTCAGTAGAGCAGCAATGCTTATAGTTAAACTCAGCATCCACAACAAGGAGGAGGATGCCCATTTTTAAATGTTATGGGGAAGTAGTGAGCCAAGATCCAAAACCGTGCCAGTCAGGTTAAAGCAAGGGAAATAAGGTCCTGTGTAACACTGGGGAAACAATAATTAAAAAAAAAAATTAGAAACTACTTACTAAGACAAAATACGACATAAAAAGCACGCACATGTTGAGATGAGATCACTATTGATCAAAAATGGGTATTTTTTTCCCCTAGGATAAATTATTCCATTTCCTACTCAAGTTCAAACAAATGACTGCTGAGAGGATCCATTCACATTCTTCAATGTCTGTGACACATACTGCCAAAAGCTGCATCTGGAAATGTTGGTACTAATTCCAGAAGCTGGCTTCTTATCAGAGATAGGATTACCTTGCATCTTCACACATCCTGATATAGAACATGGTGTTCTCCATCTCAACCCAAATGCAGCAAGGCAAACCAATTACAGTGACTCCAGAATATTAACATGCAGACCAACTAAATTATGGTCAATAAGACCATAAGCTTTTAAGGAAATCATGGAAGAAATGTTCTGTTTGTCTAAACCTAATGAAAGAAACCTGAGAAGATACACATTACGAGTTTTCAAACTTACAGCTTCAGGGAAAAACCAAAAAACTAACACAACACCAAAAGTATCTTTTCAGTTTTCACTCTTGACAAACAAGTAGTATCTTATTTACGAGACTGCATGGGAGAAATACTAAAAAACCCAGCAAACTGAAGGTGTAACAGACCACTGGAAGAGACCGAGCAGAAAGCTGCCTGAGGCAAGATGATGACCAAAGCTACCTTCTGAAGAACTTTTTTCAACAATATCCTGCAGGATGCATTTCTTTGGGGTTTTCTAAGGAGAACTGCTTGCATCAAGTCACAACCGATTTATCTTTATGTCTAGGGGTTATCTTCTTTATAAGCCAAAGTGCACTAAGCCCTGTGTGTGGCCAAAGCACAGCTAGGTACACATTTTCCTATCCTACGCGATGCCATGTGGCCCAAGAACAATAGTCAGGTCAGAAGACAGACAGCAAAATGTCAGCTTTCACCTGCTCAGTCATATCCAAGACTCTCAACAAAAGAGATATGGCAAGCTTTAGCTAACAAGAGTCCAGGAGAATCACAACAGTCCTCATGTAATGACTCCATTTTCCTTGTAGCTTTGCCCAAGTTCTGGGTTCTAGAATAGCAACAGGACAGTAAGTGACTTCTACTGTACATTAGCAGTAGCTGGGATGTCAGACAGGTGTCTGAGCAAGAATACATGGTCCAGTTCTTCCTCGTAAGAGTCCTAATAATAACTGTAGAAGACATAAGGGACAAGGTATGTGAGAATAACATTAAAAAAACCTGTGAACACAAAGCAATGCAAGCCGATCACTCCATTTTTTAAAGCATTAAAACATTTAATCACTATCTTATGCTTAAACATGACAAATTCAAAGTCCTCAGGTACTCTGTAAACACTCTTCTCCTCTTCCTTCATAACCACCTATACTAGACCCTCTCTTCTCACTATTGCAAAGATGCTTCCACATCACCCCCAACAGTAAAAATAACTCAGTTTAGAGGTACTGGCTTGGAAAAGGGCCTTTATAAAGCAAGTAAGATCACAAGGAGGAAGAGGAGTAAAAAAAAAACAACGAAAAACAATTGAAAAGAAATACAGCTATCAAGCATTTTGAACTATATGTTGTAGTCAGCTACAACACCACTCGCAGTAATACTGATTCAGAACTGTGTAAAGAGCCCCAAGATGAGATTCCAGATATAAATTCTCCAGTCAGTGAGGGCATCCTCGTAGTCACTTCTGAAACACTAAGCCAATGGCACCATTATGGAGACTGTTTGGTGATGCAGGAGGCTTCATCTCCAGAACTTGTGTCTCCCAGAAAGTCAGTACTGTTAAACAGCTTTTACAGGCAAGTCTCTGCATTGAAGTGACCTGAACGTGAAATTAAAGAGTTCTTCTCCCTCATATCTTCTGCGGTCCTTCTCCTTCACACCTTCTGAACCCAAACTGGAATTCTGGAATACTTTAGCATGTGTATCACTTCAACAGCATCATCCATGACCTAGAAGTTAGCAACCAACTGCTGGCTACACAACAGTCAGTACCAATGCCTCTGGGGTGCATATAGTCATCCTATACCAGTCTTCCACTAAGCTATTTTAAAAACTAAAATTCTAATTGATTAAATGATAGCAACAATTCAGCAACTGAAGCAAAGAGCACAAGGTTGCCAAACCAGTAAGTACAACCTTGTATCCTCAGGGGATACTAGATTATTTCGCCTTTTTGTTCGCTGTCTCTCAATACCAGAGAAATTGCCTGAACAGCTATGGAAGAGTATCATAACAATGAAAAAGACCCCTCATAATCATTTATCTTCCTGGCGCAACATACCTTAATGCATTAAAATGGGCATGGGTTATTGCAGTGATGTCCAGATTTCAACCTCTACTTGAGGAAATTATTTCAAAGACCCAAAACACTGAAACTCTCAAATTTCTCCAGGTGAAGAAAATTCTCACCCAGTGACAACAAGAAAAAAAAACAAAAACCAAAAAATCATCCCAATGCAGCTAGCAGAATGCAGCAACTCCCAACCAAGTGATGAGATAAAGGACATCCTCTCCACACAACTCCACATCAAAGTTAAGAAGACTGGCAGGTTCCACATATTTTGATTGAGATCCTCTGTTTATGAGGCAGTCGGGCATCAGTGGCACCAGCACAACCCAACTAGCTACTGTAATCTTACAGGTAACAAAGAGCTGTAGAAAACATCAGCTGTGCACAGCTGAAGCTCAGCACAGCTTCACAGAGGCCCTGACAGGCTTGATACTTGAGACAGAGTTAAGAGCAGGGCTGATATACTCTATGATCCCCAAATACACACGATGGATGGAAACACAGGATGCCGCTGCATCTTAGCAGAGCCCGAAGTTGCAGTATGTTGCATTATGAAAATGCCAACATCCAGATCACTTAATGCAAAATGAGACCCTGAGATCTCAGGCAATTTTTGTTCACATTCCAAGAGTACCAAAAGGAATGCATTCCCTGGATCGGGACCCAGCCACTTAGAAAAACTTTAATCTGCAGAAAACCACACAAGCCTGCATTTTACTAGAAGGTAAACACTATCTTCTCAAACATCTCAAGAGATTTCTCCATCACAGATGATGTTACATGCCATGACTTAAAAAATACATCCTTCTCATACGCCTGCCTCTGACATAATCTTGCATTCTGAGAACTGACAGAAGTTGAGATAAGACCCAGACAAAAGCAGACACAAACAGCAGCCTCAGGTAATCAATGAAAGCCAAGCCTACAGCCCAGTTCTCATTGTTTTTTCTATTCTGAAGACAAAAAAAAGATGATGGGGAGCAAAGAGGAAGGGCAGGAGTACAGAACAGCAGAATCACAGAATAAATACCAATGAAGAAATGTTTTGAGAAATCATATACAACTGTCAGGGACTACCTATAGCAGAAGTTCTATCAAGTCAAAGATCTGAGAGGAACTGAAGAACTCTTCCACAGCCTCTGAACAAGTCTGAGAAAAAGCAGGGCAGATACGCAATGCATGGGCATTACTAAAACAAAACACTTCCAGTTTGGATGCATAAACACAGCAAGTGCTTATGCAGTAAGTGTTTAAGAGCAGCAACCCAAGAAAGCGCTTCACTAATGCAGGAAAAAGGTTGTATGAGCTTGTAACCAATGTCAGATGACTATTCATTTTTTGACAGTTAAAACTGTCAGGTTCATATAGCTAAGATAGTTAGAGTGTGAAAAACTTGCTTGCTATTTTAATTTTGTGATGAACTTCGTTTTTCCGTTAGTTGTACACATTCTTTCACTTGCTTCTGTATCTTTTTGTGTTCAGGTAAGAATGGAAACTATCAGGAGGAAGTGGATACATTCCTGTCCTCTTTTTCACTGTATACTTCTTGAGACTCCTCAGCCTTAACCTCTCACCTTCTTTTTTGAGATGATTCATAACCAATTTAGAAAAAGTGAAACTTTAAGTTTCCACATCAAACCCTGAAGCAGCACACATGAAACTTTACATAAATAACCTACTAGGGACTTCTATAGCGTCCTCTGAATCTGCGGTCTCTACTTCTAGAACGGCTGCGTCTGCGTTCTTTGCTTCTGCTCCGTTTCCTTTCCCGGCTTCTGCTTTTTTTCCTTTCCCGATCTCTGCTCCGTTTGCGTTCCTTACTTCTGCTCCTCTTCCTGTCATGGCTCCGACTTCGGCTCTTGCTCTTTTTTCTCCTGAGAAAGAAAAATACATCTTTGGTTACACATGTAGCTCAGTGTAACTATCGACATCACACACCACAGTTCCTCTAACCTGATGTCACTGGCAGTATAAAAATTTATTTTCTTAAATGGGTGGTTAAGCATGTCAGCAATCTCTTAAAATGTATAATGAGCAACATAAAGGGCTCCAAAGCACTTTATTATTTTAAATTTTGTAATCACTAAAGAATGCTTCCAGGAAGGGTAAAAAGGACTCAAGTAAGTATTTACTACATTAGATCTAGTATATACTAAATACAGTACTTCATCTGTCTTTCAAACATACTTTAAATTCACCATCAAGATGCTAAGAATAAACTGTATTTTTAGAGCAAAGTAAAACAAAACACAAAATAGAAAGAGGCAAGTCTGAAGGAAAGGAAGTTTTTTTCTCTTGATATTCCCTGCCATCAGTCTTAACACATTGCGTACAAGTTTTGCTTCCAACTTGTTACTCCCATTCATAAGCCAGTTGTTTTTTCAAGTCTGTGGCTCTTACAGGTTTGAGGCAAACTGCAGATCTTCATGATCTTAACCATTAAAATCTAAAATTCTAAAATCTCCAAGTCAATTATACTTCGTATTTGAAAACCAGTGAGCCACTGTTTCATTCCTGGCAAACTATTTTTGGGTTATTTGCAACTTCCTTTTTTTCCTCTATCTCAGTCCATAAAAACTTACAATCTCCTGTTTTTTAAAATACATGTGTATGTATACATAAAACACACATTAAACAGATGCTCAAGCAATTACTTAAGACAGTAATTTATCTCAAACTAGATTTTGGGAACAACAAACTTTGCTAAACTTTTGAAATTCAGAATATCCTTTGGTATTGAGTTTTTCCTCTACTCCTTTCAGGCCTTCTGATTACATATACCATCTTTTTTCCAAAGTGGTCACTCATACACTTAAAAATTTTGTATGTCACCCCCTCCTTTTTTAAAAGCAGTTCATCCCTGTTACTTTCCATGGCCATGTATAATCTATGACTTCTAATTAGTTTCAAATACTGAAGTAAAAATCTCTCAGCTACCACATCTAACTGAGCCTAATCATCACTGGCAGCTTTTGCTCTCCAAACTCCACCTTGGCAGACTGCTTAAAACTTAGTCTTTATCTCACAAGAAGCATTTTGTGATTTGGTTTTAAAAACTGGATATATTTCACTTTTCATTGATTATACACCTACAATACACTATCAGTTTCTCTAACATTTTGTATGGACAGAGAAGCTGCTGAATCAAAGCCAGATTATTCAGAAGTTTCACAATCTGATGACACCACCCAGAAATACAAAATGATTTACATCAACATCACTTAACTACATTTCCTACTGTAATGCACTCTGTGACAGGCACACAGTCTCTCTCCTTGTAAGATCCGTCACTTCCTACTATCTCCCCTAAGTTAAAACCCTAACTAAGTTAAAACTACCATTATAGCTCCAAAAAATACTACCTTCTAGCTCAATATACTGCCCAGTACCAGTAGCTAGTAACTGCAGCTAGTCTACAGTAAAGACAGTAACTATTCACTATCCAAATGTGAGCTGAACCCTCTTTGTATGCAAAGACTCCCAGCAGTCGAGATCTATGTTCTGCCTTCCAATCACAAATAAAACAGGACATACAGTACAGACTTCTAGTAAAAACGCAGATTCTTAATCCATCCAATTCCTAAACCAGAATGTATCATCTGATCATTTTATTAGATTATTATTAATTATCTTGAAGGTCTTCTCCAACCTGAATGATTCTATTTGACAATTATCGTAAGCTGCACAGTGAATCAAGCATTATTTTTTAGCTGCTGATGTTTGCCATGGATTATGTTTTTTCTGACAGTTTGAATCTTCTTTCAGCATTGCCCAATTGCAGTATATAAAGACACTCCAACAATTTCATAGATAAGCAAAGCAAGAAGTCTTGTAAAGCCTATATACACCTTAGTCCTCAGCAAGAGTACACTGTCACAAGTCACATAAAAAAAACTCTGTAGTTTGTTCTTTAGAGATTTAAGGGAACAACAGCCATATCAAATCAAAATTCTCAGACAAAAAGCTTCATACCATCAGAGAACTACAGGACAACAATAACATTCCAGTAATTGCTAACCCAAAAACTGAAACAGGGAGATACCACTGGAGCAATATTTCTGAATAGACACAAGGATACGATTAGGAAAGCAGAAAGAGGTGAAACTCCACAAAACAAATAATATTGCAAGACTAAGACCTTGACTTCCTTCTATTTTACAATGTAATTTTTTTCCCTAAATTTAGTTTACTGTTTTTCTGAATTAGAAATTCAAACTCAGAGTATACAGGTCCAACTTGAAAATGACACTCTGAGCAGAAAGATATCTCATGTCATTACTTGGCAACTAAGAAAATTAACCAAAATACGTTCCAGTGTTCTCATCGTTCTACCATGAATCAAGGTCAGAACCAAATATAAAATTTAAAAAACACTGCTTTTCTTTTAGATCCCAGTTTATATTTTGAGACTAGTCATCAAAACAGAAGCAGGGTTTTACATGCCATGTAGATACTTTTTAAAGCAATAAAAATTCAGAACTTAAAAATTACTGAGAAGTGCTGCCTTTGATGAGGTTTTAGGGGTCTCAGTATTTAGCAAGTGAATAATGTTCACTGTATTTTTTGGAATGCAGATATAACATACAATCAATTTTACATTATTTGATTCCCACGTAAGACTGACATTGGAACTGAACTTCTTATTTGCCAAACATTTATACACCTAGAAACAAATGTTCTTTGCATTCCTTCAGCATTCCATCTGTATGATTTCAGATCATGACAACAGCACACAAGCTGACTTCTTAAGTTTGCTGTATTTTACAAAAAAGCACTGGCTACTGTTGACTCAAATATCAAATTCATATTTATTGTTCCTACATCATCTCATCACCAAATGACCTGTAAGGTAAGGAGTTTATTCTACAGACTTGAAAAATCTTCCATTTTTGAGGGATATTTAAGAGATGCTCTTATGCAAGGCATTTTCCCCTCAAACTTCTAATTTGATTTCAGATTGTTTAGGTCATCATCAGATGTTCAGACCTCAGAATTATGCTTCTTGAAAATGTATGCTTGTACTCCAGTTCTTCAAACAGGTTATAGTATAAGTTAATAAAATCTAGACTGGAAACAAAAAGTTTAGAAAATTTCGGGGGGGGGGGGGGGGGGAAA
>JAVJGJ010000002.1:155864-169112 GCA_035590215.1 Microhierax caerulescens
CACCGCCGCCCCGCTCCGGCACCGCCGGGCCCCCGCCGCCGCCGCCGCCCGGGAGGGTCGGGAATGCGCGGGGCGGCGGGGGGAGGAGGAGCCCGGCTGCAAACCGACACCGTGGGGCAAGGCAAGGCCCTCGCACCGCCCCGCCGCCGGCCCCGCCACCGGCCCCGCCGCCCGCCCCGCCGAGCACCCACGGGGCGGCGGCCGGCAGCGTCGCCCCCCGGCGGTCGCGCAGGGCTCTGCCGGGCGCCGCTGCAGCCGCGCGGGCGCGGAGACGTGCTTTCTGGTTCTGTGCTTGTCTGGGACCTGGCTGGCAGGCTCCGAGGGGGGTTGATTGAGCGGGTTGCTCTGTGTCGCTTAAAAAAAACAAACGCAGTGACAAAATGACAGCGTTTTAGTGGTCAAGCACAGGGCTGGCTCTCACCTGGAGGCAGGTAGGGAGCCAGGATTACCTGTTGGCAGTGAACGTGGAGGGCCGGGGAGCCGGGCCAGTGTCCCAGGCTGCATCCTGCTTCTGACAAACGCAGGCAGATTTCGTGGCTCCTCTGAATAACCTCATTCAAGGAGAACAACGTCCTGCTCACTCTCTGCCTTGGCTTGTCGGCCAGAAGTGGTTGAATTAAGTTTGGCTCTGCTAGAAGGTGTGCAGCACAGTGTGGCAGGAGCATGGTCCTGGTTGTGGCTGGCGCTAGTTGCTGTTGTGCTGTTTGCCAGCATTTTTTTTTCATCCTAGATGAAAAGCTCAAAATGATTTAATGTTCGATTTAACATCCCTGGGAGCACAGCTCTCCCCAGGGGCACCAGGTTTCAGCTGGCTTCTCACATTCTCTTTGTCTGGTGGAGAGGAGGGAGGACCATGCAGGCATTTTGCCCAGTACCTCAGTGATGGTGCAAGGTGTTAGGAATAATTTTTTCATTGCTTTTGCATTTGCAGTTGTTTTTTTTTTCCTCTTTTTCTTCTGTCTCTTCTGTATCTTCTTCAGCAGGACATGGTTTGAGTTAGTCTGTAAGAAGGAGTGTCTTGAGAAGGGACAGCAAATACCCTTGAACATGGATGATAGAATACTAGAATTCATCCAGAGCAAAATGATTAGTACAGCAGCATGCCCTTGGCCTGCTAGCAGCAGCAAGTCATAGTCGCTGCTTCTGCTTGCCTTCTTGTGACAGCCAAGGGCACTTGGTGCTCAGGGATCGAGGTTGCAGGTTGCTCGCTTCAGGGGATAAACTGGAAGACCTGACAAAGCCATGTAGATTTGGGGCTGTCATTCTGCTAGCCAGTGTGGAGTACAGTGCTTCTTGCACTGGATTTCAGCGTAAGTTTTCCAGTGTATCCCCACTGATGGAAGTATCTCTTTGATGTTTTTTGGGTTTGGTGTTTACTAGGTTGATGAGATGGCTTTTTCCTGTCAGTCAGATGGAGGCTATTTGGAGTGATGGTGAGATCAGAGTGGATTATAAGAATGCAGATTTCAAAGCCAGCTTTTTGGTCAGATAGTTCACATGCCTTCTGTATTTGCAACAGGTTTGCTTAGCTGAAACAGATGTCTTGGCCTTAGCGGGGAGCACATAAGCTACAGGGAGATCTCAGTATACTGGTTTGGTATGTTTTGTAACCAAGAGCATTTTATAGTTGCCCTTGTGATGCAAAAGACAGCTTTTGGCCTGACCCTTACTGGGTCCACAGCTGAAAACCTCGTGAGAGGCTTGCACATTTAATCTACCAACAAGACATGTAGAATCGGGTTTGCTGAATGCTGCCCTGCTTTGGGGGCAGAGAAGGCAAATGTATCCTGTTCAAATGATTTTCCTGATCTGTAGAGAAATGTCGTGTGCTGTGGTGCAGAGATGAAAGGAGGAGAGACTGAGACTCTGTAGTGAACTGCCTAATGTATAAGAAAATCTTGCAGATTTCAGTGTGTTTGTGTCTGAGCTTTCAGTTATTTCTTCAATCAGTTCTGTTTTCTTCTGGGTTTGGCTTCATAGGATTGGATCAGCTGCTTGCTGTCAACCAGGTAAGGTTTTGTAAACCAGGGAACAGTTGGGTTTGTTTTTTTTTCCCCACAGAGCCATGGAGGAAGAACTATTAGCATTGTGGAAGGACTGTGAGATCCGAATCAGCTTTAATAGAATCACTTCTGTAATTAAAGATAAAGCATAAACTGCCATGGGGTTCTGGCTTTTTGGCTCATGGCTCATGAGGGTGGGTTTGTTTTTTTGTTGTTTTTTTTTCTTCTGGCAGTACAGTTTAGTAAAAATTCATATTCATGAACCCTTTCTTTGAAGTCACAAAAGGATGTGTCAAATCTATATTTCTTGATAGGTAAATACATTAGTAAGAATACTACTTGGTTGCCATTTTACCTATGGAGAAGAAAGCTTTTCAGTTTGGACTTGCTGTTTTAGTAGCATGTTTTTGGCTATTTGCTCATGCCCTGAGGCTGTTTAATTCAGAGGGAGATACTCCACCCTGTGCCAGAAGTACTGGGGATTGCTGAAGTCCTGTTAGGTGGGTGGGTAGATGGTACTGAGTGTATTTGTTCAGTGGGAAACCTGCTGGTCTGGCTGGCCGTTTTAATTTGGTTAGTACAAAATATAAAGGATTTATGTTATTTATGTTCTGATTGCAATGAAGACTCTTAATTTTGTTACTGAATCTCAGTATCTTGAGTTTGTTGCATATAGTTGATTCAGATTAGTTAAGATTTTAATTTGTCTTTGCCTGAATACTATTTCTGTGTTTTTTGAGAAGCTTTAATTTAGGAACAGGCTGAAATTTCCCCACTTCGTCAGCCTGCCCTGGAGCTGCTGATGAACTCCTTATAGTCTGCACTCAGCCGTGGCTTTGCAGCATAGGGGTTTTACAGGTGCTCTGCCAAAACCTGATCTCCTGCTGTTATTCAGTGCAGAGCTCCCCACACCTGCTGAACTGTGTCTATGTGCCCTGTTCTTAACTGGCTTAAATAAAGCCATAAATATCCTCTCTGTAGCTCACTGTGACCGCAGGACAAGGTTGTGCTCCCAAGCAGGTTGCCCTGCTCTTGTCTGCTGGATGAGCCTATTCCTGGATGATGAGCGTTGTTGTAACTCACTTGACAGTAAATGAGCTGGGGTAGTGAAGGGTCTGTTTGTTCTCAGGCTTCACCACTGGTGTGATAACCTCTCTCACCTGCCTTTATTGGCAGCCTGACCTCTGCCACATGCCCCTGGTGTCCCTGCTCCTTTGAACATGCTGCTGGAGCTATTGGTGAGCTTTCCAGGGCAGTTTCCTTGGGATGAAAGGGTTTAGGGGTGAAAGACTGACTGGCTTTAAATGAAACCAGGGCTGTGTTTTTGCTGCAGTAACTCTGCTGGCAGAGGCAGAAGAGGGGTGATAAGCTGTGGAGGACAAGGTAGTCAAGTTGTCCACTATCACTGCCATATCCTTTTTAAGCTGCAGCCCTCAGCAGGCCCAGCACAGCCTGGAGCTAGCTCTTGAGGTGGAGTCGTGCCTTCAGTTACAGTGTTTGACTCTGTGCAGGTAGAGCCTGATCCTTGGGAAATGTCTTCAGACACACCAGAGTTTTCTGATGGAAACTAATCAGAAATTCAAATGAAAGAAGCTGCATTTCCTCCTTCCCTGTGGTCTCCTTTCCCAGTGTTTCCATTCCTGTTATGCTACCAAGATGGCTTTCTCAGTGGATGATGCAATTAGGAGGAGATGCTGCAAGCTTTCAGCAAGTAAATATGTCAGAATTTGAAATGCTTCGTTTAGACTCCATTAGTCCTTCCCAGGTGGAGCCCAATTATTTGTGCCATGTTGCGACATGTGTTTGCTTGTATTTCTTTAAAAAGCCCTCCAGGCAGATTTGTATAGTGAAGTGTCACTTATTTGTAATAAAAATAAATTCCAGAGCAGACACTGGGATTTGGGTTTAGCTGGATTTATAAAGGGTTTCTGAGCTTTTCTGTCATTACTTAAACATTTGATGTTAACTTTTGCCTTTGTCAAGGTGCACAGGAAGGTAGTTCCCCTGTAGGAAGGATGGCTTTAATGGCCAAGAAATTTCTTGTGCTTTTTAGTAGCTCAGTCCTAAGTGTCCGCTGAAGCAAGCAGTCTATCTAATTGGGTTTTTTATACTTTTCACAGGGAAGAGTTGTCTTCTGCTTTGGGCAATTCCTTAAAGCAGTCAGTTTTTGGAGTGGCAGAAAAATATTAACTAAAACAGCAGGTGTGAGCTCCATCTGACGTACATCTGGAACGAGATACTGTAGGTCAAGAGAAACTTTTTTTGCACTTGGTCTTTGTCACATGGGAGGATGGAAAAAATACCATTTGGGATATGTTCTCTCATCCTAATTACCATTCCAAGTGTTTGAGGTTACTGATATAAGGAATAAGTGTTTTGTATTTCCAGTTGAATATTGACCAGTGAATTCCAGTGTAGTTGGTGTCAACCATCCTCCAGCTACTCTCCCAAGCTTTTTTCTTTGTGTGTTGTCAGCTGCCATTTTTTGTTTATGCAATGGATAGAGCCAAAAGATGTTTGGGAAGTTTATAATGAGGATGCTGAAGATCCCGATTGCTTGTTTGCAGCTAATTATGGGAGATGGAAAGGACTTAGTGATCCCTGGGGGGAGCATTGTTATGGCTTGTGTAGCAGCTAGAGGTATTGGGGTATATCTGGCCTCCCACAGTTATACACTTCAGGTGAAAAGAGGGGGCTTGGGTTGGATAATATCAACTTCAGAAAAATCCCCCTGGAAAAAAAAAAAAGCTGAAAGACCAAAGCACTGGAGATACTGAGATAATTTTTTTCAGGCTGTTCTGTCTTTTTGGACTTAAGGTCTTGTATGAAATTCCGAGTACTTTATGCTGCAGAGCACTGGGGAACTTCTGAAATAGAGAGGTCCAAATAAAATTATTCATTGGCGTCTTTGTCAGCCATTAGAGGCAAATAGAAGGCGAGTTCTACATAACGGATGTCTTTTCTTCCCCTTGCTTGTGTTCTGGTTGTGACCAGTTCCCCGAGCCAAGCTCTCGCTGCCTTCTGCCTTCCTTGGTGGAAACTGCTCTGATAAGAGATGAAACAAAGATGATGGCAAGTACCCTGTGCTCCCCAGACTTGCTGCACGTTCCTGTCACAGCCTGAAGTGGAGCAGAGCAGTCCTGGTCCCCTCTAAACTGACCTTTTTCTTAGCCACAGGGTTTATGATCCACCAAAACCAAACAACTCAAGTTGGGGGGGGACAGGACAGGACAGGACACACATGGCATTAAACCTGCACTGGGCTCATTTGTGCAACTTGACAGATGTGGGACACTGCCATAAGGCACTTTGCTTTGGCAGACAGGGCTGTTTCCTACCTGGGCAAACAAGGTTGCTGCTTTCTGACTGGAAAACTGTTACAAAAGCAGAAAAGACTCGATGTAGTGGGATTTTGTGTCGTCTTGGACATCATGAACTGGTGGCCCAGGGCCAGATGCACTGTAGCAGAGATGACTTCTTTGTTCTGTAGCTCTGTTTTTCCTGTTTGGTTTTGTTTGTGTTTGTGTGTTTTTTTCCCCAGAAGAATGACAAAGGGGCTTACTGTCTTCATCAGCAGTGATACCAAGAAAAGCCCTGCACAGTGGTGCCTGACAAGTTGGCACTGACCTCAGCAAATCCCCTTTAACCACATGGAGTTCAACTGTCTTGGTTTTTTTGACTCTGAGGCAGTACAGCTTCTTGTGCATGAGTTTTCATGTGCGGCAGCAGCTAGGGCTTGGTTTAGAAAGACAAATGGCATAAAATATTTCCTGTAACAAAGTGAAGTGAGAGAAAAAGTTATCTGAGGAGACTTTATAGCTGATTGAAATACAGACTCAGGGAATGCAGTGGGTGAGCAGTGCTGTGTAGTGTTTGTTGCCTGGAAAGATGCCACTCCAGAGGCTGTGGCCAGACCAGGTGATGGGTGTTGGCTGCAGTTTTCGGTGCCTGTGCACAGGCTGCTGGGCCATTGTGGTGGTTGGTTTGGTTTTATTGTCAGGACTCTGATCTGCTCTAGCCTACTTATCCTGGCTACCCCAGCTGCTCCAGTGCCTGGTCCTCACCTGTCTGCTAATCTGCTTGTACAGTTGTGTTCCCACACGCAGCCTTATCTGCTCTGGGCTGGTCCCCCATGTGCTTTTGGTGCTGTGTGGGAAATAGCAAGTGCAGGGTTGTTTCCAGATGTGGTTAAGTTGTGAGTGGTCACACTGTAATCCAGCCTCTGACTTGCCCTTACGTGCATTTAAACAGTAACTCAAAGTCCAGTTGTTGATTTCAACGTTTTTGGTCTGACATAAAACTGTAAATGCCATATTTGGTCCTCTTGTGATCCAGCGACTGTTTCTTTCTCATCTATACTGTAGTTCTTTGATAGTCCTTTGATAGCTAAAATATCCAGCTGTGTATTAGCCACACAGTTTAGCTTTTCTTTACTCCCTAGCTACAGTCATTACGTTTGGGTTTGTTTTTTTTTTATTAGGCCATTCAAGCATTGCACTAAGTTATGGTGAGAGGAGAAGCTCCAAGTGTTTTATGAATTCTTGGCAAGGAATCAACATCAAGTAAAACAGAGAGATGGCAAAAGGGCTGTGAGCTGAGGTGCAGAGCCTGGAGTGTGTCTGGCATGAGAAACACTTCATGTATGCCTAAGGACAAATGCTAAACATGTTATAATATCGAAGTAAATTTTCTTAGCAATTTATACCATTGTAATACAATGGATAGTTTGTCTGGGGTATGTCTGAGTTGCATTTAGTCAGTACAGTAAAATGAGAAGCAAGTAGTATTAGGACTTAGAGGGCAGCTTTGTGCTTGGGTCAGTGCTGCCCTTGGACTCTCACCTGCAGGCGTGTGTTAGAGCACAAATAGCAGAAGAGTTCTAGTTTTGGCTTGGAAACTCCTTGGAAAGCTTGGCCCTGAAATGAGCTACTTCAGTTTTCATTAAATTAGTTCTAAAATCACTGAAAATGAGAGTGAAAAGCAGGTGTTGCATTCCTTTCTGTACTGTGGGTTTAGAAGCTGCTGAGGAAATGCCTGGTGGTCTGACAACTCTGCCAGACTGCACTGAAGCTGTAATTTGGAATTAGTTTAAAACACAGGTTTGAGGTTCTGGAGACTGAAGGCTTTTCCAAAGCAGAACTCTAGTTCTGGGATGGCAATAAGCATATAAAAGATCAAGATAGTGATGATGTTCCAGGGGTAAAGCTGTGCACTGCCACCCTCGTTTTTTCTGGCCCTGGGTCCTGTCACAAGGATGGTTGAGTTCACTAAAGCAAGAGAACGCTGGCTGCTTTTTAGTTAGCAAGTTGAATTAGCTTCCTGAGGGATTTGAGGAGCTCTAGTGTCCTTGTGTGGGGAGTGCTGGGGATGCACCATGGGAAAAAGAGTAGGGACGGATGGGCATGGAGGGGGCCCCCTCCTTCCAGCAGCAGCAAGTCACTGGATCCATTCTGTTTTCAGTGTACCATGTTGTTATTCAGTTCCCTCTCCTGTGGTTCATTGGACACCGAGCTGCAGGGGTGACTTTGGGTGTGTTGTTGAGACTTTGTCCTTGAATGTCAAAACCTTACTGTGAGCTGGAGGCTGGCAGAGAGCTGCTGCAGGGCAGAGCTTCCTTTAGTGGAGGACACTTGTCCAGGTTGCCTTTTTTCTTGAGAGAAGGAGGGCTGGATGAGTCCGGCAAAGGGTGAGATGTCAGTGATTCAGCCTCTCTGGCTCCACAGAACTCTCCTGTGGCGAGGCAGCCTCTTGGCGTGCAGCGGCAGAGTCCCTAGCTGGCCATCCAGTACTGCCTGTAACATCTGAGCAATTGTGTGCTTAAATGTTATGCAGTCTTGGAGGGATGAAATCACTTGGTTTTGTCTCTGTTTGGATAAGGCAAGCTTTTGCTGAGCTGCAAGAGCTGTCTGTACTTGGAGGAGGAGAAGTTTTTTGGTAACCCAGTGTGTTCAGTGCAAGACATGCTTGCTGCAGGGCTAGAGGGAAATGTCATGTTGGTCTACTTTCTGGGTCTACCCTGCTGTCTCTGGAGCATGGAGCAAAGACTGCAGGTGGTAAAGGGTGGACAGTGTGGTGATCACCAAATGGCTTAGTGAAACAGCCCAGAGTTCAGCTCATAATATAAAAATGGGCGACTTCCAGTAGCTGATGTGCTCATTCCTACCTGGCCTGGATGGCTTGGGTGGTGAGCTGTGCTTGTGGCATGTTGATTTTGGGCTGCATCTTGCACCAGAGGCTCTTTGGGGAAGAGCACAGTTTCCTATTTGAGAGTGTTCCCTGATACTGTGTACATTTTGTATTCTGGGCACTGAAATAAAATAGCCCCTGCAGCTGGCTGCAGCAGCTCCATTACTGCAATCCTGGCAGTGCATGCAGCACCTGCCCAAAGCAGAATTTGGCCCCCAGGAGTGGCACGCTGCAGGCCCTTGGCACAGGCAGGGGAGGGCATGTGTTTAATTTCTGTTACGTTGCTTAAACCTTTACTGTTTGCAGCAGCAGCCATTTCTTCAAGTGAATGTGTGGGGATGCTCAGAGAACAAATTTATTGCAGGGCTGCCTGCAGTGCTGCTTTCTTGCCCTCCATGTCCCAGCCAGACCTGGGTTAAACCTGGAGGTTCCATGGACAGCAGAGAGGATTTGAGGGGCTTGACATGAGTTAACAGTATTCCCCTGAAATTTTGGGGCTATTACCTGCAATAGGAATTTGTGCTGCTTTGCCTCGAGGGATATAGCTCTAAATCCTCCTGATGTTGCAGCTATTTTCCCTGGGAAAGGCAAATGACATCTGTGAGCATAAACATAGCTTTAATGGTGAGATGTGTCTGTACTAGAGATTGAACTGTTAGTTGGTCCTTGTGGAAGTGCAGCCTTTCATTAGGACAGGCAGTAGGCCTGTGGATGAAGAGCAGTGTCAGTGTGGCTGGCTGTGAAAAGTGGGTGCTGCTGGTGGGGCTGTGTTCAGACAACCCCCTTCTGGGCTGCGCCCCTGTCTGTCATGACAGAGCTGTCTGTGCTGCTCAAGATGCAGAAGAATATCAGGCTTCATCTCTTTCAGTTTCACACCTGCTAAGCTGTGACAGAAACATCAAGAGGACGACTGAACAGCTGGGCAATGCAAACCCTTGTTTTTCCTGTGCTTCAGGCAAAAATTGATCAGTGAATTTTTTTATTTTTTAAATTAAAACCTGTTGCTCACTAAACCTGTTATGCAGTTTGTTAGCAATTTGAGCCCTGCCTCTCGTCTCTGGCAGGAATGTGGCAGGAGTTGGGTGAGCCTTGACCCTGACCGCAGCTCTGTGCGCTCAGCAGTGCTGAGAACAAAGGAGAAAGCCCAGGCTGTGGCTGTTCCCTGGGAGGGAGACGCTGCCACAGAGCACTGCTCTTCTGGGATCTTGGCTGCTCTTTTGATGTTGTCCTGTGTTCCCCCAGGAAGGAGTAGCCTTGACCCCTGTGCCTCTCATGTGGTGGGTGCCTTGGGAGGTGCTTTGGTCATATAATATGTTTCCAGCTGGAAACCTGTCTTCAGTTCGGGCATCTGGAAACTGGGAATATGCAGCTCCTGTGAAAACTCAGTATGTATGTGACCAGGAACAGTCATGACAACACCGAGCTTGTGGTTATGATGGGCACTTTATGACTGGCAGCATTAATAAAGTTAATGAGACTTAATGTCTGCTCTGTTGTAGAGGTAGTGTTTGCTCCCAAGTCTGCCAAAAATGGGCTGTCTGTTTTGTAAGAGCCCTGATACCATCTGCCTTGTACAACTGTCCCCCCGCTAAAGCGTAGCTGGTAGGATCAGAGGTGGTATGGTGACACTGGTGGCTCAGAAGGAATGGATGCACCTCTACTGAGAAAGGATCAAAGTATTTTTTTTCCCCTGGTTTGTTTTTTTTTTTTGGGGGGGGGTTGTCTTTTTAAGAAAGATTGAAAACAAAAATAAATGTTCAGGGGAAATAAGGCTGATGGAATGAGAAGGATGTTGGTCAAAAAGGGGAAGCTGTATCCATACAAGAGGACCAAAAAAAGGTATATGCTTCAGCAGATCACACGTAAATTCAAAATGAGGCAGGCCAGAATAATACTTGAAGAGTGAATTTGCCAATATGATTACTTTTCAAATGTATCAGAAACCTTTTGAAGACAGGCAGAAGAAGGGATCAGGGCGCGAGAGGTATGGAAGATAAAGGCATCACAGAAAGATCTAAACCATTTTTTGGCTGTCTTGATTCCTGTGGAGGAGCTTTGTAGCTTTGCAAACTACAGGCTCTCTACAAAAGAGCTGTCTGAGAAGTTGTCTGACATTGAAAGACAGTAGAAATGGCTTTAGAGCAAACAGAGGAACTGATAAGAAACTGTAAAGAACAGATAGTGTTTACTCAAGAGTACCATAGGTTCTTAAATCTGAAATTGCTGAGATACTTTTGTGTGTATCCTGTTGCTTGTGCCCTTGATATCACAGAAATGAATGGTGGCAAATGTGATGGCATTTTTTGAAAGAGGGGAATCCTGAGGAAATCAGGGAGGTACACATCAGTTAGCTCAATATCTGTGCCAGGCCCACTGCTAGGGAAAGGCTGTAGGTCCTTCCTGGGGACCACAGACCAGTGGGTCTGACCTCCATGCTTGGGCCTCTGAGATGAAGAACAAGATCACTGAAGGCATGGCCAAGTGCGGTCTCTTGGAAGAGAGTTAACAAGGCTAACGTAAAGGCATGCCCTGCCTCATGGACCTGCCAGAGACTGATGAGCATGTGGGTGGCAAGACCAATAGATTTCCCGTATCTGGGTTTCCAAACAGCCTTTGACAAGGTTCTCCACCAAAGGCTTTTAAGAAGCTAAGTCACCATGGGTATGAGGGAAAGGTCTTGTTATGGACTGAGAGCTAGTGGAAGATTAGGATGCAAAGAACAGAGCTTAATAGACTTTTTTCATCGTGGGTAGGAGTCAGCAGTGAGGCCCCAGAGACTGGTGTTGGGACTGGTATTCATCCTGTGGGTGACCTTAGGCATGGAGGGGTGCAGTGAAATCCCCAAGACTGCAGAGAACCCTCAATTCCTTCAGGTGGTTGGATACTTCACTGAAGGTAAAGAAATCCAGAAGGACTCACAGGACTGAGCAAGTGGATGAATAAGTGGCAGAGGAACTTCACTGTAGGAAGATGTGGGGTACTCCCGGGGGAAAATTACCTATACCGGGCCTGTATGATACTGAATGTATGGAACTGGTGGTTACAGCTCAGGAAGGAGCTTGGAGTCATCATCATCAGTTCTCTGGAATCATCAGCTCTGTGTGTGTGAACCACAAAAGCCAATGCATTTTGGTCACCATCAGCAAAGGACATAATAACAAGACAGAGGGCATAATTTTGACCCTGTAACACCTTGGTGCATATCTTGGGGGCTGCATGCAGTGCATCTTGAGAAGGACAGTGGTGGTGGAGAGGCTGTAGAGAAGACAGTTAAAATGACTTGAGAGACAGAGCACCTGCCTTATGGGGGGTGAGGGTGGTTGGAAATTGTGACTCCCTGGTTTGGAATAGAAGTCTGGTGTAGCATATGACCAAGGTATACAAAATCATGAAAAGCACTGATTACGTTGAATTTTATCTACCAAATCTTATGGCACTAGAACCAGGGGCACTTGATGAAACTTGATACAGGAGATTGGTGTAAAGTAGGTAGAAGGAAGTACTTTTATTTTATACAGTGTGTGATGAAATTCTGAATTCTTTGTCCTGGGGGGCTGTGGATGCAGAAGGCATCAGCAGGTTTAAAGAGCATTTGGGTAAACTTATGGGCAGCCAGTCTGAAACAGATACTGGGAAGAACAGTCAGGGATAGGCCTTTAGCATCCATAATACAAGTGTGGATTCTGGGGGAATAAGGAAGAAGCTGGAGATGAGGGCATGACTAGGCTCGCATGCTTTGCCTAACAGTTCTTTCTCTCCTGTTGGCCTGGCTGTAGGCAGGATGGAGGGGCAGCTGGTTTCACTAAAGATGTCTATCTTAGTTTTAGAAAGTTTCTAGAAACCGACATTAAGTAGGAACAAAGATAGCTATGACATGTTGTGGAAGAGCCAGCGTGGCTTTTGTAGACCAAAATTGAGCCATATGACTCCATTGGTATTTGGAAGGTGTTTGGAAGGACATGGCAGGGGTGATGCAGTGGAGTGGTCATGGGGACCTCTCTGAAAGGTTTCAGCATGGGGTATCCAAGAGAAGTCCATCATGGGATGCATGGGTGAATAAATGGTTAAAAGATAGGCTATGAAAATGAGGAGTAGATTGTCAAACCTCACAGTGGAGGGAAGTCCCTTGGGGAACCAGGCTGGGATCTCTGCTGCTCACAGCATTTTTATGTGACCTAGAAATGGGGATGGAAGCGATGGCCGGGGAAGAGTGTGCTGTGGTCCACGTGCACAGTGATGGGCTCTGAGCAAACGAGGTAAGAAATTGTGAGCACTGAAATTCAGGAATGAGGTCAGGGATAACAGGTGTTTCTGAGGAAGTACTGGCCTGCATTCAGCAGCACTTCAGGAAGGGAGTAAGAGATTGTGAACATCAAAGAGGGGAGCAGTGGACAGAATGAAAAAGTCATGACACTGCTCTGGTCTGCTGTCACGTTGAATATTGAATGTCAGGTCATCCCATCTCAGAAAAGTCCTTGCTTCTAACTTCTGGAAGTAGAATAAGTGCCACTGTGGTTTTTTGCGCCTTTTTTTTTTTTTTAAAAAAAGTGAAAAGCTCAGTTTTGGACTGATCACAAGCTAATAAATGCTTAGTCTTTTGCTGAGAGAAAACAAAATAACTTGTTTTGGGCACCAAATCACAAAGTAAATTGTTCTCACACCACTGTTCGCTGTTACCATGTATAGCAATTACTGCCATGGCAACAGATATTTTCAAGATCCAGCCAAGATCTTCCAGGGCTGCAGTGTAACTTCTGATACTTGGTCATTGCGGTGCTATTAATAACTGTGTTTCTCCCTCCTGTAGCCAGGAAGTTTCTTCTTCCTCATGTACCAAGTGCGAGGGATAAGCTCATTTTAGATCAATTGTGGGGAGAAGTAACACTGGGGGTTTCCTGGATTTTTTTTTTTGTTCTGGAGATCCTGTCTAGTGCTGCCAGCTCTGCAGCTGCCTCCTGAGCTGAGCTGTTTCTCTTGTGCTATTTCTAAGAAAGCAGAGTCTGATTTTTTTTTTTTATTCCTTTTCTTTTTTCTGCTCTGACTCCCCCACCCCCACCCC
>JAVJGJ010000002.1:181966-193451 GCA_035590215.1 Microhierax caerulescens
TGCTGGGGTTTGCACCTCCTTCTTTTACCTGGGCTAGCCAAAATTGTTTTGGCTACAGCACCATGGAGGTATTGGCTTTGCTGAGCTCCTCTGCTCTCACCTGGGCCGGCGTTTTGGGGTAAGCAGGTTACTGTTAAAGGCTGATATGCCATGTATGAGGACTTCGCAGGCCAGCACCTTTGTTGCCACAAAACCATCACGCTGGTCTGCCTGAAAACCAGCCCTACAGCACTGCCTGCATTGCTTTCTTGCTAAGCCCTAGGTTGGGCCAGCATAGGTGCTGATGAGGGACCCTGGGACTGGAGGGGCCTCTCTGGGCAGCAGAGGGGTTATGGATCAGTGGCAGGCTATGCCTGTCCTTTGGGTCACCTTACACCCAAAGGGTCACCAAGGACTTTGTCCCATCAGCTGAGGGGGGAGAGGAGGAACCTGCAGTGGAGATGCTCTCATCCACCAGTCGCTCCCCATGTATATCTTTTGGCCAAGCAGGTGCGGGCTTCAAGCAGGGACTGGGTGATCCAGAGATCCCTTCCAGACCTGCAGCATGTGAGCCCTTGCAGACAGGCACATGCGTGGGCAGGCTGCCTGCAGGGTTAGGAGCCAGGGCTTTAGTTTCCCAAGGTGATATTAACAACAGGGTGCAGCTCCCAAAAGGAGCAGATCCTGCTTTGCAGAGTCTCCCTGCTCTTGCGAGTGAGTTTTCTTGTACATCTCACCAGGCGCCAGCACTCCTGCATGCCAGACCTTGATGTGAGTTCTTGGAGCATCAGCAGGTGATGTTCACCCATCCTTGGCTGCTAGACCCAGACCTGTGAGTGGTGTGAGCTGATGTCAGGGCTGGACTAGGTGGGGAGACCTCCCCTTCCTTGTGCCAGGGAGTTGCTGATTCCGCTCAGCCCCATCTCAAACCCTTCCTCTTGTCTTTCCCTTGAACCCCTGAGGTAGATTGCTGGATTACTGAATGGCCCTAAGCAATGCTTTGATCTGTAGCACAGTTTCCTGGCCTAGAAACAGCAGCTCTGTAGGACTCCCAGACAGCCCATTTGCCTCAAGCCTCTGGCCCAGACTAATTCAGCTTTCTTGTTCCTGCAGCTCGGACTGGGTGGAGATCATCGAGCCCCGCTCCCAGGAGCGGATGTATGTTAACCTGACCACCGGTGAGTGTGGCTGGGAGCCCCCTCCCAACCTGAAGGTGCGCCAGTCAGACCAGAAGCAGTGGTGGGAGCTCTTCGACCAAAACAACAACCGCTTCTACTACTACAATGCTATCACACAGCAGACGGTGTGGCACCGGCCCCAGGGCTGTGACATTGTGCCTTTGGCGCAGCTCCAGGCCATGAAGCGCAGCTCCCAGCCTGACTGCAGGAGCCAACAGCACCAGGACAGCACAGACGGTGATGGCAGAAGCACCCCAATCCAAATGGTCCTGTTGCAGGAGATGGAAAAGGGCAAGGGGGACTGTTCTGCAGAGAAGAGGAAAGAGCCTGGCAGGTAGGGAGAGCTGTAGCCCTCTCTGTGTTTCATGGGTGGCTTCAGTTGCCATGCAGACACCTGCCTGGCCAATGGGCTGGGAAGCCATGCTGCCCCGAGAGGATGCGGTGCTGGGAGAAAGTGCTGCCAGGCCAGTGATCACCACTGTGTGCCCTCTTCCCAGAGTACAGCTGTACACTTCCACCACTTGGAAGTCCCCAGTCTGGGCCAGGCCTGGTTTGTGTGAGGCACCACAAAAATACACATAAAAAGATAAGTGTCACTCCAGAGCCCTTTGTGCTGAACAGAAGGAGTGGGGATAGGCAAGAATGTCACACAGTGACGAGAGCTCTGTCAGACGCTTATGATGGGGTTTGCTGGGATGGCTGAGCTGCCATGAAAGGGGTTAGGCTGCTGCGGAGTATGGGTAAGCCTGGCTGCTCTCTTTTCCTCCCCATTCCTTTGTCTGCTTGCATGTGCTTTCAGCTTCAGCCAGGTCAGGAGGTGGGGCTGCAGGGACAGAGTCCCTGGGCACAGTTATTTGGTCTGTCAAGCCTGCAATGATAATGGGATGCTGGGTTTTTTTGGCTAAAACATTTTCTTAAACCAGTCTGACAACAAGGGTGGGAGGTGCTGGTGTATTGAAACTTTGCCAGCTTCAGCTGCACAAAAGCATCCCCTACCGAGGCTCCGCTCCGCTCCGTGGGGTTGGGCCCTCTGCCTGGGACACTGCCTGGGGCTGCACTGCATCCTTCTTGCCCTGTCTGGATGTCGTTCTGCTCTGGAGAATGTGGTACCAACAGCTGGGGAGGCCATGCAGCCAGCTCAGTTGAGTCACGCTGAGAAGTGACTCACCCAAGGGCTAGAGCAGACCTCAGGCTGGTGCTTCTGCTATCCATGCCAGTGCTCCTTGTCCCCTCTTCTGGACAATGCAGTGAGCCAGGCTTTTTTTAACAGCTTGAGTTTTGAATCCAGGTTGTCTCTCTGTGTGCCTGGTGCAGTCAAGGAGATAATAAAAAAGTCAAGATGATAAAACCCATGTAGGATGGTGATTCTGAAAAATACATGCCTAGAATGCCCTACACTGAGGTTTATCACTTGTCTTCTGCCCCCTATGAGACGCTTCTGTATTCACTTCAGATCTGCATGACTGGGAAATAGTGGTGATGCACGTAAAATGCACCAGGAAGTGCCTGTGATGCTTCCATTGCCTCCTGCCCCAGGAGCTGCCCCTCTGAGCTTCAGGCCCATCTAGAGCATGATCCCTGCTCTGCCAGGAGAAACCCAAAGAGTGAGAAATGCCTTAAGCTGAACCTCAGTACTCCCAGTGCCCTCTGGTGTGTGTCCCTCACCAGTGACCACAGGTGAGCCACAGGCACATGGGATTTGCCATGAACTGAGTGGCTTCCCCTCCTTGTCCCTCTGCAGCCTGGTATTCTGGGACAGTTGGGACAGGTGCCAGCAAACTATGTGTTTCCAGAGGGGCGAGTACAAGATCCTTGCACAGGGCGTAAGATACCCTGAGGTCTGCAGGGTCCAAAATGTTTCTGACTTGGGCTCTCAGGAGGGAAATGTGGACTCCTCAGCCTTGGTCCAGGTAACAGCTGTGCCTCAAGGGATAAGCGATGCCAACTCTGACCCATCCCTCAGCTCTCTGGCCCTCTTGGCAGGGAGGACCCCATGCAGCATCCCTCATACAGGAGGAAGGGGAGCGATGTGATGTGGCCAGCAGTTGGCTTTACCTTTCCTTGCCAGCCAAACTGGTGCCAGGCAGTATCTTGGGTGTCCCTGCTGGTTCTCCTGCAAGAAGGGGGAGTGGGAAGGGGTCCTCCCTCACTCCATTCCAAGCCCATGTTTTTGCAGCAACTTTGGGGCTCTTTGAGCCTGCAACAAACTCCATTGAATGTCAAGCACTGGGAAGGGTTTGAGTGGCAGCTCGCCTGGGCAACTAACAGACTGCTTGGACATGTGAGGCTTTTCTGGATCCTTGCACCAGTATTTGCCTGTGGAAGCTGCTTTCTTGTAAGCAGGAGACTGAGCACTGTTTCCTTGCACGTCTGTCATGTGTTGTCACTGCTGTTTGTGAGTGGGGGTTTCATGTCTGGTTATGGCACAGAGAATGATTTCCCTACCCGAGTCTTGACACCCAGGGAGAGATTTCTTGCCTTTTGCTAGCTTGTAAAACGGTGAGCAAAGAGCTGAGCCTAAACCAAGTGTTCCCAGTGGGATCTAATGCCCATGCTGGTGTGCTTTTCCTGTTACTAGACCAGACACCTCAAGCTTGTCAGCTCTACTGTCTGTGTTGCTCTCCAAGGACAAACACAAGTGTGTCCTCTTCCTCCCTTTGGCAGGGATGCAGCTGTATAAACAGAGGGCGAATACATTGAATGCTGTTGGTAGCATCTGACATCTTTATAGGTACCTGTACCCAAGACAGTTTTGTTTTTGTCTCTAACAGGAGCACGAAAGATTTGTTCTTCTTCCCTATGTTTGTCATTCTGTCGTAGATGGAGAGACCAGAAGAGACCAGCATGGTCCCCAAGATGGGCCTCCTACAAGCACATGCCACAGGGAGCTGCGGGAAGGGATTTTGTCCTTTTTTCAGTAATACTTTGTGGTTGAGGTTTTTTTTCTTTTAGCAGGCTGTTTTTTCCCACCCTTCTTCTCTTGTGCCTTCTGTCAGCACTGCTAAATCTGCTGTGTCCACTGCCATGTTTCAGTGCTTCCAAGCTCTCTGCGCACTGCTTTCAACAGCCTCAGGCAGAGTGGAGACACTCCCCAGACAGGTGGATGCTGCACTGCTCTGCCTCGCTGCCTGTTCCCTCCGTCTACGTGCCAATCCCACCTTCTCCCTCACCACCCCACTGCTTGATGCTGCTCTTGCAGCTCTCTAAAGCACACCAGCTTGGAGCAGCCTTCTCTAGACACTGACCCTTGGCTTCCCTGGGCAGATGGGTAGGTCGACTGCCCCCTGGGAAGTGGCAGCTGCTTGCTGAGGGGGAGATGCTGCTGTGATCCCCGGAGCCTCTTGGGGAAGCTCTTCTGCCCATGCACATGCTCTCGTATCTGTGTTGGTCTTCAGCTGTGCTTCCCACTGCTGTCCAGCCTGGTGCCAGTTCTGTTCCTCCCTCACCAGAGCAAGTAGAGTGGGCAGCACGTGCCTTAGAGCTCCAGACCCATCCTGAGCACTTGGGATACTAGCAGGAGGGAAGACTGACTCTCTGCAGGGATGATGGAGGCCAAATGATCCTTTCACACACTGGAAAGATCTGTAAAGGATGGATGTGTTCGCCTGGGGACTGTGAGACCAGCCTGGGGCTGAAAGCAGTCAGTAGCGTTTCGGAAGTGTCTTGTGAGTCACTGCAGCTGTGCTGGCATTTGCTGAAGCTCCTCAGGCCTCATGGATGAGACAGGGCTGAGCATGGCAGAGGGCCGAGGTCTGAAGAGGACAGCCTTGCTGGGAGCAGAGTCTGTGTGCTGGTCTTCAGCATTCAGGCATGCCAGCAGTCAGGGCTTCAAAGTGGTCTCTGCCATCCCCAGCTCCGCTGTCTGTGCAGACTGGCTCTTTTTCTCCTCTTCCCATGGTTCTCCCTGGGTCAAGGACTTGTTTCCAGAGTGGTGCTTCGAGGTTCCCCTTGTGATAGCAATGCATCTCAAAGTTGTCCAGGTGGAAGTCCGCTGTCCCTCAGAACATCCTGTCCCCCAGAACAGGAGAGGCGTGTGTTCCTTCTGCATAGGCAGCAGACTGTGCTGCCTGTCACCTCCTCACCCACCTTCCCTACAGCTTGGCATCCTGGGCTGGGAGGGAGAAGGGGCTTGGTTTCACTGTGCCAGGAAGGTATGCTGGAAGGGGGGTCAGAGGGGATGTGTGACATGAAGCCTGTGAAGGTGGCTATGAGGGTACCTCTGCCTCTTCCAAGTCTGATTTGCCTCATCATATGCTTATGTCTCTTGAGGTCCAGTGTAAGTAATGCCAATATTAAGTTCTTTACAGTCAAGCAAGAAACACTATCAGGGTTCCTAGCACAGCCTTGTTTCCTTCTTAAGCTGCTGGGCTTGGGGCAGGGCGTGCAAACACAATGGACTTAGCGCAAGTCTGCAGAGCTGTCTTCGGGGCCATGCACGCCTGGGTTTGGGTGGGTTGCCTCCATGGGGTCTCTATCCCAGCAGCAGCGCCGCTGAAATACAAACATCCCTGTTCGTCTGCCTCCGTCAAAGTACCAGGAAAACGACTGCTGGAAAGGGCAGAGCTGAGGTGCAGGGCCTTTTCTCCAGGCTTCTGGAAGGGAAGAGCAAACAATGGAGCTCCGGAGCCTGGGAAAAGCTGCCGGATACACTGGGTCTGCTGGAGCTGGGTGCGGGCTGGGAAAGCCAGCGCTGGGTTGTGGTGTTTATATTGGAGCTACTTGAAAGCATTCCTCGAAGGAACCATCTAAGGGGGGCTCCACAGGGTCTCTGCTGCTAGTGGCTGAAGAGCACAGCTGAGAGGCTGTGCTGGGAGATTTCTCCATTGCTGGCTTTGCTTACCGTTAGGGCTTTCACTGCCCAGAAGGGCAAGGCTGGACCTTTTTCCATGATGGGAAGTCAGGAAGTCCCAGTTCTCCTCTGCTTAGTCTCTTCAACAGCCTGGGGATAGAATTGAGGGAAGTTGTATCCGGACATGGCCTCAAGGGATCATTCATGGCTGTGGAAACAGTCCTTTCAAAAAAGCCTTCTCTACGCTGTGATGTTGCCTCTTTCCTCTGATCTCCAGTGGTGGTGTGGCTGGAGACAGCATGTTGTATCCAAGAGGGGACTGACAGGCAAAGTGGGATATGGCACACGTTTAGAGGTTTCACTTCTCCATCATGTTCACTTACAAACCTTCTGGTCAAGGGGAGTATGGGGTCATGGTCTGGTTGGAGCTTGCCTCCCTCTTCCCTCAGTGATACTGGACTAGTGGAGCTCTCCTGTCTCCTCTGGTCCTGTGAGGCACCACACCCCCACCCCACCCCCCAGATATCATGGTGGAGTGATACAGGGACACTACCATGTCATGAAGAACATGCCTGAGTCCCACACAAGCTCTGAAGACAAAGCTCCTGGGTGCAATACCCTCTCCTTGATGTAGGAGTGCCTGTGGGCATGCAGAAGGCATTGGGGAGCTCTGGGGAGGTACCGAGGAAACACTGGCAAATGCTTGTGTTCCTGAACCGGTCTTCACATCCCAAACTGTGGCTGGGGAGTAGTGGTGGCGGCATGGTGGCCTTGCTTGTCTCCTGCTTCTGACAGCCCATCCTGCTTGGTTGCCCTGCGTGGCCATCATGCAAAAGGTCCCAGTGCCATCATCCCCCAAGAGCTGCCTGAGCACCTCTGGGCTCTGCCAGCTCCAGGAGCTCGCAGCAGTTGGTCTGGAACAGTGTGGGGTGGGCTAGGTCCTAGCGTGGTCTTTGCCCCTCAGCCTAAAGGAGGGAGCGTGAGTGCAGAGGTAGTGGAGCCCATTTCTCTGGCCTTGTTGCCTGTCAGGGCACAGAACGTGAGTGCCAAAGCCGTGCTGCAGGGCGGCTTGTTGCTTGTGACAGAACCCATTGCTCCTTGCCTTGCTGTGGCCATCTGAATAACCTGTCCTGCTGGCGGGTCTTGGGGCATCCATGGAACTGGCACAGGGAGAGCCCCGTGTGAGGATGGGGCTCCTGATGCTCCCCACTGTCCCCCACCCATGGACCAAGCCAATGCTGAGGTCCCACCCCATCCTCCCATTCCAGGCAGGGCCGAGGCATGGGATGTCTTCCTCCCACCCTAGTGAAGTGACTCGGGGCAGTGAGGAGCTATCCCACTTTGGGCACCTGTCGCCCTCCTGCTGGCACTGGGTTACAGGTAGGCATCCTGGCTTGTCCTCCAGGAAGAGTCTGTGAGCATGGCACCCGCGTTTCTTTCCCCTGTTGAATCTCTCATTGCTCATCTGAAGACCGAAATGTGGGCTTTGTTCTTTTACAAAGATGATGTGGGGGTGGGGAGATCATTACTAGCTGGGGCCCCATGGCACCCTAACATCATAATGCCATGCTGGGACAGGAGCCTGTCTCTGGAGGCCAGGCTGGTGACACTGCCTGGCCATTCAGCCCTGCACCTGAGCAGGGACAGATGGGGACATGCGCAGTGCTGCAGTGTGGGTGCGAACTGACAGGACTGTTAGAGCTTATCATGCAGGAGGTGGTGTGGCTGCCAGCTGCGCAGGCGGGGAGAGGCTGCTCAGTGCAGCACAGCACTGAGCAAGGAGGTGGCAGGGCTTCGGGCTGAGCTCCTGCTGCCCCGTCTCAGTGGGTGTTTGGCAAGTGCCGGAGTGGCGTGCACTGGTAGGCCTGCCAGTGCTGTGCAGCACCAGCACATGCCGGGCCTGTGTGGCGGGATGAGCGTGGCTGTGCAGTGCTGTGCCTGCCAGGCCTCCGCTGAGCGGGTGGTTTAGCTGTGCACGGAGCTGGCTGGAGGTGCAGTATTGTAGGTCAGGGAGAGGAATAATGCTAGGCTGGTGGCTCACGGTACATTGGGTCCAGTGCCTTCCCGCAGAGCGCAGAGTTATTTTCCAGCACTGCTAGAGCTGAGGGTCTCTGAAGGCAGGGGGATACGCCTACAGCTCAGGGGCTGCGGTGCTGTAGAGCTGTGGCTGCTCTCTCCTGAGATGCAACAGCTGGGTAGTGCTGGTCCAAATGCAGCGCTGCTCCAGCCATAGCATTGAGTTTAAATCACTCCCCTGTGATTGCTCCTGGCCTGCCTGCCAAGTCAGGAGCCTGTGAGTAGCTCTGTTCTGCTTATCTTTGATATGGTTCTTTACCAGTTTCATTTCCCTGCTGTGAAACGAGCTGCTGGTACAGCCAAGCAGGGGGATAGGTGAACTACTGTTAGAAATGCTCGTTTAAAAGCCTACCAAATGTTGCTGCTTTGGTTCTTCCCGTTAGTCTGGGAGCTCTTCAAGGAACAACTGGGTCTTCAGCAGCGCCTGTGGTTGGGATTGGGGCTTGGCCATGTGCAGGAGGGATGCACAAGTGTGAGGAGCCTCCCCAGGGAGGGATGCCTGGTGGGTTGCAAGGCCACGTATCCTTAGGAATGCCACCCCTATCCTGCCATTACTGCTGTGCATTCCCTGCCCACGTCCTTGCCTAGTGCCGCTGGTGCCCTGCTTCAGGCATTGTGCCTCTGGGAAGAAGCACACACAGGATAAGCTTCTGATAGCAAAACAGGAGTGGGAGAGCAGGGGCTGTGCTTGATGGCAGCTTGGGCAGGTGGAAGGAGGCCAATCCCAAATCCCTCTGTGTTTCCCAAGCAGCTGCTCTTGGGACAGGGCTTGGGTCAGTCCTGAGCAGTGACGCTGTGAGCAAGAGGCAACAACTATGGGGCAGTCCTTCCTCATAGCGATGGCATATCCATCTTGAAGTACTGTCAGGAGTTCCCTGTCAGGACAGGGCATGTGCAACATGGCCTCAGGACTTACCCAGTCACAGCTGAGAGCAGATACATGGAGGGAGGGCACAAAACAAGGCCAGGTTCAAGGGGACCTTCCTGGGAACAGTGATGCCTTTGAAGACCTGGAAGCTCAGGCTGATTTAACAGCCTTTCCTTTCCCTTTTCACCAGAGCTCACAAATACATACCAGCTATAGTCACTGCAGAATGTGCCTTTGGGACTGGGATGCTGCAGTGGGCACGTTTGGTTGTAGTGGATCCTGAGTACTACTACCACGGGTCAGAGGATACTCCCAGCAGATGAGGATTTCATGAGACCATGAGAGCTGAGCAGGGCCAGTAGGTTTGGCCAAGGGAACCAGATCTGATGGCATCTGGACCAGACTGGGAGGATGCCCTACACAGAGGCTTGGTGGGTTGCATGGGAGTAAGCCAGGGACATCAGCCCCTGTAAATCTCCCACTGATGTTGTAGGTTTTTCTGCAAATCAAATACGCATTTGGAAACTTAGATCAAAAAGAATAATGTGATCTGGAAGGACTGTCATTGTAGTTTGACAATCTGAAGGCAGGCACTTGGGATTATTTTCCAGCTTGAGTGGTCCAGAATAGTTTACTGGTCTTCAGCTGGTCGTTCTGGGTGCTGTGCTAGCTAATGAGCCTTGGGAAGTGGTAGGTTGTTTCCTATCTCAGTGCTGCTGATACCAGATGGGTTATAGTATGATGAATTTGTTTCATCTCAATGTTCTGCTGTTCATGATTCAGAATTTTTTCATGTGTGTAACTATGATGTATTTCTGTTTCAGGAAGGGGGATCTCTAGGGAAAAACAACGAGTAGTTGATATAACTTGGGAATCTCCAGGCACTTTGAGACTAACAATCTGATGTTTGGGTAAAAGTACAGGATAATTCAGTTAATATAATTCATAAATAATTCCCTGTATTTCTATCTTTCTTCCTTTAGGGAGACTCATACCCACTGGCAGCCTCTGCCAGGCACGAAAGCAGCCATGTTGGTCAAAGTGAACAGTTTGAGGAAGATACAGAGCTCTTCAAACAGTTTGCTTCAGCTGCAGAGTGCTCCAGAGCCCAACAGCCAAAAACCTCTTCCAAAACCAGCCATATATGCTCAGCCTCAGTCCATGTCTCAGAGCCCTGGTGCCACAAAGCAAATGCCTACAGGAAAAACACAGCAGTCTATGCAGGTCAAAAAGACAGAGAATGGTGGGTTTTGCCTGGTGCTGATGAATGGTCCAACTTCTCGAACACCTCCAAGGAGCCAGACAGGAACACCTCAGCCTACATCCCCCAAGTATGCCTCCTCTGCACCTATATATGATGAGCCATCTTTAGAGTCTCCAATTTATGATGAGCCACCAGTAGATATGGACACTGAAAGCATCAGTATGAGTAGGATTTCTCCACCAAGGTCACCAAGCAATAGCTTAAAAAAGCAGCTGCAACCAACCAAATTATTACAGTATCCAGGTACGCAACAGCAGCAAGCTGCAAAGAAGCATGCAAGAAATCCTTCTTCAACTGAATATAGTCCAGCTGGCAGAGAATATATAAAACACATGGTCAATGTTGATCAGTCTTGCAAACTCTCTCACTCTTCTGCTGCAACATTGGATGCCTCTACTAAACTGCCTGGGCAGCTTACTTCAAAGGACAGCTTCAAGCAGTCTTGGAGGATCTTGGAAGCCAACATCCTCAAGAACATGGAAGCCCACCACAGTCGGCAGAGCAGTCTGCAAGCTCAAGAGTACCCAACTGGTATAAGCCATCAGGATTCTGGTTATTCAACTGGTCCTTCTCCAAGTTTGAGAAAAAGGAAAGGAAGGAGGCAAGGGACAGGTCAGGGAAGACCTGGCTCTGTGGACAGCAGTAGTGAGATCACAGCTTTGAATGATAAGCTCATTGCTGAGATGCGTGCTGTGGTGGGCAGGTCAGCAGCTTGCAGGGGAAGCAAAGCCAGCCTTGATGCTGAAAGTCTGGAGAGCAGCATCACAGCAGAGAGCAACAAAGTCAGATTTCAGTCTCACCACTTGAAAAAATGCATCAGCCGGAGCTCAAGGGATGATGTCTCAGCTAGCAATAGGTCTCTGTATAGACAGGGCCTGGACAGCAGGGGCAGCTTTCCCAATGAAGTGGCTGCTCCACAGGACACACTGAGGCAGAAGAGGACTTTTGAGAAAATAGATTCTTTAGAAAAAAACGTGACCAGCCATACAAGCTTGGCTTCATCAGATGCTACATGCCAATCCTCCCAGGTACCTCTCCATCTACACTGGGTTAAATCGTATGCCTTTGCTGGATGGTTGTGGTGCAGAGCCAAATACCTGGTCTGCTCCTGGGTGGTGGGTTTAGGGGATGTGCTGCAGGCAGAACACATCTGTGCCTGCAGAACAGCAAACAGGTCACAGAGCCTCACAGGTTTCACACAATCACGGAACAGTCAGGGTGGGAAGGGAGATCACCTAGTCCAACCCCATGCTGAAGCAGGTTCTCCTAGAGCAGGTTGCACAGGATCATGTCCAGGTGGGTTTTGAATGTCTCCAGAGAAGGAGACACCA
>JAVJGJ010000002.1:201010-212048 GCA_035590215.1 Microhierax caerulescens
TGCACCACAATAACTTTATAAAGTTTCCAGAACGAAGTCAGAAGTGCCTGTGTGGTCTCAGCTGGAGCTCTGGTGACACGTCATACGCTGTTCCCTTTGCTGGACCGTGTCTGCTTTCTGGCACACAGAAGACAGTGAACTGGCAGTGAATGTGGGCTTTAGAATAAATGAGCTGGTCTGCAGGCTCCTGCTGGCTTCTGCAAAGATGGCAAGGGGCAAAGCAAAGGAGGCAGGAGGGCTAGCAGGTCACTTGAACCAGCTTTTTCACGAGTGATCGATAACACTGAGGATTTTTTCTGGGGCCTGACCTCAGAGCTGCACCTGAGATCCTGCAGGAGCGTGCGAGGTTCTTTCTGCTGCTGCAGGAAATGTCAGGCTTTCCCTCGGGATGCCTATGTCTGCTCCAGCAGCCCTGCTTGCCAGATGCGTGGGGGGTGGGTAGGATGCAGCTCTCTGACGTTGCAGAGCTGTTGTGAGAAGTTCATTATTAGCTCTGAAATACTTGGATGTTTATGGCTGTAGGGGTAATTTCGCAGACACACACAGACACACTTCCTTAAGTGCAGAGGCTTGTAAAAAAACACTTGTGTGAGTAAACATTTACCATCTGACATGCACCCAAAGAAATAATTTTGAAGTTTCCCATGCTTAATCTTTGTTTTCTAGTGTAATTCTCTACGAGTAAATGAAATGTGAAGGTGGTGCGAGATCTTTTCATGGATCAATAACCCATTGAAAGGCAGAAGAATAGCAGGTAGACATAAATGATGTGTTTTCAGAAGGATTGTCTGCTGATCCTGCAGGAATGTAAGCAGGGCTATGGGTCTATACAAGGAGGCAAATAATGAGCTGGCAGCTCAGTGTTGGTACAAAACTATTCAGGATTATAAAAACTAAAGATGCAGAGGAATCTTGCAAGGGTGAGTAACCGAGCAATCAAGCAGCAGAGAAAGTTGTGTCAACAAAAGCAAAGTATTGGACATGGGGGAGATGTGCCTAACTGCACATGCAGCATCAGGCTGCTACATAGCTGATTCGAGGAAAAAAAGACATTTTGCAGCCCGTATATGAATTTCCAGAAATGTATACGTGGTGCTGGGAAGCAGTTTGAAAACAGGATTAGAAGCTTTTAGAAAAGGGACAGAGAGCAAACTAGCACTTGGCTGTAGTCACACCGTGCCCGCTCCACACAGTGGTCTCTCCAGGGCTGATGGATATGGTGGGGGAAGCTTCACAGGAGCTTGATCTGGAGGAGAGAAGAGGGGGAGGTCAGTGGGCTGAAAGAAATGGCAGGTCATCTGTGGGGAAAGCAAGATGAAGAAAATTTCTTGTCATTTGTCTCAGCAGAAGAACAGGAAACTGCCTGGTTTTGTTGTTGGGCAGCAGGCTTAAGAGCACTCTGTCCTGAAGCACTAAATTAAATCATTAAGAGTTGGCAAAGCAAGGTGTTGTGCAGATTAGGAGCATAAACAGGTGTAGGAGGAAATGGGACAAATTCAAAGAAGGGAGGTCTGTCAGTTGATAGTTAATGGTCCAGGTGCAGCACTGCCTCAGGGTATCTCCCACCTGCTGTTAGCCAGGAGATTTTCACGGGGGAATATTAATTTTTGAAACATTCTTTCTGTTTCTTACCCTCCTGGTGGCAGATGCAGGCTGGTGACTCCTAAGGCCCTTCAGGCTGACAAAGCACAGCATTTCCCACATAGGAGGTGGTGATGGAGCAGAATTTGGGACAGAGAAGGATGCACTGGTGGTGTGAGGAAGAGGGGCCAAACCAGTGCAGTAAAATGGGGATGCCTGGGCAGATCTAAGCCAGGAGGGTGGCACTGGTGCAAAGCTCAGCTGAGCTGTTCAGGAGGTGCCTACCCCTGTGGGGAAGAGCACAGCAAGATGTGGCCCCAGTCTGAGAGCCTGCACTATGCCAGGCTTATGCCCATGAGAGGCCACGTTAATTCTGAGAAATACCGAGACAACAGCGCTAAAATATGTGTCCCATGGCTGGGTCCTGAATCCACATTGTTTGCTGCATTTTTTAAGACACTTTTTTGGCAGGAGAGTGTTCCAGAAGGTATGTTCCTGCATGTGCCCTGCCTGGATTTTAACTTGTTATAAAAGGAGAGGTTCTTTAAGAAGCTCTTCACATGTGTTTCTAGGCCAGCATATGGAAAAATATTTTCCTTTGCAAACTATTTTTCACTGTGTGGGTTTTTAGTTGTCTTTTGTTCTCGAGCTCCTGGGGCTACTGTGGTACCAGGTACCATGGGAAATTAACAGGTCAACTTTTGGATTTCACAGATCCATGATGTGTTCAGAGAAGTGGAATTGCCTTTAGTATTAGCCCTTTCCAACCCGTGTGAGTTAGAGCTGCTCGTTACTGCACGGAGGGGTGTGAGCTGGGGAGCACAGGGAGTACCTGGCCCGCTTCTTAGGAGAACTGACGATGCACAGTAAGCTAAATGCCAGGAGCCAGTCTCTAGCTGAGCATTTTAAAAGCAGCCAGATGGTTTGACTCAGGTCACTGGTTTCAAAGAGTGGAGGTTAAAGCTAAATTCGGCCTCTCCCTCGTGTTTCTCTCTGCAGCTCACTGGTTGCCTCCCAGCTTCTCCACATCTCCTTTGCCCATCTCACTCGGCATGTGCCCTGGGAGCTGGGAGTGCTGCTGCTGGGGCAGGTGACTTCCACTGCGTAGCAGGGAGGCTGCACGCTGTGCATTTAAGGTGTGAGCCCCTGTGGGAGCCATTTGTTCTTTGACTGCTGTGGCAGTGTGCCGGTCACCCCATTCCTCAGGGCTCCCTCTACTTTTTTGGTGATTCAGGTCCACGGGCAGTAATCAGTCCAGCCCCTTGCATATGGGGCAAGTTTAGTTTTCAGTTTATTTGCCTGAAATGTGGTCAGCTCCACACATGGCCCCAGCAGTCTCCTGTGGGTCGGAGGGTACAGCTTGGTTGTCACTGGGAGCAGGATGCCTGACTGCAAACAGTGCATGATGCGGGTTTTAGGTGTTTCCCAGGATCAGGGAACTTTCTGGGAAAGTACAAAACAGGCTTCAAGCAAACATGTCTGGCTGCTGCCCACACGTCAGCCGTGCAGGCTTTTCAATGCAACCAGTTCCTTTGCAAACCTTGTTAAACGTTTAGGGTGATTATGAGTTTCATGGTCTAATTACAGTGTCAAAAAGAATTTCCTATTATTAGTTTTGAATGTGCTACTTCCTGTGTAATTGTTGTGATGCAGAGCCACAGTCCAGTCTTTTCCCCATTCCCTCCTTTGTGAAGTGGATGCCACTTTGCAGCGAGGCGTGTAGGTGTGTCTGCACATTTTAACAACAGAAGTCTTAAACTGGAATAGGGAAGCATCACAAAGCAGCTGTCTGATTTTGTTTTCTTTAATCCTTAAACATTTCCAGTATAAATAATGCCTGGAATTAGCAGGATTTTTGCATACAGGGAATATTTTGTTTTACATGTTCCCAAGAGAGAGAAATTCTTAAAGCTGACTTTCCTTCCCATTGTCTGCGGGAGTGGGGGATGCTGTTGTACCTCCTTTGGCATTGCTCCACTGTTAAGGAGAGGCCTCGCTCCAGCTGTCAAGCAGATTGATTGAAGTGGGGGTGCTTGTTCCATTGTGGGGAGCCAAGGACTGTGGTTTGTCTGTCTGCAGGATAAGAGGAGAACAGGTAAAGCACATCTCTCACCCTTGTGACTTGTAGTTCTGCTTGGGAAGAGCTTGTCCTCCCTGTGCATTGAGAGGATTTGAGGAACTCCAGGCTCCTGACCAGCTTACCTAAGCTGTAGGGTGTGTGAAAAGCTGATCTGAAACACGCAGCATCTGACCAGAATGTAGATTTTTAAAAGCCACAAGTATTTTGAACTCTGCTGCAAGCTTTGAGCCTGGCAGGGAATCAAATAGGGCAGATCTATTCACTGCTTTCAGCAAGTAATTTGGACTTGACTCAAAAAAGAACAAAAGGCCAATGGTTTTGGGAGAACTCTCCCAGCAATCAGTGCAAACATTTCTCTTGGTGTCACAGGGGGATAAGCTCTGTGAATCCTGGCTCTGCTCATCCTCAGAGTTCACTGAACCAAACGCAACCGGAGCAGCCATTCTTGCAGAGGGCTGCCGCTTTTGCAGTAAAGTTCCCCAGTTCTGTTGTGTCTGATTTTCATCATATTGCAGAGCATGCCCAAGCCTCACAGTACAAGGTTAGGAGGCTGCAGGCAGAAGAGTGAGGAAGTCTGCAAGGCTTTGAGAAGAGAGACCCTGCCATCTCCCCATGCCTTGCCTTGCATCCTGAGCTCACTGCTGGTGCTGCCTCTCCAAGCCCCACACACCTTTCTGTGCTGCTGTCTCTTCAGCTAGCCCAGGACTGCAGTTCTTGAATCATAAGCAATTTGTTTAAAACACTTTGAAATCTTTTCTGGCAGGAGGCTGGCTCTGCATGCTCTTTAGCTGAGATGTGGCAATATATAAGTACCCAGCCCTGTGTCTGGGAGCCATGTAACTCCAGCCATGATGCTGGGAGCAAGGACTCAAGCTTGGATGCATGCCCGGGCTGTGAGTGCCGAGCCTGTGCCTTGCATTGAGTCGGGACAGGGTCAGGCTGCCAGTGCAAGAGGTGGAGATCTGCAACAGTGGGGCTGGGAGGTGCAGAGCTATGAGCCTTGACTTAGAAGACAAATCACTCCGACCCTAAGTACCAGCTTGCACTGATGCTGCCTGCCATGGGTCTGCAGGGCATTTGGTGTGAGGTTTTGGTAGTCTCTGCCCTGCCCGCACAACAGGCTGTGCAGAAAGGGGTGGCTGTTTGTGCTGAACTGCTGCACTGGTGCTCTCTGAAGGGCTCTGGTGTGGTGGGTGCACAGCGCTGTGGGCTGACCGCTTGTTTCTCCTTCCCACCAGGCCTGCCCATCAGCACCTATGCTAAATACTGCTACCGGAAGCTCCAGAAAGTAGCCGTCACCGGAGGCAAAAAGGTGAGCAGCTGCCCCAGCTCCAGGGCCTGTGGACTGTGTGGCAGTCTGCTTCCCAGACCCCAGAGCAGTCAGTCCCATTGCCCTGGGAGTTCACCACTGATTCAGTGATGGGAATGGCAGATAGAGTGAGCAGTGGAGGCTTGCTCAAGGCTCATCTCCCCATGAACCTGTGGGAGAAGGTTGCTGCCCAGGTCCCACCATCCTCCTGGCAGACAGCAGCGCAGGCCATGCTGGCAGCTGCGTGGCTATGTGCTTCCTGGCCTTGGGGACGTGGAGGACAATCCTGATGCTTACTTGTTTCCAGGGTAAGAGGAGCTGTTGGTGCACGGGATGCTCATCATTTGGTTTCTTCAGGTGAGGGAAGAGTCTCTCTCTGCCGCTGAGAGCTTGGACTGGCCAGGTCTTGCAGCTGGTTTACTGCAGAGTTCCTGGTTCAGAAAATCACACAGTGGAGATGGCTGGCATGGAGGAGAGCCTCGGTGCTCTGCGTTATCTGGAAATCCCCCTTTTCCCTTTCCTCCGCATGGTTCTGCATGGGGCTGTGAAGGCTGGCAGGTGGTCTCAGCCTGTCCTAGACCTCATCCTGGGTCTCCAAGCCAGATCCAGTCATCTTTTATTTCTGCAAATCCCTCTGAGGCCTCCCTGCCATCTGGATTCCATGTACAGCAAGCATATAGCTGAAATGCCTCAGGAGGGGTGAAGGCCCCTGGCATCCCTGCAGGAACAGGACAGGAAACCTCTGGGCACTCATTGCACACAACTGTGGGCCTGGCAGCTGCCACTCTCCAAGGGGCTGGTGGGAGCTTGGCCCTGTTGCACCTCTTGCTTGTCCGCAGGGTCGCTGCCAAGTAGCCACTGCAGTGGGCAGCTTGGTGCCCTGATGGCAGCACTCTGCATTTCTCTGAATCTCTGCCAGGAGAGATTCAAAGCCCCTTTCAAGTGTCAGTGTCTTTCAGAAGCAACAGGCCCCAGCACCCGCTTTCTAGAGAGCTCTTGCACCTCTGAGAGCAAAGCTTTCCCTGGAGTTGGACATAACCTGGAATTCCCTTCTCCGAAGGGCTGTTTTTCAGCTGTTGCCAAGTGGTCACCCAGTGCTGGGCTGGTGTCCATGTGCCGACCTCACCACGGCCAGGGGCCGGCTGGGCTCCATCCTTCCGCCTGCCACGCCAGCAGGTAGAGCGACAGCTGGAGCTGTGCAGTGTGCAAAACAGCAACAGAATCCCTGCAGAGACAGCCCAAACTCTCCAGAACAGTCTTCTGCTAACAGGCAGCAGCTTTTCCACTCCTCTTGGGCCTGATGAGGTGACCCTCCTCTGATTTTAGGAGGTGGAGGCTGCAGAGAGAGAACCATGCTGCCAGGAGGCCAGAAAGGTGTCCACATGCGTGGGTGGTCCTCTCTATCCTGGCCACTCACTGCCACTGACCCTAGGTCACTGTTCCTCTGTGGGCTGGCTGTGCCACAGCTGCATTGAGCTCTCCTCTGTCCTCAGGGCCTCCGTAAACCAACAGTGGAAGAGATAACGCATGCCAGGAATGCCATTGTGACTCCATCGCTCTTTGGCAGCTCCCTGGAGGAAATCATGCTGCGGCAGCAGGACATGTACCCGGGTAACAAGCTGCCCTGGGTGCAGACACAGCTGTCACAGCAGGTTCTGGCTCTGGGAGGAGAACAGACGGAAGGGATTTTCAGGTGAGCTTTTGGGCACTGTGTTATTTTTGAGCCACCCACATGTCAGTTCTCAAAACCAAGCAAAGACTGGCCTCCACATGCTTCCTCTTCCCTGAGAATAGACTCTGCCACAGATTGGACAAAAGCCCACCTTTCCCAGGTTCAGGAACCACCTCTTAAAGTAGCATTAGCCACTTGCTTGCATTACCACAGAGGGGACAGCGTAGATGTGACTTGAACTATTTAGGAGAGCATGTATATGGGCAAGGCACTGAACTTTCATCAACTTCAACGCTGGTAGTTGTGGGGAAGAGACAAGCTCTTGGATCCCTGGCAGAGCAGTTCATCAAATGCAGCACATCAGCCTTGATGATAGACCAGACATGAGATGTTGAGAGACACATAGAATCCGTATGGTGAACATAGGGGATCCTGGTTTGGTGTTGGGTTTTTTTGTTTGGGTTTTGGGTTTGTTTGTTGTTGTTTTTTTTTTTAAATTAAGATTTGTGCTAGGTAGCTAAACTTGATTTAATGTAGCTAGCAAAAGAATCAACTTTGCCTTGAAAGGGTTTCTAATATCTTGGTATGTTTAGTCAGAGATGCTTCTTATCTTTGGACTGAACATGCTGCAGAGAGGCCTAGTTAAAGAAAATAATCACTTCTGAGGACAGAACGATAGTTGATGCCTGAGCTAGTGGGAAGGAGACAAGTGTTTCTTCTACCCCTCCCTTTAAAGCTGTGTCTAAAAACGGGCAACCTGTTCTTTGAGGATCTGCTTGTGTAGCTGCCACTGGTTGTGTTCCCTTCTCCCTGGGGCTGCAGAAGCAGATTCGGAGCCACCAGCTGCCATGCCAGGCACACTGCCCTGCTTGCTCTCTGAAGCATCTTTGCTGCATCTCTGTTCGCAGGATACCTGGTGATATAGATGAAGTCAATGCGTTGAAGTTGCAGGTGGATCAGTGGAGAATCCCAAGCAGTCTTAGTGACCCAAACATCCCAGGTACGGGAACGGGGCAGGCATGTGTGCTGCAGCCTCATCCATGGGTACAGGGCAGAGGGGAAGGTACAGGAGCAGCCCAGGAAGTCTGCTGCTGCTTGGGGATGTGTACACAGGATGTCTTCACCAACTGGGCTCTCAGTCTGTGTATTTCCACTGCCTTTCCAAATACTGCCCATAGAAAAACCACGAGGGGCAGTGGGGGAACCATTGCCTCCAGCTGGCTCTGGCGCAGTGAGGCTGTGCAAGCTGAGCAGCATGCAGAGCAGCTTCGAGTCATTCAGGAGCAGTGCTCTAGCTCCAGGGTCTCATTGTCCTCTCCTTTAGGCAGCTCCAGAACCACTTCCTGGAGAAGCAAGTAGGTAAGAGCCAGCGCTTCCCTCTTAACTGGCCAGTTTGGCTGCCTGAGCATTTCAGAGCCAAGACTGAAATAAGGTGAAACAGCACGAGTGCAGAATCCCTTCTTTGCCTTCTGTTTCCTGAGACATTGAGTCTTGCTGATAAGTTTGCCTCTGAAGGTGGTGGGGAGGCCACCAGAGCTGTGCACCCTGCTCATGCACCCTGCTTTCTGCTCAGCCTCTCTTCTCAAGCTTTGGTATCGGGAGCTGGAGGAGCCTGTGATCCCTCAGCAGTTCTACAAAGAGTGTATCAGCAACTACGAGAACCCTGATGCTGCTGTGGCCGTAGTGCAACTTTTGCCGGAGCTCAACAGGCTGGTGCTGTGTTACCTCATACACTTCCTGCAGGTATGCAGCCCCCACAGTCCTGCGTCCCTGCTGCCAGACAGGAGCCTGGAGCACATGGGGCATGGTTACTGGGAAGGCTGTGGTGGGCAGTCAGCAGGTTTTTAGGATCTCTGACCTGTATTTAAGGTGGGATTGATGGAGAGCAGTCTGCTGGCCTTGTCCCTTATAGGAGCAATAAACCATGTTCCTGATCTTGTAGAGCATGGGGCCAGTCTCAGAGGTTGAGATCAGCAAGATGTTCCCTATCTGCTGAGGCTCCCACACTGCCGGCTATGTCAGAGCACAGTGGTCTTCTCCTGTGAATAAGTGGCTGTTGGGGTATTGACCTTCAGGCAGGGCACATCACTGCTCTCCTTGCATCTCTCCTTAGGCCATGTGTTTGGAATCTCTTGCCCTTTTTGGCTGCTCCAGCTGAATGTCATCTTCTTATCTGCAGATCTTTGCTCAGCCATCAAATGTGGGCAGAACGAAGATGGATGTGAATAACCTGGCCATGGTGATGGCCCCCAATTGCCTGCGCTGCCAGTCTGACGACCCTCGCATCATCTTTGAGAACACACGCAAAGAAATGTCTTTTCTTCGCATGCTAATAGTGCACTTGGACACAAACTTCATCAAAGGGCTGGTTTGAGCTGCTGGCCCTGGGGTCCAAAACACCGCTCTGGGGAGTTGCTGAGTGCCCAAAATATTCTCCCCTCCACTTAGGTTTCTTCCATTGTGCTTGTTGTTATCATAGCCTGGGTTAGCCCCTGAGTATCTCCTGGCATATGACCTTGAGGGTAAGGACTAGACACTCATGGAAGGCTCAAGCTGCCTTCCAAGCAGCACCAAGAAGTCTTTGGACATGCCAGGCCAGATTTAGTGGTTCCTGGCTTTCCAGTGTGAGTCAGAGGGGGGCAGCCCACCTCGGAGCCACAGAACTGGTTGCTCTTGAAAGGGCTGCGATGATGTCCATGAGAAATTGTTGCCTGAGGCATTGACACTCTCCATCTCCCTTCTGGAGGTAGAGTTGGCTTTGGGTCAGAGGACATCACTCCTGCGTTTCAGCATGAGCTGGTCATGGGGGAGATGCTGCCTATTACTGGGAATAATCTTACTGCTCTGGAGCCAGCCTGGTTTACTTCTGCAGACTGTTGGTTTGGAGGTGTGAGGATTGTTCTGACACCCCACGATGCTGTTGGTAGAGGAGTGTGAAAGTGCAGGGGGTTTGCTGAGGCAGAGTCATTCCTTGGACTGCCCTGGTCAGTGGGAGAGTGTTGCAGCTCAGGGAGAGGAGGTGTTTGAACCTCTGCTGCTGGTGGCTGGATAGGCAGACGTTCCACAGCTGGGAGCCCTGGCAGGCCAGATCTACATAGCATCCACCTCGCCTTCTCCTTCAGGCAGCTCCAGAGACACACAGGTGGTCAGTGTGTGGGACCAGCCCTTTGCTGAGCTAAACCAGCACACACCTATGCTGGAGGAGTTGGGGAGAAGAGGAAGGCCACACACCTGACAACAAATCAGATAAACAACCTCTTTGGCATCCTCCTAACGAGGGCCGTATCCTCTGGAGGGGTAACCCCAGCGGTCTTGCAGCATCTTTCTGCTACAGGCAGTGTGAGCTGACACCAGCTTTCCTGAAGAGCATCTCAGCTGCTCAGAGCAGCCTCCACAGCTCTAGCACCCCCCCTTGCTGGTACCATATCCCTCTGACTGCTCTGCCAGGAACTGAATACCAGTTTTGACCACCTTCCTGGTTCAGCCCAGGTCTAAAGGTAGCTGGAAAGTCCCCCAACAGTAAGACTGTTTACCTGGAGTCAACTGTGGCACCTGTTCCCACCAAATTCCCACCAGAATTGCAGAGGGGTTGGGAAGAAAAGGAAGAGAACAGCAAGAGGCAGGTCTGAGTGGCTGAGGTGTGATGGAGCCTGCATAGGGATGACGTGAGGTGGGCAGCTCAGCATTCTTACTGCTGCTGGTAAACGCCTGCAGCTTTCTGTGTGCCCCCAGAAGCAGGGCACAGCAAGGATAGTGTCTTTCAGAGGAAGCACCTGGATTTCCCTGCAGCCTCTGGATTCTATTGCATGTTCCTTAGCAAGCAGCAGTTTTTAATTCTGTGGCATCCTGGTGTTACTCTTCTCTTACTTTGAAGTGTCTTCCCTGCTGGAGGCAGGGCTGCTGCTGAAAGCTGCATGTTGGGATTACTCATGTAATGCTAAGTCTGCCGGTAGCATCCAAGGTTGCATTTGCATTTCTGCACTGCCCTCCCTTTCAGGTGGGGACCTGAGATCATCCTCTCTTGATTGCAGTGGGGACCCAAGCCTTCCTGGCAGTGACATCTGTACCAAAATTTTGGGCATAAGGCACCACATGTAGAGAGTGCCCCAAGCCTGCTGGCTGCTTAGATCTCTACATGTGCGTGAGTGGGGTTTCCACGGCGCATGTTTGCTTGGATGAGCTCCACAGCAGTTCAGTTTGTGTCCAGGTGAACAGGGGTCATGGTTCCTCTCCTTGTACCAGATGCTTCTGTGGTCCAGTGACCCATTAACTCTTGATCCCATATCAGGATTGGCTCTGTCAAACATGCTTCCAAAAATGTACCGCATTCTGTTTCACCCACCCATCCCATCCCATCCCATCCCATCCCATCCCATCCCATCCCATCCCATCCCAG
>JAVJGJ010000002.1:219448-251763 GCA_035590215.1 Microhierax caerulescens
GCCGAGGGCCCGGCCGGCGGGGGCGGGCGAGTGACCTTGCGGCGGCGCCGGGGCCGGAGGTCCGGAGCGCGGGGGCTCTGCTGGCGGCGGCTGGGGCTAGGCGGGCGCGACGGCGGTGTGGGGGTGGCGCAGGCCTGGAGCGGTACCTGGCGGGCCCCGAGCAGCGGGGCTGCGGGCGCGGCGGCGCGGTCCCGTTGTCGGCGCCTCGCCCCTTCGGCGCGGGCGGAAGCGGCGCGGGGCCGGTTCGGGGGGGAGAAGCAGGCAGAAGCCTCGCGTGGGGCGGGCGTTCACTGCGGCCCAGGGCGGTCTCCGTGGTGTTTCGCCCGCTGGAGGCTTCAGGCCTTTCTGCGTCCCACGGAGCCTGGAGCACATATTCATCCCGTTGCATTTTGTCCCTTCACCCTGTCTTCAGGGAACAGAAATAATGGTATACTGTTGCACTAACAGTAACTAACGAAAGCTGCTTCGTGTCATACCTGCTTAATGTATAGAATGGGGAGGCACCATATTCTTTTTCCTGACAGGCCTGGGTTCAGACAGGGCTCATTGGCACTGGAATGGATTGTTGTACCAGGCAGTTTGGCATGGACATGCAGGCTGTGGCTGTTAGTAGGGCTTGGTTAACTGAAGCAGGGTGTCAGTACAATTTTGGGAAACAGTTCTATCTCCTTACTGAAAATATTCCTGGTACCAGAGGTGTTCCTGTGATCTTGGGCTATTGTTTCTAGCCAGAATGCTTGAAAGTAGGAGGGATATCTGAATAACCTGCATAAAAATAAATGTCTTTCTGTGTACAGAACTTGGTATTATATGCAGCAGGAGAATAAAACCAGATGTTAAAAACAATGCTAATGACTCAAAATAACCTTTTGTATGTATCTGTACAGAAACTTGTAACTGAGCAGCTCTGTAATAGAGATGCTTTTGACCTGGGTTCGTTTAATTTTCTATATAATAAGCAGGGATCCTTTCACAGGGCCAGTTTCAAAAAAAGCCAAGTGAGGAGCCTTGCAGTGAAGATCACTCATAGTATAGTTCTGTTTAATTTTTATGTGACTCTTTAAATAGTTCTGGAATTGAAGGTGGCTTAGATGAATGCTCATTGTTTGACCTAAGTCAGCCTGTGGAAGAGTTTAGTTTACATTCTTGCTGATAACTTTGTTGATGCCTCCTGAATGGAAATACAATTCTGCTTGAACGGTCTTGAGAGTAAAATCTGCTTGCCTGTAATTGAGAGTAATTAATTAAGGTCAGGTTGGGAATGAAGCTGGAATAGTAATTGCTCATAACAGTGCTTCCTTGACTGAAATGTAAGAAGCATATAACTAAATCTTACCTTTAATTGGATAAATTCTCAGCAGTGCTTTCTTTTGCTCTTGTAGTTCCTGGATAACCTAGGCAATGATACTGAACTAAATTATCTCCCTTGGTCAGGAAAGATGGGTGCAATCCCCAGTGTAATTATAGGGGATGATAAATACTCTGTAACCACATATTTTATTTATAACTGTGCCTCCAAAAGCTCAGTATTGTCTGTAGCTGTAATTTGTTAAACCTTGACAGGAGCTGACGCTGTTGCTGTAGGAAAGCTGTCCTGCCACTTGTCTCCTACTTTCTGCCCATATGGCACTGTGCTGCGCAGATGTGAGCATTTGTGCAACAGTGTTGTGAGGCGAGCTAAAGAATATACGTGGGGTGGGGGGGAGGATTTACTGTTCAGCCCTGCAAGTGGTTGTCACCAGTATTTAAACTCCATTCTTGATGGTTGCCTAATTGTGTGGATGCAGTGGCTTTTTTAAATTGACGAAAAAATAAAACCTGCATGTACTTTGCACTTACTGGTGCATCATATTGAGAAGTCTTGTGAAGTGCTTGTAATATTCCGTCAACAGTTGAACAAGTCTGCTGCTTTATTTTTTTGCTTCAGTTTGTTCCTTGCTTCCCTACAGGTTTATTTCGACTTGTGCTCCCTGTAAGAAGACTTTTTTTCAGGTAAGAAATAGCAGTTTGGAACTCTTGGTTTGTTCTTATGTCAAAATGCCAATAGCTACATGGCCTGTAGATTCAAAAAAAACTTTTGGAACTGAGTGGCTTTTCAGGTTTTTCTTGTGGATGCAAGCACCAGGCTTAAGTGATCATGCACGTGTGGGTGTGTATGTTCATGTTGACTGACTACAGATGTGTGTGGCAGAGAATAATGCATGTTGGAGTATAATTATTTCTTTTTGAGGCTTATTACTTTGTTGACATGCCTTTGTGGTTTTACTGGGCTTGAGAACTTTCAGCCAGCCTTATTTCAGTATAGCCAGCTGCAGTTTGCCTTTTTTTCTTTAAGAGCTCCATTTAGGTAGGCTTATGAAGTTGGTTCAAAAGAGATGTAACTGTCTTCATCTGTATCTTTAGCTAGGTAGCCTTTATTAAAAGAAAGAGGGGAAGCACTACTGCTTTGTGTGGGGTGGGTTTTTTTCAGTATGAAGTTAGCACTGAAGAGCTTTTCTGTTCTTGTAGTTGATGTTAACATACTAGTTTCACAAGGGATTTTTTTTTTTCTGCTACTTGTACTCAGCATTTCTTTCCCAAGGAAATGAAGAATATACTCGTTTCACACAGTGCTTGAAACAGGAAACTTGAACACCTCTAGTACTCCAGATGTAGAACTGAGCATCCTTAGCCTAGATCTGTGCATCAATGGCACAAAGACAGTGGCATTGATAGGGTTTGAATTAGAGTTTTTGGTTAGTCTTAAATCCAAAGGCTTAAAATTTAAAGGCTTCTGTTAGCATAGCAGAAGTTCCAAGTATAGCAGACTTTAATGGCTTTTTCACTATAATGCAGGTTCCCAGTGGCTTTGTTATGCGACCCCTGTATTTGTATCAGTCCTTTCCCTAATTGCAGGTCTGTTTTCTCAGTGTCGCTGTTAACAGTCTTGGGAAAAGATGCATTGATTTATTTTATTTTTTTTCCCCATCTGTCTGTTTTTCCTCCTGTCCTGATGGAAATCTCTGAGCTGGGCAACAAGTCTACCAGCAGCCAGGAAGTGCCCCCCTTTATTTCCTTTTTGAAATAAAATGGAGTAGTTGCATTATTCTTACCATGAGGTACACACACAGATGATACATCTGCTTAATGTATTATTTTAAATGAAGAAATAATTTTTCCATCAAAGCTCATGGCAGTGTAACTTGCAAGATTTCCCTTTATTTGGCTGTCATGAAAATACCCTCTTCTTTATCAGCAAGTAGGGTAGATTTGGTCCTCTTGAGTCAGAAAACAATTGAATAATGAAACTGAGAATGCCATGTGTAAGTGTCAAAACACTGTAGGCTGACTGACTGGAAACAGTGGGACTTTGTGGCCAGTATTGTAGGTGCTATAATTTATCTGTAGAAAAGGTTTCTAAAAATTTTTTTTTAATGATTGTTTTTACAGGTAGACCTCTTTTAAAAGAGTCAGAAGTCCAAATCCAGTTACTGCTGCAGGTACTATTAACAAATAATTTTTGTGATTTCCTCCTGGCTCCTTCCATTTTTGGTCATAATCTTTTCCTTCAATGAGTAAAGTACATGTTGGTGCTCATTGCTAAGAAATACCTTAGATTCAGCAATCTGCTGTAACTGTATATACTGTGCTGCTGGAACACGCTTGGAGCAACCTCAAAGCCAGGGAAAGCACATCTGGTCAAAAAGGAGGAATTAATTGGCCAGTTTACTGACCAACACATAGCCTTAAGTATTACATTTCTGTCTCGGATCTAGACTTCTCTAGAATATGAAGGTATTGCTTTCAGAGAGGATGTAGGTGGTAATACTTTAAAGCCACTTTGTATCCAAATGTTTGTACTGACTTTGAAATGTTGGCATTGAGTGCAAAATGGTATTAACTCAATAATCTAAGTGTTGTAGCCTAGTGCACAGTAGTGTAGGCAAATAGGAGTCATGTTCTTGGATCTCACTCGTTTCTTAAAGGTATACTCTTCTAAGAAGAAACCTGTTGTTATTCCAAACGTGTGAAATTGTCACATAAATTTGTGAGCCCATGTGTGGTTCCTTTCCTCGTATGTTGAGCAAATACACTCTGATAGCACCTTATCCAGGGTTGTTCAATAGGTTCAACCTTAGGCTGCTGCCACACCACCCTAAACCAAATACTTATATACAGCCCCACTGTGAATAAGTTTGTCCAAAGAATCCTGTGGGGTTTTGTTGTCTTTGCTTTTGAGGGAGTATAGAATGGCAATGAGAATCAGACCACTTCTTACCTTTTCTTGATTTCATTTTTGTTTGACAAAGGAGCTGTAAGCCCATAGGTACCCATTAGACAGGGCAAAAATGTCTTTTTGAGGACAGTTGCACTTGGTGCTTTCAGTATCATGAAGTAGTTTTATACAGCTTCAGTTCAGATAGAAAAACAGGAGAAATTGCATTGGGATGCCCAGTCTGCAGGCTAAATTGGGCTGCTTAGGACAATTCAAATGGCTGTAGCTTCTATCTGCCGCTCCTGCAGTCTGGAGAAGCCTTACATGTATTGACATGAATTGGATTTGTGGATGAAGGGTGTTCTGAGAAACTGTTCTAGTTTATTTCTTGTGTGACTAAAATGTATATCCTTCTGCCATGTGATAAATGCACTTTATCCCACTGAGGGTGTCTTGGTTGACGGGAAAGGACTGTGTTTGGCTACCTTCTGTTGTGTTTGTTCACATGGGTAGACATGCATGGATTGACATGGTGAACTGTCATGAGAAGAGATCAAAACTCTATTTTTGAGATTGTGCTTCCATAAGAAAAAACACAGCTTGCTTGAGCTATCTGCAGGTCTTTTAGTAATTAAACTTTTTAACTCGAAATTTCCTTAAGAGGATTCTTGATGCCCGATGTATTAATTTGCACCTTGAAATATCCTTCACACTAAGAACATCTAAAACCATAGAGATGTTTAGAGTCTTACGTTGCTAGAAGCTTTTTCAATGAAAGAAATATTTAATGTAATTTTTTTCCCTGTTTTGTTGAGCTGCTTTTTTTTGTGGCAGTTGGAATTATTTCTGTGTGCAGGAAGGGCTTTTTTCCTCAGTCTCTCTGAATAGTTTAAAAGATGTTTTTAAATACCAGGAAGCATCAGTCTTACCATTATATGTCTTGAAAAGCCACGCTTGTTAACTAAGAGTGTATCTGTAACTTGAGCTTGTTGAAAGCTTATATCGGACCTGGGGTTTTGATTGTGTTTTTAAAATAACCTGTACTGCTACATGACTTCTTAAAGCTTGTCAGCACCATGGTACTGCAGCAGAAATCCACCAGTATGAGTAGGAATTGTATATTACATCAGAAGTGATGACTTCAGTTGTGCAAATCCCAGCCTGCTGTAATTGTTTTGCCAAAGAATTTTGATGTACTTCAAATCCGAGTGTTTTCACTTGGACATTTTGACCCGTTGACCTGGATTTGGCAGTTTTGGTTTTGTTTATGGGCAGCTGCTTGTGCTTGGTATTTCAGAATTTAAGCTTTTTATTTTTTTAGGTACTGTCCTCACAGTTAAAGAGTGTTTGGGCAATTGGAGTATAAATGATGCAATGATATTTATGTACATTTCTTAGCAGTAGTTCTTGTTAAAATCATGGGAGGAAGAGAGTGGTTTAGATTTGGGGCAGATTGGGTGCATTTAAGTGTGTTTGAATATTTCAGGTACATTTGCTGGGAGAACAGTTAAGAATTTATGCAACTTGCAGTAACAGTGAAAGGGAAGACAAGAATGAGGTGAATAAGATTAAGGGGGGTGGGGACACGCAGCAGTAGGGACTCTTGTTTTCATATGTAGCAGTCCATTGGAAGATACGGTGAACTCATGATCATCTGTGCTGTACCTTTAGCCTGTTGTTTTCACCTAGTATCATATATTCTCCATTTACAATATAAAACTGACTGTAGGCCGTAATTTGCTTCAAGTGCAGCTTGGCCTATAAGGTGGATTTAACATGTCTGTGATCTGTTCTTCAAATGCCTAGGGACAGTACCTTGATTTTTGAGTTACTTGAATATACAAGGCTTGGTAGTTATGCTGTCTGCTTACTTAGTTAATGGATTTATTCTGAAATATCTGGTGTGCCAAAGTAGGAGTAACGATAAATTTACTGGTGGCTTCTGTTTGGTAAAGGGTAAACAAATGATGGAGAAATTTATAGATACGCAGAGGGGTGTGTGCCTGTGTGTATCTAAGGATCTTGAAGTTTCTCTAAAATTTGGATTGCAGCAGACTGCTGACTATCTGTGTTGAAATAATTTCAGATTAAATGAATGTTCTAGAAGCGTTACTGTATGATTGGGATATCGTTGGCTGTAGAGAAAATATTTTATTGAACTCTAAACTACATTTAGTTTCAGAATTCATGTGATGTATATTTTTCTTTCCCTATAGTTGTACAACAGTATTTGGAATGTTTGCAGCCGTATAAGCAACGAGTTTCTTCTTGGTGAGTATAAGCATGGATGCTTGGTTTTGTTAATTGTAGCTTTTCTTCAAGCTTTTGAAGTTCTGCTTTAAAATTCAAGTTTTTCTTAATTCTTGCAGAGGCACTGTGGCTAATATTTCTCTAAATTAAATCCTTACATTCTTTAATACAAAAGCTGCACATTTTCAATTGGAGGAAAAAAAAGCAGTTTCATTAAAGTAGATTTTCTTGAATGTTATTTTATTTAGGAAAAACCTGCTTTATTTCATGTGACTTAAATCCTTTTCTGAAATCTTTTTGCTTGTTCAGTGTTTAAGAGCTTTTTTTCTTTTACCTTTAGTGTGTTACAGGAAAAGAGGGGAAACCAGAACAGCTAAATGAGATGATCAAATGATTGAAAAAATTCCTTTCTGTAACGAGCATTTATTTCTTTAATTGCACTTGGTAATAGGTTTTATTATAGCAAAATTTTCTGTTCTATTGGATTGCCCATATTCATAATTTCTGCTTCCATGTTGGACTGTTCCAATCTCACTGCCAATTTGAATTAACAGCACAAATACATGGGATGTTGTTAAGAGGATGAAAATGACATTCTCAGTGTCCTGTAATCTTAGGGAGAGTGTGAGGATCTTGATCTAGGGCAGGTAAATGTTTGCTGACATGTTTTTATTTTTGTCACAGAGTACTTTGAGTAGGTTTTGATTTCTGCTCTAAGAGAGCAAATGTAGACTTCTACTGGTGTCAGTTTTCTTAGCCTACTTGCATAAACTAGAGGAAAAATAGGAGTCTGAGGTTAAATACTGAGTCTGATGTGTTGAGGGGAATGTTTCAGTGTTGAGGAATTAGCTGTACAGTATTACTGTTATGGAAATTGTAAGTATTGGTTCCGGATCCAATTTGTGTAGTCTTGCTCAGTCAAAGAGTTTGCCTGTGTAGTTGTTGATTGAATCTGGAAACTTTTAAAGCAAGAAGTGAGTGCTGGTTAGGATCTAGTTGAGGATGCTACATGGTGCAAGTAAGAACTGTGTGTAGTCCAGTGTCTTGTTTGGAATGTGTCTTTCAGATAGAAAAAGGGAGGTGATGCAGTATTCCTTGGAATTTTTTGCTTTGTCTGATGGTCTTCACATCCAGTTCAAATATTTCCTGATTCTGCTCCTGTTATATTAAAAAAAACCCACAACTTGACTGAAGGTCTGAGGTATTGTGTTTTGAAATACCAGTGCCAAGGACATCTGGAACTTGAGGTTGTGGCCTAAAACATACTCCTCTTGCTATGAAGTGGTATGCATAAACAAAACGTGAGACAGGAGCATAGAGTTCATTAGATGAGTAGCTACTACAAAAACTGTTTCTGGGTTAATACTTTTAACAGCTGTGGAATTCTATTTCTGTTTTTATATGTAGGGTAGAATACGGTAAGGCATACTTCATGGTAGCAACACTGCTTTAGGCAAAACCTGGTAGGCAGTACTTTTTTTGTCTGCAGGCAATAAAAGTCTGTTGTAATCAGCTTCCCAAGTCAGGGCCCAAACAGTTTTTCGAAGTGGTGTTTATATGTTTGTGAGACTTGTACTTAGTCTTCAGAAGATGCCATTAGGATTGTATAATATAAATGGTGTCTGTAAATACTGTTTTGCAGTCTGATATAGCCATTACCTTTTCTCATCTGCAGGTGTGTGTTTTCAGCACAGCATGGCTGTGGTCATCCACTTGCAAGGTCTTCAGATTGTGGTGGGGACCATGGACTTCTCTGGATTGACCATTCCTGATGGGGGCGTGCATATTGTAGGGGGTGAACTGGGTGAGGCTTTCATTGTTTTACCATGATGAAGACACAAGGCTTGGTATCATGTGTGCAGATGGTATAAGTAAAAGGTCAAACCTAACTGTTGCAGAGCCATGAAAACCTTAAATGCAAAATGTGATTGAACTTAGTCCGTGACAGTTTCAAAATGGGTACATAGATATGCTAGCAGTTTTGGAACATTGTCTGGTGCTGGAGTGAATGGCAGAATCAGCTTAGGCTTTCTGGAATTGACTGTAAACCTGTTTTGGCATAGAAACTAACTGCTTATATTGCTATATGTGAAGGGAACAAATCAAACTTCTGTCTTGATGCTTGTGTAGGAACTGCGGTTCAAATCTTGAAGCTGCCTTCAGTATACCAGTTTGGTTATACCTGTGCTGCATCTCTGGTGAACACAGGACAACCTCTTGCTAGTTGCTTTTACTCCCTGGTTTTTGCCAGTACTTTTAATTAACCCATTACTGTCCTACCATGTCGTCCTGCAGAATCACCAGTGATGTAGAATGCCTCATAGGAATTGAACAGAAGTCTTACCATCCAGAATAGAACTTAATACTATTTTGCATTGAAAACTTATATTTATGCAAATGGTTAAATTTTACCATGCTCCTTTATCAAGTCAGGGAACTATGTTTTTTCATGGGGTGCCTCTTTTTTCTTTTTTTCCCCTCTATTGTGCTCTGCTGGCAGGGTGGAAGGGAGGGGAATCCCTGGGTTTGGCACAGATACATTAAAGAATGAAGGAGGTTAGAGTCTGAATTGTGGAATTGAATTGCCTTTCTTCTGAACTGCTTATGAAGTACTGAATTGAGACAGTACGAAGTTTGGAAATGGGACTGATGTAAAGGCAGGGGCTTTGGTGTGTTACTATGTAGGAAACGTTAATTAAATACTTACCAGTGATTTGGAAAATAGTGTTTGCAAAGGTAGGTAAGGCTTTGAAAAAGGCTGCAGTAATTCTGCAGTTTCCAGAGAGAAAACAACAGTGGCTGTTATTTATTAGTGAAAGAGAAAGTTTGCCATAACTGCTTGGTTTTGCTCTATATGACAATGTGAAAGATTTCTCCAGTTTCCAGAGGAACCCTGTTCTGTTGGAACTTAGTGATGTGCAAGGTTTGGGGCTTAGCACTGACAGAGCAGAAAACTGAAGAGTAAGAATGGCTACAGTTGTTGGTACACAGGACCCACACTGTTAGCAGCATAGAGAAGTTGTTTTAAAATACAAAAATCATGAGCACTGAAGGGATCAGTTTTAATCTAAGCGCGTTCTCCTCTCCATTGCCGTAATATAAATGTGTCTTCCTGATTGGTGCATGACTGGTGAGTGTCTGAATAGCTTGAATAGTCTTTAAAAGCTAAATTACTTCATGGTGACTTTTATGGGGAAGAGAAGGCTCTCCCTTTTAAACAACAGATGGGTACTTCCAGTGATGTAGATGCAGAAATATTTTCTGTTGGAAGTAGTGACTTGTCTAAATCCTGGATTATTTGTTCCTAAAACAAGTTAATTCTCATAGTGGAAGAAGTTTTGGAGAAAAGCTGTATAGCTTTGGGGGTAGACCTAGTAACTAGGCCTTGTTTTAATCGTGGTCTTAGGCACTTGAGAGAAACAGTTTCCCACAGTGTTTGAAGTGAAAAGCCTGCTCATGTGTTGGTTTAGTTACCAAGTTGCTGTGAATTAATTTTCTACTGAGGAAAACTTCTTTAGAAGAGATGTTTAGGTGAAGTGTTGTTGTAGCTGTGACTGTCTGATTAGTCTGGGGTTATTAAACATCTGTTTTGATGTAGTTCAAGGTTTTTAAATCGTCCTTGCAGGAGAAGATGGAGCTGAAACATAAAATATCAAAGCAGAGGCAGTCCCCTGTGGTGGATGCTTTCTTTCTGAGAAACTTAAGTTCTCCATGTGGTCAAGGTCATGCTGGTGAAATGTGATACGCTTTTGTGTTGCCTGTTGGCCTTGTTAGTGAACAGCTATGTGATGGCTCCTGGTGAAGATCGTATCATATGGTTTCAGACTTGCTCAAAGGCTGTGTATTTCAGGGTAGAATTGTTGAAATCCTCTTTTTTTCTGTAATGAATCTTGTGTAGTACTCTGCCAGGTATGTATCCACCCAAGCAAGTTGTTCCTGAAACTAGCTGCAAATGAAGACAGTGAACTTTGCGAGGGAGGCATGCTGAGTGTAGGGACTGCTGGATCAAGTTAAATCCAGTTGCAGAATGTGAGGGAGAACCCAAACTAGCTCCAGTTTCATGATTTGGGAGGGGAGAGGAAGGAGGACTTTGTGGGAGGGGGCAGTGATACAAGATTTTGCCCATACAATTTCTCCTGTCTTCCAGCTTTCTAATCAGCTGCTTTGTAACAAGCTTGGCCGAGTTAGTGAAGTACAGTATGTGTGTGCTCTGACAAATGCTGGTTTTCAGCAGACTCTAGCTGTGAAGTAGACAAGAGTTCAGTTTGGTTTTTCTTCACAGAACCTGCAGCCTCTGTAAATATGGATACATGGCTTTTGCTGTTTTTTTCGGATTTCCCTTTAGTCGCAATATTCATAGGGTTTTTTTAATATTTGAATGAAACTATAGGAAGGCCTTCCTCACCAAAATTGATGTTTGTTTATAGAAACTGTATTGCATGAGATCCTGTTACTGAAGTCAGGAGATGTGTATGTTCCTCTTCAGCCTCATGTAGGTTAGCTGGAATGACTTCCGTTCTTCAAAATTGCAGCTGTTACCAAAGGGGACCACTGCAGAGAGCTTCAGTAATACACTTCCAGTATATCTAGGAGTATGTTGTCTTTGCATGTCCCTAGTTAGCAAAAAGGAAAAATAAGTTTACTACGATAAGTGTCATCTTGCAGCTGTAATATATCCTGCAAGTTCAGCAGAATATGTGTCTGCTCTATATTTAGAGGCATGAAATACTGTTGCTAGTGTGAGAAAGTGGTGTATTAATGATGTAAATCTGCAGAGGCAGTAGTGGATGTTTGAGGTGTGGGTGGATAAATATTTAAAAAAGAAAATTTAGTTTGCACTTGATGCTTGGAATTCCAGGTTTTCAGTTTTTTATTCTTACTCTATCAGAATGTAAAACACCAACCACCCTACCTTTTCCTTAATTTCCTTCCCCTTCTTTCCCAATTAAAAGTTATGGATGTGGTAGGTAAATTCCTCTAGCCATATTAGAAGACAGTAATTCCCGGACTGATCCAGATCCACACTGGGTACACTCATGGTTTGTTACCAGATACTCTAGAAAAGTAACTTGCAATGTTTCTCAGTTCCTAGGTGGTTGAAGTATTTTTTTTGGTGTGAATCACAGTGTTGTGAATTGAACTTACAGGCAATAGCATTTATGGGTTTTTCCTCATATTTTGCTTTAATAGTAGTGAAGAAAATCCAAAACCAGTGCTTTAGAGGAAGACAGCAGATCATCTAGTAGAGAAGTTTCTTTGCAAGGTTGTTATGATAGTAGAGGTGGTAAGGGAGCCTCCATGGCCAGCCCTTGGCAGATGGTCTGGTTTAAAAAGTGTGTCAATGGAGTAGCTTTTCCTTGCGGTAAAGACTTTATGACTTTCCTAAAGATCTTTAATTTCTGAACCACACTTGAACTTGGAGTAGTTCTTCATAAAATAATGATAATCCTTTTATATGTAGCTCGGTTGATATCGCTGCTTGTTATGCATTATGTGAACCAAAATGCTGTTATATGGAAGCGGTGTAGACAGTCGTCTTAAATTGATTAAAAAAATCTACATATATCTAACGTCTTTGTTGCATTTGTAGTAATGAGGTGGCGTAGTATTCTTGAGTGTTGCACTAACATGGTAGCTGTTGAAAGATTTGTTACTGTGTTTGGGTTTGCCCACTTCTTTTCTACTGGATTCCTTGTTTCCATCAAAAGCGGGAGGGAGGGAGAGAGTATTATGAAACCTCTGTCTCAGTTGTTAATAAAAATTGGGTTGCAGAGTTGTTAATTGACCTGGAACTTGGACCAATGGACAGAGGTTGAGCTTCAGTGTTTCATGGTCCAGTAGCTACAATTTTGAACACATTTTTTGAATTATTTTGCACACTGTCACTTGGGAACCTTTGTTTAAGAGATAATTGCCCCATTACTTTCTGCAAACCAAAAATACAGAGGTCCAACATCTAGCTTTTGGGGATTATGGTGCATAAGCTTATTTTGTGTATGTCTTGATTAGTGATTGATATTTAATTGCATTTTTCAGGGGAATAAAATCAGCAGTGTTGATATTACAAAATGACAAAACATCCTCCGAATAGAAGAGGGATCAACTTTGAGGTGGGAGCCCAGTTGGAAGCCCGTGACAGATTAAAAAACTGGTATTTTTTTAAAACCATTCATATTGTATTAACTCTTAAGTCTTTAATATCTTAAACATTTGGTATTGGTATGGTATTTAGAGTCCTGGTCATTGGTTTGTAGGGAAGTAGTTAATTTTAAGAGTTTATATACCAGTGGTTGAAATGGGCAATAGATGCTGATACATTGTTCTGGTCCTCAAAAAGAAGTGTACTGGTGCTGTCTGTGCCTGGGAAATAGGGCTACTCATAAATCTAGCGGGACTTCAGGCTCTGATACTCCTGAAGTCACACTATGTTCTGTGCTATATACAGATTGCAGAACAGACATGAAGAGAGAAATCCTACGCAGTACAGAATACCCAGGGTAGTTCCTCACTGCTTCCTTTTGCATTGCTGTTGTGAATCCATAGGTTTTAAAGTCAGACTGAAATTGCTATGGCCTGTGCTCGTTTGCCAGAGGTCAGCTTTAGGATTAAAGACCTGGGTGAGGAAACACATTCCACACAGAGAAGTCTGCTCTGTTGCAGAGAAGTCTTGCAGACTTCAGTTGTGAGGAAGAGCACTTTTCTTAACTAACCACTGCAGTAGGAAGGAGGAAAAGGGCCTAAAAGTTACTTGGGTTAACTTTGAGCCTTCTGAGAGTTCATTTTAGGAAGTTAGCTCAAAAATTAGCATTTAACAATGCTCAGTGAATGAAGCATACAATGAAGATTGTTAGAGGCAAAGGCTTCTTAAATAGAGGAGTTAATTTGTTTTTGTTAGCTTCTTAAGATACCTTCTCTCTCCTGAAATCAGCTATAATTGATTTTTGTTTTAGAGTATATGTGGGTTAGACATAGCTGCCAGCGGCTTAAGCATGCAGAAGTCGGTGTTGAAAACCATCTGGACATCCCAGAAGGATGGAGCACTGCCTTAGATGTAGCGGAGTTGTTCTAAAACATCTTGGTTGCATGCAGAGTATTTCTCTAATTTCCAGGTACCAGGGGATTAGAACTATGAAAATGAGTGAACATAGCTCTTTATGGAAAGAACGTGAAGTATCAACATTAAATCATACTTTGTTGTAATGTTGGCTTTCCTGTGTAATCAAGAGTTGTGTTAGTAGGGCTTTGATCTGAATCTGCATGCATCTTTTGTGTTCTTGATCTTTGTTTATACAGTGGAAAAAGCCACATCTACAAAAATGAGACTCCTTAGCCTGCCTGTAACGTAGGGTTATTAAAGATGCGGTTTATTACAGATTGTGTCAGAGTAAGGCTAATAACTGACATCTGTGACTGTTACCATTCTGACATGCTTGGTCAACAGTATCTGGAAGTATGGGTACAGCTCTTGCATGGGAAAACTTGTATGTGTGTGGAATTCGACACCTGCTGTACTTTCCACACACCCCTTGTTTAAAAAAGGTTTTAAATTTTGGATATGCTGCATGTCCAAACACAAGCCTCTTGAGAGGTCATGTGTTTGTTTTTTAAATACACTTGATCTTAAGTGACCTCTCTTAATGCATAGTGTTTGGATGACTCTTTGGTCTTGCAACTTAGTAACCAACTCTCCAGTTCTGAAAAGTTTTCTTTTGCTTGCTAAGCTTTTGAAACCTTGGTCAGAAAGTCCATGCTTCCTTGACTGGTGGTGTGTGTGTGTGGTTTTGTTTTCAGGGTTTGTGAACCAAATTTTTTAATAGCTCTGGGGGCATGTTTTCTCTTAGCAATTACCAGTAGTGACAGGCTGACACACCTCCCCAGGTGTGGATTTGTAGAGGACAGCAGGCTTTTTTCCTCTGCTACTTTCGCCTGCCACTGTGAACAGGACCACTCTATGGTGTGATTATGATGCAGTCTTATGTGGATACAAAAATTCCCATTTGCTGATACTTGGTTTTCCTAGTATTGGACCTGCAGAGGCCTTTTTTGTTGCTTTTGTTGTGATGCTGGCGCTTAAATGTAGGCAGAAGGCTGGTTTGATCAGAGGGCTGGCTTTGAGTTCTTCTGTACTCACTTCCAAACACACCAGTCAATTCACAGGCCAGCATTGCTTCTCAAATGACAGTAGTGTTTGGGAATGTAGTTCATCTCAGAGCCCCATTTACCTGCCTTTCATGGCAGTGGCTTGTGCCCCGAAATGCTAGTTCAGGGCTTTCAGGGTGTCTGGATGTGATGTCAACCCTATTGAAGAGGAAGATGACTTTTGTAAGCCAGCAGAGTTGCCAGTGCAGAGTCCGCTCCTTGCCAAAGTGCATTTTGCATCTTTGATCTTATCAAAGATTACTTTGTTGAATCTGGATGGCAATTGAAAGTGCAGTTCAGTTCCTGGTGCAGTTGTGTGTTGACTCAAACTCTGGGGAGTACAGTGAGTGCTTTTGGTGCATGGCTTAGTTTTTAGGGCTTGGTCGATGCATCAAAGCTGTCATGAAAGATCTGTGACAATGTCTGACCTGAGGGCACTTAACAGGGAGAGCTCTGGCCATCAGGCAGTTCCTCCAGGCATGCTGAAAGGTTTCTTGGTACACAGAGTTCAGAGGATGGAGTAGTGAGACTGCTCCAGTAGTGCAGTCCTAAATGGAGAGATCCCAGAGAGGCTAGCTGTGACAGTGTACACGCACACACCATCCCAGCTGAATTGCATTCTTACTTTGAATCACTTAAACTTTTCAGTGCTGCCTAGCTGCAAACATCCTCCCTTACCAAGAAAGGATGACTTTTCACTGGATACTTGCAGTAGGCAAATGATGACACCTCTTGTGTTACCTTATTGTAATGACACCTCTTCAAGGTCCTCTGTTTGTTGTGTGAGTAAAATGGATTTTAAGATATTTTTTTATTCTGGCTGAGGCTCCTAAGTACTGAAAACAAAATTGATATTGTTATTGTGTTACTCTATTAAGGTTTAGGTTGTCAGTCCCATTAGCTTAATTGTACATGCTGTCAAGAATTTGTCTCGGTACTGAAAAGATGAAACTCTATAGCTGTTGTCCTTCATAGTACTGGTTCTCCTAGATGCTTCTTTTCCTCTCAGCATTGTTCTGACTGCATTAAGTTTGTCCCTGCCTAGCTCCAAGAGAGAAGGGGTTTACACTGTGATGGTGTATAGGAAAGGAGAAGGGAAATGAAGTAGTCCAAGACTGAGATAGGAATTCCTTCAGTCAGCACTCTGATTCTGAATTTTCAGATATTTACCTCTTCCCAGAAAAGGATGGTTTTACACTTGTCTACAACAAACCCATTTTCATATTGTCTGCTGTGGTCCGATAGCAGTAGTCTAAAGTTGCCAGTCATTGCTAACCCATCTGTGGAGAGTTATGCTGTTTGAACTTTTGATTGTTGCTTGGGTTCTTATCAAAACTAATGCCAGGAGTTTGGGCATTATAAAGGTGTTCCCTTACTGTTTAGCCAGTGCAAAAAACCTTGAAAGGTACAGGCTCATAATTTGTTTTGAATTGAGCTGGAAAACTTATGTGTTTTGGCTTCCCAATATATTGCAAGAAGTTGTGTCTGATTTCAATGTGTTCCAGTGTGATTTCAATTTTTTCAGTGTGTTAGATAACTATTCAAATCAGTACCACGTGAGGATTTCTTACACAACATCACTTAGCTGTTTTGAAAACCCATGGAGTCAGCTAAATGCTTCCTTTGTGATTTGGGGGAGGATGTGTTGGACCATCCCTGGACACATGGTAGTTGTACTCTTTTTCAGGCCTTAATCAGACTTTAGCTGTTGGTCTTTCACTTTGTGTATACTTCCGTAGTATGTTTTGATAAACAAGTCTGAATTTCTCTTGTTTACCTCTACCCCTTGGCATATATTCACAGGGTGTGAATATGCTGTATTACTTCTGTATGGATCTGTGAGGACTTGTGTCTCCTGATGTGGCATGCTTGCTCAATGCTTTGAAGGCTAGGGTACAAATGTTGAAGGATGGAAGCTTGCACTGTTGATGTGTGATGCTCAGAGCTTTTGAGAACCTATGAACCTTTCTTTTTTGTTTTGAAGTTGCCAGAGTTGTGTTTTGCATCTGAAAGGAAGGGTAGGGGTTGTCAGGGAGGGGGCTGTCAAAGTTTATGTATAGATCTAGCATAACTTCTAATAGGTTCACTGTTCCAGTCAAGAGCGCTGAATATATGTTTCCTTGTTGTTGGTTTGGAGAGAGAAGATTTGTTCAGACATGTTATCCTGGAGCTGGATGGGAGCTCCATTTCACCCACACTGGCTCTCAATCAGACTAAAATTTGGTCTTGTCAGGTATGCTTCTCTTGATAAATCAACATTGTTTCCCTGTCAGGGAGTCTTTAGAAGGTGAGGGTGAGGTGAGATAGGTGCAGACAACACTGGTGCATGGTTCTGGGATGATGGTTCAGGTGGAGGAGGTTCTTGTTTTACTGGATATGAAGCAGGGAACAGTCTTGCATCATGGAGTTAGTTGGCTGTTGTCACTTAAGCTTGTCTTTCCCCAGTGGGAGAAAGTTAGTGGATTGAGTTTGTTTTCCAGAAGTGGTTATCTGCATGGACAGGATTGAGTTGAGTCAGTACTCTGTCATTTTTATGTGCTCCCTTCTTGACCTTTGGGAATCTGAACAAGCCCTAGGCCCATTGCAACCCTGATGGCGAAAGTGTCCTGTCTAGTCTCTTGTTGGGAGGACCTGGGAATCCCTGTTCCTGTTTTTGTTGCCCTCTGTAGGGAACTGGATACTGATTTTTGTCATTACCTGTACTTAGATATCTCAGCAACTGCTTATCACTAAGAATAAACTACGCGTAGTAGAACTGTGGTGTTATACATGGAAAGGCTATGAATATTACCCCCTCATGAACCTGTGTAGGACAGTTCTTGGAGTTATATAAATATGAAATAACATTGACTGGCACACAGTTATTTTCTTCCTAGGAAGCTGTTAACCAGTTAGAGGTGTCCCTGCCATAAGTATCTCCCATTTGTCTTCCTCTCCTCGACAGCCTTTACTGTATGCCAATAATACATTGGGATGAACTGGTGGCATACTTTGAGGCATGTGGCATTGTGTGTTAAACAGGGCCTTAGTCTGTGGTTGCAGTGTAAGTCTATAGTATGGCCTGCGTGTAGCTCTTCTTGAACAAGTCATAACTGGACATGTCTTAGATCTGCTGAATAGTATCAGTTGTAGGTAGCTTTTCATCTGCATAGGATTGTAGAATGGAAGTCTTGTGTTGCATGTAAGTCTTAATTCTGACATGTCTGGGTTTTATTTTTAGCATCAGGCTTGATCCTTTCACGATACTATTTCTTTTTACCACTTGTTCTATCTTTTCAAGTGTGATTTAACAGGTAAAGCATACTTGTGAATTTGGGCTTTTTTTTTTTCTTCGGCCCTTTGTTCAGGAATTCAGTGGGGCTTTGCCTTTCTTTCACAAATAACTGAAAACCCTGAGAAGTGAAGATCTTTCTCCTGGCAGTACTATTGCTGAGGGGAAAATGTCAAAACATCAATGCTTGAGATGTTATCTTCAGTTGGGATAGTGAAATACACTGTTTTTCTGAAATACTTAACGAAGTTACAAATTACCAATGCAATTAAAGAAATTCATAGTTTATAAGGTCTTTGGAAACAACTGAATTTGAGACTCCTCAGAATTCTGTACTTCTAATATACTGAGAGATTTTTATTTAAGTCATGGGACTTTGCAGGTTAAATTTAAACGTTGAGAATCTAAAACTTTACATTAGATTTAGTGTGTGTGCTAGACTTCTGCTGTTACACTGGGAGAATGATTCATGATGCCTGTTGATGGATATCAGAGAGAAATTAGTGTGTTGACCTCCAGCTGTTACTCCTGATAAGAGGGAGCTGAAGCGAATAGCTTTGTTACTTTGTGAAATGTCTAGGTATAAGGAAGGCTTTTCTGACTTCTTGATCTATAGTTACTTTTTTTTTTCCCACCTCAGACTACAACTCCTTTGTTGTTTCTTCTTCCCACAGCCAATGTTTGCCTTTGTTCAGTTTTGGGTTTCATCCTATGCTGAGTTTATTCATTACAATAGTATCTTTATTGCTTATATAAGTGATACCTCAAATGTTAAGATTGTAGAAACCAGAGGTTGTTAGACTTAGTTACACGGCTCCCCATCACACCTGATCAAGCAGGTCTTCAGATATTTTGCTTTTGATCATGCAGGAGGCTCCATTTGTGTAATGTTTTATATTGTAGTTAAGTGTCTGAGGCAGCTTACCTTATTCTTAAATGAAATACTTTACCTTTTGACCAGGTATCCAGCTCACATTGAAGAAATTGATTATGAAGAAGGAAAAGTACTTATCCATTTCAAACGCTGGAACCATAGATATGATGAATGGTTTTGTTGGGACAGTCCTTATTTGCGTCCCTTAGAGAAAATACAGTTAAGAAAAGAAGGATTACAGGAAGAAGAAGGTTGTGCAGTAAGTAAAAAATAGGGGACTTCTGAGTGTGTAACAGTTTAATGTGCAGTTGTATGAATTATGACCATTAAAATGCTTCACTGTTGCTGTGTTGCCTGCTGTATAAGTTGTATGATTTTAAATAATTGGAAAACTAATAATTGTGATGTTTTAATGAAGTTGTATATTTCAGTAATTCTCAGATGAAAACACTTAACTACTGTCTTGTAGGGATTTCATATAAATGATCAGGTATTGGCATGCTGGTCTGATTGTCGCTTCTATCCAGCCAGAGTTACTTCTGTTAACAAAGATGGTAAGGAGTCACTTCTGGTTTTGTCATTCTTGTTAGTAATGTGTTTCTAATTGTTTTTTTAACTTTTTTGCTTAGATGGAAAGAGAGAGTGCAGCAGACAAACTGTGAATACTTTTATTTTCAATTACATGTTTTAATCTGTCATCAACTTTTTTAACCAAATTTCTTATCCTTTTCGTGAGATAGAAGAGCTTTCTGTTGGGATATCCAGTCAGTAATTGCTTTAACAATATATTTGGAAAAAGTTGTGTCTTCCTCAGTTTATTGTTGAGGGATACATGTAACAGCAGTAGAACTAGTGTCAGAGCTGCAAAACCCCTTGACAAATAGGAGAGAGAAAGAAAAAAGAAAAAAAAAAAGGCACAGCAGTGCTGCTCCTTTTTGAATATCGGTAAGGAACCATGAAGGACTTGTTCTTGTGCTGTGCTTTCTTTAGGTTGACTATATGTTATAAGGTCAAGGAGAAAAAGTCTGCATAATTATCTATTGGAGTATTCCACTAAAAATATTTTGGGGGTTTGTGAGGAAAGTATATCTAAGGAGCAGTTCTAAGCTTAGACATGCATCTTTATGCTTACCGTAATTATTTTTGGTAAGTTCACTGTTTCTCCCTTACCTGTCCTGTGATAAGACTTCTGCTGTTGAAGATTTTGACAATGCAAATAAGGCAGGTTTTATCTAGAGCTAAATATGCAGCTAGAGTATTGGAGCTGTTAGCAAATGCTCTGTTAAGTAACTTCGGATCTTTAAACTTTTATGCTTTATTTTCAAATTTTAGGTACATACACTGTGAAATTTTATGATGGTGTAGTTCAGACTGTCAAAAACATTCATGTCAAAGCTTTTTCCAAAGATCAGGTAAGTATTGTGTTCGTGCTACTAGTGTATTCTAAAATTGACAGTTAAGATGGCTAGATTTGATGAATTATAAAATAGGAATGAATGAAACACCTCTATTGCTAACATACAATACCTTGGAAATAAAATCCATTAAAAAGAAAAGGTTATACAAATCTTCATGGTATGATTAGCTAAGTGCCCAGGTTCATGTTATGAATGCACCTCTTGAGCTAAAGAAGTCATAGGCATGTAAATAAAATATTGTAAAAATAACTGGAAGATTCAGAATGTAAATACTAAAGCTAGCGGTAGGTTATTGAAACACACTTTAGTTATTTTACTTGTTTGAGATTAGTTTAAATACATGAACCTTAAAAAATAAAGGGATGGGAAATATGGAGTGGACAGAAACTGTTCTTCCCCAAAGTAATGGCTTGATTGTCTTGAGACTCCTAAGGAAGCTATCTAGTAATCTTTTACCTTACAACTTTGATAAGCTTTTTGACTAATCCATGTTCTCCTTTGATGGTTTGGCTGTTCTACCAACCCTTCACCTGCTCAGTGCTGTAGCTTCAACTTTCAGCCGTTTAAAAAACAACAAACAAAAGAACTGTCCTGCTCATGGTGAGAAGGAAGAAGTGTTGCTTTACTTCAGTTTTCATGTGCGGGCATGTTGTAGGAAAGGCTGACAAATTCGAGTCCTCTGTAACTTGGTTAAAACTTATGAAGCACCTGCTTCAGAGTAATTTTCATTACAGGAATGGTTTTAAGTTTGAGATCTAGTCACACATTTCTGTGTGACAACTGTAGTCTGTGTTTTTACTCGTGCCTTTTGCTTTTAGTTTTCTGGAACTTTAAGTTTGAGTAAAGAGATTTAATTCCTTCCCCCAACACGTGTTTTTTATTCATTATTGGAATCTGTATTATTAATAGGTACAATTTACATCTGTCACTGTTGTGAAGAGGCATGCCATTCCGTGGGGATCTCCATATTTGTGTGTCTGACAGACTGGAAGGGAAAACTATTTCAGATTTGCCACAAAGTACTCTTAATAGCTTTCAAATGGTAATAATTGTCCCTGCTTGAGGGTTCGACTGATTTGACTAATTTGAGTATTTGACTAATACTCACAAGGGAACTACCTGAAGAATCTTCATTGCCATGAGAAGTATTTCTACCATATTTAATCTTAAATATGTGAAGTTGAACAATCTTAAAAAATACTCTGCATAAGAAAGGCAAAATATTTTCCTCTCCTTTCTCCTTTAGGGACTTTCATGTTTCTGCAGAGCTTTGGGTAGGTTTTGAAAGGAGTTTTAAGTTTTCTTCCCCATTATAACCACTAGCTGGGAAGGTTTCTCTTAACCCAAGAGAAGTTATGCTAGAGCATCTTATTCTGTCCTTTCGCATAAAAAAGCATAAAGGGAGTATTTCCTCGTGAGCTCTGTTTACACAGTCAGAAGTGAAGTTTAAACAGACAACTGGAGAGCTCAAGATTCACTTGGGAATGTAAGTTACTTAAGGTGTAGATTTAGACACAGCACGCTGGTGGTGGAGGGGGAGTGTGTTGTTCCTGTTCATCAGTAGGAGAGACCGTAGCCATGAAGATGTGCATGGCACATGTCTTTAATAACTTAGGGGTTCTTTAAAAAAGAAAAGCCCCCAAACAATGTGCTGCATATCATTAATGACAGTATTACTCTGTCCTTATTTTGGGGGTGTAACGTGCTATATTGAACAGTGATGGTAAAATGCTAATTAACAGTGTGAATGTGCTTACGCAAGGACACACAGCTTTTTAAGAGTTCAGTAACATCAAGAGGTAATTCAGAGGTACTATATTTGTGGTTCAGTTTCTTGAGAATAATTTGATTAACATGGTTCATGTGTTCAGTACCATTTAAATTTAAACATCATGTTGTTCCTGTTAAAGTTGGTGATTGCAGCTGCTTTACATGACTTCACTTAGTGTGTTTCAGTGGCAGTATTAATTACAAGCTAATTACTTGGGTTTTTTTGAGTGAGACACTTCTATGAAAGGAGAATGGTTTCTGCATCCAAGTGATTTTGCTTTTTGCCCTTTTCTGTGCTCTTGACTCCAGCTCTTTCTTGACTGTCCCAGGTAGGCTTTAAGTAGTACTGCACAAGCTAGTATGGACCTAATTTGCATGTGAGAACAAAGAAACAGCAAATCTCAGGCCATTGAGTTGTGAAATGAGTGAATCTGTTGCACTGTCCTGTTGAGGCTGCATGGATCCTTGAACAGTTTATGTCTCTAAGTTTTGATCTGTGAGTTGCAGTAGAGTATACGCTGTTATTTGAAAAATTGGACAGGGATGGAAGTCTGCTAAATACAAGGTGGGAGAGGACTTTGAGACTGCAGTAAATTTTTATATGTCATTCTCTTTATTCTAGAATATTGTGGGTAATGCGAAGCCTAAGGAAAGAGGTAATGAAATTCCGTCATCTCCTGAAAAGCGGGAGAAATTTAAAGAACAGAGGAAAGCAACAGGTAATGCAAAGAAAGACAAGGATGAAAAGACATTAAAGACTGAGAAAAAAGTGAAGCAGCCTGATAAGGAAGGAAAACTGATAGTCATCTCAGAGAAAGGAAAGGTCTCAGAAAAGAATATATCTAAGAATGGAAAAGAAGATAAAGAGAATATATCAGAGAATGATATGGAATATTCAGTAGATACACAAATTGAGAAGAAGCCTGAGAATGACAGCGTAAAGAGTTCGCAGGAAAACACAAAAGAAACTAAACGAAAACGTGGAAGACCACCAATAACACCTCCAACAGGTATGTAGCTAAACTCAAATGGTTAGGCCCTATGTCAGAACCCATTTAAACTTACCTAAAGGAATGAAAAATATCTTGCTCTTTCACAGCCTAAGTATGTAGAAACTTCAAAAATATTCTGAACTCATCTTTGTTCAGGCTCTGTTAGGACAGCTGAGAGTTATCAGGTTTGGAGCTTCAGTGGTTTGGTGAGGGGTTAGATTTAGGCAGATAATCTTCATACGTTATAAAACATATTTGCAGTAGGATTGAATGCTAGTATGTAGACTTTGGAAAGCCAGGTGAAACTCTAGTTTTGCAAGTCCAGTATTTTAACTTGTGAGGCTTGGGGGCATTTTTAAAAATAAGTTTTGCAGCTTCATATCCAGACAACTTCTGTTCTCTATCTAAATATGTAGAGCCAAGTCCTCAGACACTACAGCCCATAACTTTGGAGTTAAGACGTCGGAAAATACCTAAAGGAGGTGAAGTTCCATCAAAGCGTCCCAGGATCGAAAAAAATTTGTGTGAGTATTTTTTGGTATTCAGCTCTTGCAGTATAAGTTCTTAAAGCTGAAGGGGTAGAGGGGGAGCGTAGGTGTGGGGAGTCTGGTATTAAACTTGAACTGTGATAAATTACTGAAATGCAGCACCCGTTGTTGTGCTTTGTTGTTTTTTTTTAAATTGGCCATTCATACCTAGCATCACCATGCTGAAATTCCCTCCTAAATCTTAGAAGCTTGGTTTGGAGGGAGGGAGCCACAAGCTGTGAGTCTTGATGCAGAAGTTCATAGATGTAGAGGAGGCAGTGATTATTATATTTTCTCCAAAGCATAGAAGGCTATAAAAGCCTTTTTCTAATTATAGAAACCCTTTAGTTACTAGATTATCTTCCACATTGCTTAGCAAAGAAACCTTAATGTTAAACAAATATTCATGTCACTCACTGCTGTTTAATAGCTTCTGCTTTATCGTTGTATACTGTGTAGTGATGTTGAAGAACTTGAGTGCATTGATGAGGAAGGAAAACTATATTCTCTATAGTAGTATCATGAACAAGGAGATGAACATCTGAAGAAAGCTGTCTTTCCCTTGCTTAGGACCACAAAGTCTTAAAACTTCAGTGCACCTATGTTGTCCAGCTTACTGTCAGTTGCTTGTGTGTCTAAATTGTGTCATCAACTTCTGGTATTACTTATATCTGTGGTATAGTTTCTGTTTAAAACAATGTTTTACAAGTAAAATAGTGTTCTGTATTCTTATTTCAAATCTGTTACTAAAAGAAGTTGTGACACCTATATGATAAATTTTTGCTCTATTTTTATGCTTACTTGTAAGTGTTAATATGACTGTAGCTTTTACAGAGAGGTCTAATCACCAGGGCTGCTTAGCTTTGCTATTAACCTCAGTCCCTAAAAAAAACAAACAACCCAGCCTTTCAAACTGCTACTGGGCGGGGAAATCTTTAAAGCTTGCTTGTAAGCTATTTGTAATCTTGTAACTGCATGGTACCATTAAATTTGTCTATTCCAGCTCAGGAAAAATTGAAGAATTCTTCAGGTAACCCTGAAAGAGACCAGATCAGGAGACGATCTTCAAGGCTCTCATCTAGTATTAGCCATGAGATTTTAAATACAGATCATGTCACAACTTCGACAGAAATTCAACATTGGAAAGATGCGGCATCTAACCAAAAGGAATCTGAAAAGGGTAAGCAGCTTCCTGATATGCTCTGGACTTGTGGTAGCATGGTAGTCTACTTGTTGCAAACACTGTATTTTTACTTGCATAACCTGTAGGCTGTATATGTGCAATTAAAACCTGATTTCATCAGTAGTGCAGAGAAAACTCAAGGAAAGTTTTTCTCGCGCTTTGCTGCCCTGATTGCCTTTTGCTTTTGATTCCTTCTTCATCAGTAACCTTAGCATTTCCCTTGCATGGGTGGGAGCTTTTCCAGTAGAGGGGTAACTGGGGTTGCAAAAGGAGAGCTCCACAGGCTGTAAAATAACTTAAAGCAAATACTGTCATTGGGATTTTTTGTGTGGGTTATTTGTTTTGGGGTGGTTTGTTGTTTTTGGGGGTTTTTTAGGGGATGCAGGTTATGCTTATGAAAATGAGGCAGTTACAAAGTTTTAATGCTTTTAGATTGAAGGTGTAACCCAAATACTAAACTTAAAAGTTTAGTTGAATGCTGAAAACATCAAATGAGATGCTTTTATTCTTAGACTGTGTGGAGATAATGCTCCTTTTTTCTGCTCTCTGCCTCACTGCATTTCCCTTTCAGGGCGAGCTCTGGTAGTGGCTTGAGGAGAGCTGTGCTATTTTAGGCTGTAGGGTTAGCAGTCTGTGTGTTTCTAAGCAGGTCTAAATGTGGAGGGTTGCTACAAGTAGCAATTTTTAATTAATCACACACACACACACACACACACACTCCACACCCCACACCCCACACTGTAACGTGATGAACACACATCACTGTTTTGGAATATGCTCTTGTGTGCATTTTACTCAAAACAAAATTTTTTCCTCCATTCTAGTCCAGTTAGAAATTCCTGTTGAATCTTACCAAAGTTTCAGTGATGAAAGATCTCCTGGAAGCACATCACATAGCACAGTACTCGGTACAGATGCCAGTTTACAGGAAGAAAAAGTTGAAGACACGGAGTCTTCCTCTGTTACTGTCAGGACTCAAGAACAGTCTGTTGATACAGGTTCAATTTTTGATTTCTTATTTATTATTGATGTATTTAAGCAACTGATGCTTGGTATTTCATGCATGCATAAGTGTCAAAAATTTTAACAAAAATTCTGCATTCTTGCAGTGTTAACCACGATGGAGAGTGCTTATTTATATTCATTATGGGTTCAGTTTTGATCTTCTGCTTTGGAGATGGATGGCGGTCTTCTGAAGAAGTAGAAATCATAATTTCTAAATGACTGGGTGTAATATATTTGGCATGTGAATGTTGAAATTAACAAATACTTGTTTTCAGACTATAATGTTTCTAATTCTAGATTAAGTTGGACTAACATGTTAAAAGATCATTGTTTTGTCATTTCTGTGCTGCTGGTATGTGGTAGCATTGATGTTTGGGAATCCTGATTGTGCATTTCTTTTCTATATTCTTACATTTTGGTTTCTGTTATACTTAAGCCCTAGACTATTGAGAGGTTTTAGTGCAAATTCATGAAATAGTTCAAACATTTCAGTGTCTGTCTTAATAACATATATGATCTATTTTCTCTTAGCTGGGGAGTGTACTTGCCTTTTTCAAACTAAGTTTTCCTATAAGGATTGTACACTATTCCAAAACACAGTGCTGTTTTGTGATTAGTTCTTGTAACTTTAATACTTGTATCTGCAGCTAAGTGGGGAAACTTAAACTAGGGAATTTGTACTTCATGCTCTATCAAAGAAGCTTAATTTTAAGTGAAACAGGATTTAGAGGGACTTACAGTTGCTCAGCATTGCTAGAGTAATCTTTATGTGTTAGCTTTCATTCTGTTTATTGGTTATTCCAGATTTACCCTCCTGCTTGCTTATTCCTTCTTTTATCCACTCATATAACTGTACGAATGAACTGTCCTCTCCCTTTGCCACTGATGTACACCTTCAGTGCGTGAAGGAATTTATCTCTTCACCTTTGGTCAGGTTTGATGTGTAAATGGTCTTTTGCTATATAAAAATTAGTGTTCTTTATCTTGCTCTCCTTCCTAATCAGGCTGATGATATATCCACCTGCATTCTGACTATGGTGTATCCATAGTCTTCAGTTGATGTCTGTTGGGGCCATGCCTTTCCTTCCCTCTGTTCTGGCAGTGAGTTCAGACCATACAGAATGGTTGCAGATTTTTTGCTAGTCAGGCTGGTGTGACCTTTTCAGTCAGTGAAGTACTTTTGGGTTTAATGCTTTTTTTTTAAACTGATGAGTTGGCACTTACTTTGGCTCATGAAGGCAAACCCACTGTTTGCTTGTACCTGAACAGGTCATTAATACCTCTGATACCAAGGAAGTGCCATTACTGTCTGTATTGGCTCTGAGCACATGAGCTGTTTACAGCCTGCATGCAAACCTCTGAAGCAAAGAAAGGATGTAAAAAGTTTTGCTACTTCCAGTAGCTATTAATTTGTTCTTCTTCTTGTAGCAGGTAGAACCAGTTGAATGTACATTTTAAGTTGATTATCTCCTCTGAGTTATCGCACTGTAATATCACTGGTTTCTTTAAGGTCATGTGCTAACAACTGGTAAAGCCCCTCACAAGTGCTTGTCAGGTAGTGCTGTAATAGTCTGCTGTCCAGGTTAGCTAAACTGGTACCCTGTCTATTAGAAGTTTGCAGCACCAGCAATGTTAGCTGGTGCTGTGCTTTGTAACCCTTCCCTTTGGAATTTGAAGTTCTCCTGCAAGGTGCTCTTGAAACTGAACAGGCATCCTTGAATATAATTCTGTTAAGATGAACAGCCATGTCTTGTTCAGAGATTATCACCTTGGAGTAGCTTTTGTGGATGGCAGGAGGGTCTGGCTGCTGTAGCAGTAAAGAAGCATTAATTTTTTTCCTCCTTCATTGGATCTCTGAAGGATGTCCCTGTTGTTCTTAATAGAAAGACTGCAGACATTTGTGTCACGGGGTGTGCGAAGAAATGGTAGAAAATAGTAATGCTTCTTGGTCCTGTTGGGAATCTTCTGCTCTGGGCAGTCAGAGAGTAATTAATGGCTGTTGTGACTCCAGTCTTAAGCACGTGAGAAGGTGTGCAGGTACAAGCATGGCTCCAAATAGGTGCAGTGAACTGAATTGCTTTAAATTGAAGTGTGCAGGACTTGCACGTTAAGAGACAGCTCTTCTAACAGAGACAGAAGATCGTAGCAGTTTTGAAAATTGAAAGAATTTTTAGTATGTCTGAAAACACTTGCTTTTCAGCTTCTGTCAAACTAATAGAAGATAGGGCAAAACTTTCCACTACAGTGGCTATAGTCACCTTTTAGACATGCTTTTTGTAGGAAAACAGTATGATAGAAAGCATTTTAACTTGAGTGATTCTGCATGATAAATATACTGCACTTCTTGAAGCGTGTTTTTTAGCTGACAAACATTTAGCCTTTTATTTTGTAAATTCCTGCAAATCTTTAGTTTCAAGCGTAGAGCATTTCCAAAGTGACATTTATCTCTTGGAGGTACTCGGTGAACTACAGATTGACAAACCACAATTTTGGTAAGGTCTGAGAATTCGGAGAAGGTAAATCTTGGCTTCTTGAAAGAACACACTGTATTAACAGTATAGAAAAAATGTGTTAATTATTACAGGTGTTCTCCAAACAGTTAATGCAGTATTAAGAAGGCATTTGTTGCAATTAACTTTGTAAAATAATCCAGAAGAGAAGTAGTCACAGAATATTTTCAAAAATAAAGAGGTTTTTACTTTGTACTGTAATATGTATAATCACAAAGCTTTGAGATTAGTTGTCAAATACTATTTAAAAAATGCCTCCTGCAGGGTCACCTATTTTCCACCTTAAGTACTCATTTGGGAGGCAGAGCTTTTCAGGGTGTTTTGAAATGTCTTAGTTTCAAGTAACTGTGAAATCAAAGATGTGTAAAAATCTTTACTGGTGTGTGTGAACTTGGGTGTTGTAGCTGTATGGTCATATTACAGAGAAGGCTTCCTTTTTAAAAAAAGTTTGAGGGCTATAATGTAGTGAGACCTAGTATTTTCTCAGCAGTATGTGTTAGGGGTTACAGCAAGCAAATCACTTCTAGTGACTGAAAGAAAATAGACAAAACAGGCTTGGTCACGTAAAAATGTTACTTTTTTGTGTATTTGTTGCTGAGGGGGAAATCTGTTCTCCTTCCATGAAAAAACTTTAAGGGACTAATGGATAGACTTAAAGATTTAAGTTAAACTGAAATAACCAGCAGGTGTTTTTCCTCTACTTGCATACTTAGATTCTGTTTCAGATTACAGATGTAGTTTACAATTGTCTTTGTTTTATCCCCTTGAGCTTGTTTACTAGGTGTTGGGGTGAGATGCTCCGTTTTGTAAGGGGGAAGTAGGGAGAAGAATTTCCTTGTACATTTGAAATTTATAAAGTAATATGTCTCAGTTCTGTGTTCAGCATTTGGGGAACTTAATTTTGGTGGCAGGTAGATGGGGCAGGACACCAGTATAATGCTGGTGTGCGACTGAAACATGGCGAGTTCAAAAAACTGAACCCTTTGGATATCTTTTGCTGTTGTTGCAACTTCCCTCTGTCTGTCTTATATATTGCTGAGCATTTGTAATTTGGGCTTAAACTGGGGAGAATTCCAGTTGAACGTGTAATACCTACATGTGTGGTGTCAGTCACACTGATGTGATGTGTGGGATATGGCCTTCTGAGCTTGCTTAATGGGATACAAGCAGTAAAGCTGTGGGAACATGACTTGATTCACTTACCTGCCTGAATCCTCTGGTATAACCTGAGTGCTCTTGACACTGGCAGTTCTGTCAGTACTTGAGTGAGGCGGATTAAAGTTAATTCAGCAATATGCATTTGTACTGAGTTCTGACCTGAAGTTCAGCACTATGGGTGATACCTGAAAATCCACAATCCTGAGCATGGATTTTGTTTCATTTAACTGAAGCCATCTCATTTAACATTAGAAATGCTAGACATCCAGCTAGGTGGGCATCCAGATATGGGAAGCAGATGTTTTTATTGGAGAAAACTCTTTAAGGATGGGGAATAAGAACTGTATAGGGTCTTCTTGAGTAAATACTGTCACCTGAAATCGGTGTTCTGTACTTAACAGACATTAAAACAGATGGTTTGTTGAGAAAAGTTTTTTAAAATCCATAGGTCCTATCATGGATAAATATTCTGTAGTTACAAGTGGATCTGTGTTTTCCCATACCTGCTTTAGTCTTACTCATGGGATTGTGCCTCTATACTCCAGTGCTAATGAGCTGCCTGATGAAAGAACAGTAAGGCTTGGCTTTCCCCTGGTAGTAGTGTGTGTAGCATGACAGAGGCCTCTCAGTGTGGGATCTGAAACATCTCAGAAAATAGCCAGAGGCTTCCTGCTCTGGGGAGTGAGTGTGTGTTAGAGTCTGAGCATGCTGTCCTAAAAATAACTAGTGTTGGAGGCTGAAAGCTGAGTTAACTTACTCTGTGGGTAGTTATGAAGGGAACAGATAGGTATCTCTCCAAATCTGTGTGTCAAGCAGTTATGTTCCAAGGCTGCTGTGTGTATTTAAGAGATTTGGGGAGTGGAAAGGGGAGAAGTAGATAGCCAGTTGTCAGAGTAGATGGTGTGGGTGGAAAAAAGGGTATTTCTTCTATGCAAGATTAGCGCAAAATAAAGCATGGAAGCGAAAGTCAAACATATCCTAAATATGAGAAGTTAAGTGTAACATTGTAACCCAGTACTACCTTTTTCTGTCTGTAGGCTTTAATTGTAGTCTCTTCATGGGAATTCATTCTCCATCTGTACAAAAATACTGCAAACCAAACTTGATAAATTCCATTTTCTTCAGTGTGTTGTATTACTGGGGTTTTTTTGCATGGGTGAGTAATGCACCCTGGTAGTACTACTTCTAACTTGCATGATGTATAGGAAGAGCATGGGGTTTATAGCATTTGAATATTAAGAGTTTCTAAGGACAAAAATGCTCTCTTTAAAGAACGTTTTTCTAGTCATCAGTTGGTAGATGATTCAGGATCTGTAGTAGTTGCAGATACTTGTAATGGCAAATACAATTTGGAATGTTAATAAGTTTTAAAATGTGTATGTCTGTAATGTGTTCTGAAAGGGCAGTATAGCATTGCTTGTTAAAACTTAAGACCCTCTTTTAAAAATTTCAGCAGAATTCTGATTAATTACATGTTCTAAAGGATAAACCCCCTATTCTGCTGGCTTTTGGCTCCTCTGATGTTTAGGGACTGGAATTGGTGATTAGGATTTCAAGTTGTCTTTCAAGAAAACAGTGACAGCCTGTTGGCAAACCTTTGCAGCCAGTTAAAGCTCTGTTTCATATCTGAGAACAGGCTTTGAAGCACTGTACAGCTGTTTGTGTGGCTTTAGAGTCAAATCCATTTGTAAGAGTAAAGTTGAGCTGCTTTTGCTTTGCACTGTTTTGCTGTAGTGTTTGTAGTTATGTTTCTTGGAACTCTCTTAAGGTTACTTTTTTATTTGCCTAGATATAGGTCAGGGATTCTATTTGCCTTTATACTTAATACATTTTTCTAACTTTGTCACTTTTAGCTTTGGGTTTCAGTTAAGGAGAAGCATAATCTCTGCATCCAGTTTAAGAGAGCAGCTGTTTATCCTGCAGCATGCCTAGGTAGGATTTGATTCCTTCACCACAGTTTAAAAACTGTCATTTTAAGCCTAACAATACAATATGTAAAGAAGTCCATCCTGCCTTGCTCACTGAAAAGTTCCTTGCAGCTAGACACCACAATCTGGAGCACAGTGTTTCAGTTACACCTCAAAGTACAGGTAAAGCCTTTACATCCACCCAGCTGCTTGCCCCTTCTAAAGGTATGTTGAGATTTGCATAGCAGAGCATTGCACATTTACAAGCTTTTTGTGCACTACAGACTTCCCTGTTCTTATTTTTACAAATTTAGTGCCAGCACAAGGAGGAAACAGTGAGTGGGGGATCATATGAAATACTGTCTTGAGTAGTTTTTGCAATATCAAGTAATGTTTCAGGCCCCAAAACCTCAACTTCATAAATATGTAGCGATCCATGATTATTGATGCCATATGTATGTATTACACCAAGCATCTACTTGAGTGGATTCTGGACACACTGGAAATGCTTGCATGCTGTCTTTGGGTAAAGTACTTTAAGAAGAGCAATTAGGCAAGATGATGTTTGTTTCACAGCTGAGATCTTGAAAGACAAAATTTTTTGAAAATAAAGGAAGAAACAGTTTGCGTGTTAAAATGATGGACAGGAACACCTTTGGTGAGCATAAGAAAAAACCACAAGGTTTCAGAAGAAGTAACACCAAAGAAATAGGTAGATTAATGGGGAGGCTGATGCAGTGGTGTGAAGTGATCCAAAGCACAGTGTAAAAACCGTTAGCTCAAGAAGGCTAATGGTAACAAACAGATAATGTTAAAAATAATACAGATGGAAGCACTGGAGAACATATGCTCTAGAGAGACTTGATGTGTGGTTTATTAAGGCACGGATTCAGGTTGTGGTGCAACTAGAGACACTTTATTGTACATAGAAACTCGTATCTCTGAGCCTGGATACAAATTCCATCTGTATAGAGGAATGAAGCTGGGTTAATTAACATTGATAATATCCAGCTGTGGGCTGGCTTCAGGAGCGGTGGGTTGGCTGACGTGGATAAGGTGCAGCTGTGGCTGGTTCCTGCTGAGTAGTTAAATAGCTCTGAGGGGGATGGAAGAGGA
>JAVJGJ010000002.1:256218-313200 GCA_035590215.1 Microhierax caerulescens
AAAAAAAATTGGCCCCCCCCCCCCCATTATTTTTCATTCATAGAGGTGTTTTTTTCAGGCTGTACAGGAAGCTGTAATGGTATACCTGCCACCTGAACTCTGCAGAGGTGAAACAAATGTCAGCAGTATCACCTCTTTTCCAAACAGTTCAGTAACCTGTCAACAAACAAACAGCTGGGGTCACCTCAGCTACCACCACCCCAGCCTGGAGTTCACCAGTGATTGATTGTTCCTGTTGCTGGCAAAACAGAAATGTGTTGCAGATATCTAAAAAGATAAGGGTAAGGAGTTGTCTTTTGGCCTTGTATCAATAAGCAGCTTAAGCCTATGCAGGTCCCCACCCACCCGCGCAGATGAGCAGCAGCTCCAGCTGATGATGTAGGACAAAACCACTCAGTTACTGAAACCATTTATGTTGTACTGATGTTGATCAGGAGAAAGCAGTGCATTGGGTCAGCTAGATACTGCACATCTCTTTGAGAGCTGGTAACTGGGGGTGTATACTGGGGGAAGGCTTGAGAAAGAGAAGGACATTGGGAATTCCTTCTTAGAAATGTGGGAGATGTTACAGATTTGGAAGCAGAGTGAGATCTGGTGCAAAATTTTCTTGTGAGCTGGATGCATACCAAAGCATTCTTTTTTGAATAATCCTGATACAAGATCACATTTTCAAACGTTGCTGAGTGACTCTCCTGTTGATTTTTACTGTTGAAAAGGCTGTTGTGAATTTTGTTGGACATAGCCATAACATATAACAAGTGAAGTGCTCAAATAAAGAAATGGAAGATGGTTGGGATGACTGAAGATGTAAGGAAAATGTCATGCACAGAGTAGATTTACCTGAAGTGGAGCTTAGGATACCCGTTAATATTGCAAATATTATGAAATATTGTAAGTGGTAATGCTCAATGAATGTAAACAGCTAAAGCTTTGCCTCCCTGTCTGCTCTGAAATACCATGTTCCCAGTATCATAGTATCATGATACTTGTGTTTGGGCTGTTGATTCACTAGGAAAGCACACCATTTCCTCATTATTGAACGACCTCAAATGGTAGTGTTTCAGATAGAAATCTACCGTTACAAGTACTGACCTAGCACACTTCTGCTAAGCCTGTGACAGGTGATGAGGTCATAGCATCCTCTGTTGCTATCATTCCTATTTCAGGCTTTCAGCGCAACATAAATGAAAAATGAAGGCATCATTTATTTATTTATTTATTCCTTTTTTAAAGTGCAAGTCGCCTTCAGGCACCTGCCTTTTGAACTGGAGGAGACAGGCTTTTGAAACACAGCTTCTCATATTTGCATATCTCTTAGTATTAAAGAAGGGCAAGTTTTACTCATTTTCACTTTGTCGTGTGTTAGCTGACATACACTGAACTACTTCAACAGCAAAATTAATTACTTTATGCAAAATGAAATCAGTATTTAAAAGTTTTTATGTAAATTCTGATGCTTCATTTTGGAGTACGTTTTAAGTAATAACATTTCCTGTTAGCTTTTTATAATCAGTTTTGGTGCCAAGGCATGCAAAAAGCTTATATTTTGCCATCGAAATCTGAAAAAAAATAGGGATTTTTTTTTTCAGGGAATGAAAGTTCTCTTCACTTCTTGGCATTGATCACACAGATTTCTAAGCATTTTAAGTTATTCAGGCACCTTCAGGCTATAAAAAACATATACTCCTTTAAAACTCTCCCATTTTCCCCAACCTATGAACTCCCAATGCAAAAAATTTTGGGGTTTTTGTCTGTAATTGCTGTCATTCTAACACTGTTCTAAACTCTAAACTCCCTAATTGAAAAGAAAATGACACTACCCTCAGTTTTTATAGACAGCTGGTAATATTTCCAAATCTATGAAAATATGTGCTCCAGCATTTTCCATAAGGGGTTGAACAATTGTGTCCACTTCTTCCTTCAATTACACCCTCAATATTACGGGGAGGGAGAGTAATGTGAGGTGTTTAAGCAACAGAGGTAAAAGAGAAGAAATAAAAGTAGATGTTGTTGCCAGAATAATGGAACCCCAAGGACAATGACTACATTTTCCTACCGATAGATCAGCTTACAGTCTAAGAGTTTTCTTAATGGTTAGATTTAATTAAACTTCTTTTCCTGTATCTGCCATTAATTGAGCATCTATTTCCACCTCTGTGATTAACATGGACTATGCCAACAGGTTTGTGCAGTATTCTGTAGACTTTTTAACTGACGACTTTTTAAAAATCATTCAAGCAGTTCTAATTCCTTTTAGAATTAATCAGTGTGGAGCTGAATTACAATCAACAGACCTGTTGGTTTTCTACTTCTTAGAGAAGAGTGCGGTGTGATGCAGGAGAGATAAAAGAGTAAGAAAAAGAAAAAAGAAAAAAAAAGAAAAAAGAAAAAAGAAAAAAGAAAAAAGAAAAAAGAAAAAAGAAAAAAGAAAAAAGAAAAAAGAAAAAAGAAAAAGAAAAAGAAAGAAAACCAAAATTTCTAGCTTTTTGCTTTTCTCTGCTCAAATAAGTTAGAAGGGTCATAGCAGTTCTGTAAAGTTAAAAAAGAAATAGGAAAAGCTAAAATCTAAGATAGCTAGACAATCTCTATCCAGAAAATATTTACAAATATGAATATACTTGGCCAAAATAACCAAATAGCCAAACTTTCTTAATTACCTATAATGGCATCTCCTGCTGGCTCCAGGGATCCTGGTGGTGGAGATCACTGATTACAGGTTATTTGATGATTTGGTTCTATTTCTCCAGCAGCAGATGTACTGTACCTTCCTACTGTATGACTACCTGGGTTGGTTGCTATGATGATGTCAAATTTTATAGAAAAATATATATCTGAAGGTGGGAATCAGCTGACAGTGTCTGAGCCAGCAATCAATATTCACTTTACAGTCCCTGGAAAAAAAAATAGGCACTTAGAGAGCATAATTCCTAAAGCAGATGTCTAAAATAGCTCAGCTAAACTGAGCCCTGGAAGTGCTGATTTCTCTCCATCAAATACAGCAGCAGCCTATGGTGCTTAGCTCAGAAGTGGAGGCACCATAACATGGATGTCTGGGATGTGGCAAGATGTTTCCTATTTAGGGGTGTGATTTACAGAATATGCTGCTATCGGGTAAGGTGGACACCATATATACAGAGCTGATTATTCTTCTGCTACTCACAACACAAGTATCTGAGAGCTGACTCGATGAGTGAGTTCAAGCTTAATTCCTCCCCATCTCAGCATGCTATACCAGGTGTTCAATGCTGCTTGAGAGAGCCAGGAGCTTGGCAGGGCAATAGTATTCCTCTGCCTTGGGTTCATGGCTGGCTGTGCAGATCCCATGTGGAAGGGCCACAAGAGCAGCTGTTGGAGCAAGGGAGAGCAGCATAATGTTGGAGTAGCCTGGCATGATAAAGTCCCCTCTCTTTCTTCCCTGTGGGTCTCTTGAAGCTTGTGTAAAATGATATTTAAAAGCTACATCAGAAGGGTGTTTATGAGTAAATGTAATCCATGGGAAGAAGGCTCCAGTTTCAGGAGGTTCAAATGCCGCTCAGCAGCAAGCCTTGGTCAGCAGGAGACAGTGGAATAATGGAGGAGACATATTTCCTTTAGAGTAGGTGAAAATTTGCCGGTGCTACCTCCCATCTGCTGGGCTTCAGCTAGGATCCCTCAGATACCATGAAATGAATTTTCAGACAGTTAGGGTCACTCTGTATGCTATGAATTAAGTTAAAATAAACTGAATTCAGAGAGGCTGTTTGCATAGCTAAGGAATCTTAAAATTACTAAGACTTTGAGGGACTGGATCCTTTCTATTATCTCAAGCCAAATAGTGGAAGGGTATTTTTATATGTGAAATCCCAAACAAAGTCACAGAAGTATAGGCTGAAAGAAGTTATCCACTCCAGCCTTTTACATATTTTACAGGTTTATCTGCTGCACTATTTTGAGTATATTATCTAATCTCCCTTTAAGTATTTCCTCTTCTGATATCTCAGAGTTTTCTCTTGGCAGACTGCTCCATTGATGAGTAACTTTTATTTGGAGACTTGTCCTCACACCTAATCTAAATTTGTTATGTTTTATGTGAATATTCTCCATGGTCAACCATGATCGAGTCTCTCTCTTTCATCTTGTTTCTCTCAAAAACTCCTTACAAGTTCCATATTTTGTTTAAACTATATGTCCTTTCCATCTTGTTCCTTATATCTTGCAGCTTTCTTAATGTTCTTCATCCCTGATGCTTTCTCATCTTCACAGTGTGAAGGTCAAAGGATATCCTAAGTGAGGCCTCAACTGTCATGTGAATATGTGATTTATTACCTCCCTATTCTTAAGTACAGTTCTTTGAATATGTGTTCTTTCTATACCAGTAGTATTTCTGATTTTCATTTGTATAGACACAAAGCCTAAAAATGCATTTTAACTGGTTACTTTCCGTAAGTTTTTGGAACAAAAATAATTCACTGTGTACTGTAAATAATGACTGGAACAGATTTCTTTTCATTAAAAAACATTTGGGTTTGCAATATATATATGTTCTGCCTTATGCGCTATAGAATGTTTCCTTCCCCTCCCTAATCTGGGAACTCGATGACAAAAGTTGCTGTTGACCAGTCCTTCAGCTTTTCTACATAACAAGGACCTGTAAAGGAAAACTCCTGCATTCTCTTTTAAATACTCAGAACTCCCAGAATATACATTTTTGCCTGATTTTTACTGTCTTTCCCTAAGTTTCTATGTCTTTATGCACACAGTTAGGCTCAAAGAGTGGGTTTCCCTGAATATGGACTATGTGAAACTAAGGATCAAACTAGTCCATATATTCTACCAACAAATAATATGGTTTCAGTCAAAATAATCTGTCTGTTATCCATTTTACTCAATATTTTCTTAGCCATGTAACTTATTTTAACATTATTTCACAGTTTGCTAGCTGTTTGCCTACCAGTCGTATTTCCTAATTTGAAGAACCTAACTGAAGTGTGTAAGCCAGGTGCAGAGTCACCCCTCTGTGATCAGTTAAGGGGTGCACCTCTCTCAGGTGATCCACTTACCTATGGTCTGAGAAATAGTAGTGTTGCTCTTCCAGAAACTGCCGAAAAGCTTACTGTGACTGGGCTCAAATTGTCAGTACTTCACTGCCTTTATAGTCAGGTAAAATGAATTCATTGGGAAGACATGCAGTTGCCAAGCTGTGAGTACTCCAGAAGTGCGAGGGAAAGTGTGTCACCACTGAGTTTTATGCTGCCCTCATGGCACACAAGGGAACATGCAGTCCTGCACTGCCTTTCTTACCCACACCTGCTCTGGTCCACCTCTCTGAACTCATTTAGGATTTTCCGGTTCAAACACCTTCTTTCATCTTCTGCAGTATTACATGGGATGCAATATAAAAATCCAACTTAACTGTTTCATTTACAGCATCATCCTTCTCCATGGAGCTCAAGATCATGTTATTGATTTAAGCAGCCTGATAGTCACGTCAGTTTAAATACTAATGAACATTTTTAATAGACCTTTCATTAGTATAGTATGCTTAATATGAAAGGTACTGCAGCTAAAGACATCTTGAAAGGACTTTAAAACAAACCTTCAAGCACAGCTGGTCAGCATTAAGCGTCACAGTGCTTACAATCCCCGATGTTGATGTTGACATGAAGACAGTTTTTGCTATCTGGAGTCCTATGGCATTAAGAACTGTTTTCCAAATATCCTTCTTAGTAGAAGTATTCTGAGTGGTTTTCCCCTGGACCCTAAGGAGTTTCCACAGTTTTGAAAGCCTGTTTAATTGTCTGGTTTGTTTCCTGAATGCCATTTTAATCCATCTCTAATCTTCATTAATAACAACATTATAATTACTTCATTAACTTTTCCAGATAAAGCATTTAAACTCTTCAGGACCAAATAGCTTTTTGCTGGATCTTGTACTAATTGCTTCATCTAATACCACAACCCTGAGCTTTAAATGTATTTAATGAAAACATAAAGCTCTTGTTTAGTGTAAAAGTGTTACCGAAACCTGAAGAACGTGTGGTGCAAAGGTAAAGATAGTAACTTGTTGTATTACATAGCTTTTACGGATGCATTTTGAAACACTGACAAGGAAGAAAGCTCATTTCCCAAGGGTTAAAATAATACCCTTAGACATTAGCCTTTAACTTGTTTTGACATCTTTGTTCCTGCGTAAAGGTTAAGTAATATGGTCAAATTTTATAAGTAATGCTTTATTAAAGAAGTAACTTGCATTAAGGTTGTAAAATTGAACACCAGATCAGGAAATAATAAAAAGTAAAGGTTGTATCATAAAGTTAACTGATCCGTAGAGCTAGTGTTCCCCAGATAAGGTATGTGCTCAGCTGCCTACAGGACGTGCCGTTGTGAGTTACTGCTGCTGAATACCTTAACCTTTTAGCTTCTTCTTTCCTGAATATTTTCATTTACAGCCTGAACATTGAATGAAGGTAGGCTCTTATATTAACTTTTGCTTTGCATTTGTTGGAAGAAAAGAATAGCATATTGAACCCCTGTGCCTCCTTTTTGCTGAGCATATAAACAATATGCTGTGTCTATGTATCTCTCAGCCCCAATTCTGATTCTAGTCTACCTGCTAGCATGAAAGTCTTGTGGTTTTGCCTGAAGAGCCTGTGTACATACAGTTACAGTCAGGGAACTGAGGGACAGTCAGGCTGAGGGACAACTTCAGTTGCTTCTCAGATGTGTAATTGCCATTTAGATACTTCTAGTGCATTTCAAGGTGAAGTCAAATGACATCAGTGGGTCACTGCAGAAGGTAATGTAGCATGGTATCTTGACTTTTTGATGAAACGCAATGGAAACATTTACACAGGCTCCTCTGAAGTATCATCTGGAAGGCAAAAGCTGATAGCTGATGAGTGGGGGAAAAAAGGCAACCTTGAACAATGGGGTGGTGCAAGCATTGTTCAGCAGTAGCCAAACATCAGTATGTTATCAACACAGTTTTAACCACAAAGCCAAAACACAGCACCACATTGGCTGCTATGAAGAAAGGGAACTCCATCCCAGCTGGACCCAGTCAGGTGGGTTTCTCCAGCAGTCTGCTTGCTCAGAGAAAGCTGTACTCTACACCAGGGCATTTTGTTCATAATTTTTTTCAGATCTTAAACCAAAAGTCTGAGTGTTACTGCATATCTGTGCAGACTGCAATGGTACCTTACAATGCAAAATTAGCATTTTGTGTGTGTAAATTATTTAAATGGCAGAGCAGAAATAAAACTTGTGGACTTAGACATTGTAATATATTCAGGGCTTTAGGTTTTTAAGTTAACAGGTCTTTTGACATGGAAAGAGATGAAATATGCTATTTCACATCTTTGAGGAGACTTGTATGTTAAACAAAGGCTTTAGAACTGAATCTACCTTATTTGTAAGGTACTCACTGCTGTCATTCTAACTGAGCACGTTACTTGACTTGAGGACTGGGTAATGTAGCTGAGAACAAACAATGAACTATTGAATGAATGATCTTGTTGCACCCCACAAGAACAGAGCATGCATTGTGGGGCACTTGGTGATGCACATCTCTGAGGGAAACTGAAGATGCAAAGATGCAGATACCAAGATGAGGTATGAAATCTTGTCCATATCGGAGTGAAGGAAGTGTTGCCATTGTATGGAAGGAACTAGAACTTTGAGAATGCATTAACAGCTTAATTCTGGAAACTGTGGGGCAACAGTGCTGTGCAATGAAACTTGAGAGATCTCTGTTGCTTTAAATTTACCTGGCTAAATTTAGCGAATTTATTTAGTCAGTCAAGTGTGGACAATTTCAGCCTACAAAGAACTTCAGAAGCAGACCTTATTATCGAGTAAGAATTCAGTAAAAAGAGACTGAATCTGCTGTGTTCCACCCTGAGGTTTTAATAGGGAAAAAATTTTCCAGGCAGGTATTTAGACACTCATGGCAGGATTAGGGACTAGTGTTATTTTATATATTTGGGGGGGGGGGGCTATATATATTTATACTTATATATTTGTTTAATATACAGGAAATATATATTATGGAAGTGTATGTATAAGAAATAAATTTATTGGTGTACTGCACTTATCTATTCTATTCAATCAAAATTTACCATGGAAATTTACACTGTTTCCTTTTCTGGTACAGCAACAGAAACAGTGACAGGACTGAGTATTTAAAAAATGGTCAGAAATGGATGAAAGAAAATCCATCAGTCATTTCACAAGAGAAAATATTTCTTATAAACTGTCTTTTGAGATGAAGAAAATATGGATAGTAAGGCATACAATTGGAACTGAGAGAAACATGGTAGCACACTGATCAATCATTCAGGTTGTGCCCAGGACTGTGGTTCTTGGCTCTGCTGGACAAAGGTCATTCGGCTTACAAATAGTTACTATCTAAACAACAGGAACTAAATTAACCTCAATAAACCATTTGTGTGAATTGTGTATAGGAAGCAATCAAATGACACTCTGAATGAGAGCATCTAATACTCAGCTTTTGCTGAAGACAACTTGGAGCACTGTAACAATGGAAATCACACATTGTCATAAATTGCATTCATTTCTCATGAATCTTTTAATTCCTAACATTAAAAATAACACATTTTAGAGGTCTGCTCAGAGCTTTTCCTTTATACTCTGACTCTGAATGCAGGCTCAAACCTACTAGATCTCTTCCTGGAGAACAGGAGAGAATGGTTACAGGGTAATTAATGTTATCTTGGCATTACTTGCAGATAATGCATGTGAGACCGTCAAGTAAATGGAAGTAATACATCTAGGTTGCTCTCAGCTTCAAGAATTAACTGGATTGCATCAGGATTACGTAGTTTTTGAAAAAAATAAAGAACATAGAAATAAAAAAGATCTGACTATAATGTCTACTACAATAATTAACTATTGTTAATTTAGCAGAGTCATGCAGTGAAAGTATAGATACATTTCATTCTGATTTGTTTGAGAAAAAGAATAGTTGTTTTACTAGAATGTTTTTTAAGTAAAGGGATTCTCTCTGACATAGGTCCCATACATGGGACTTGGGAAAGTTTCCATGCTTGTGCCAGCAATCTAATGAAATCACAGTCTGGGGATCAGTAACTAAAGCATGGGATTTCATGCCTGACTATATGGCCCTAAATCCCGTGACTGATTCACAATGCGATGTCTGGGTCAAGGGATGGAGGTAAAGGGGGTAAGTCAGGTGTAGAATATGACAGCTAATAAAGTTTTTGGCTTGAAATTAGTGGAACTAAAGCACATGTACAGGCATTGAAGAAGTGCTAGGAAAATCCTTAATTGAGGGAGTGGTTTTGGATAACTGAATGTGATGTTTATTGTGGGCTCTGGGTTAGCTAACAGAAAAAGTGCTAGCCTAAGGACAGAAAGCCATATTTGAAGTAACATCTATTTTAGCCTAATAGCCCTTTTAAAATTCCTTTGCTTTTGCAGTTTTGGGAATCTGATGGATTTTAATTGGCTTGATTCATGTAAAAAAATGGATATTCATTCAGGATCTGGTCACAAGCTCACTGGTGGTAAGGGAATACATGGCTGTGTAGTCCAGTGCAAATGTTTTGTCACAGGAGCATGAACTTGGCAAGGCAAAGATACTCTTCTTATGCAGTGAAGCCACCAGTGGGTTATGTGTCTTGAAAGAGTCCCGTGAAGACCATTACACCGAGTCTCTGGCCCCATATTCCTGATTCCCTATATGTCGTACAGAAAGACTATTTTAGATGTATTTATTGAGTGTCTTACAACTGTTATTGGTATTGTTTTTCATTTTTCTCAACTTCTAAGCCAAGCTCCTGCAGTATCATGAGGTTGAATGTTTATGCCTCAGGGGAAGAGGAAAATTATAACTAAAGAAATATTGAAACTATTAGGAACAGTTTTCTGCAGAGTATATTATTTGATGATCTTCAAGTCATATATTACATGAGGATAAGAAAAGGTGTAGTCCACTGGAAAATGATCGTTCCCAGCTTTTGGGTGGTACTCTGTCATTTCTAACGCTCCATAGATCACCAGGAAGCCAAATTGTGTCTTTTGTCTGTTTTGAGTTACATGCAATACATCTGGGAGAAAGAATGAAAAAAAAAAAAAAAGTGTTTTAGCATTCAGTGTCCTTTTTCCTTTTAAATATCAGCTTCTCATCACTTGATCAAATAATTTAACTTTTTTTCATTTTCAACTCAGTTTTTATTTTTATTTCCTATATGCTTTGTTTTACTCCTTTTTTGGTTTTTCTTTCCTCATGCTTTTTGCTGTCTATATCCCTCTGCACATTTGACAGTGGTTTAGCTTGTAGAAGGGCCATAGTTAACAGGTGAATCTTGTCTGAATAAAGGGAAACTTATTACATGATTTTCCCTGTAATTTTAACGAATTGCCTGCTGAAGTTCTTCAAAATACGTAAGTTGTGTTTGCAGAAAGGGGTTAGTGGGTAGGCAAGAGGATTAAAAAAATATGTGAAATACATGTGTCACTGCTCTGTGGAGTACAGTATATGCTTGTCCTGGGTCCTCCCTCTATCTCTGTATTTCTCTGTTTAGATAGGGGCGTGTCTGTTAATCTATTGCCATCACACCTCTCTGACAAAGACAGATCTATCACTAGAAGCTTAACTATTACACTGTCTAGAAAAGGAACTGGAAAAGAGCACATCAGGCTTGTCTTATACTGCTTCTTTCCGCTGATACCAGTATCACAGTCCCCGTTTCCTAGCCTTTTCATGTAACATTCGATATATGGCAGTCTTCATATGCAAACGCTGGTGGGGCTGGCATTATTTTAACACTATCAGAATGCATGTGCACATACCCCATCACCTTGTGTGCTTGCCTTGAGCGAAATGTAGGCTAAGGAGAGCATTCTGTGAAAACGTCAAGTGTTTAACGTAAAGCTAACATGGTACTCGGTACTGTTGCAGCTTTAAGTAATGCAAGAGTTTCACGGTTGCTCAAGTGCTGCAAGGAAAACGTTCTCCCCTCTGAACACCCTTCACAGCGCTGCGCCAGCAAACTGCAGGCGCTCAGCCCCGTTTGGGATCGGTGGAGTTAACCAAGTTAAGCTTACCGCCAGTTAGCCGCGTTGGGCAGGAATGCAATTTGTGTTTACCTATATAAGGAAACCTGTTAGACTTAAAGGAGCTCAGCAGGGCTGCGGCTGCCGGCAAGCGGGGCAGGGCAGAGCAGTGCGGAGCGGGGCAGGGCAGCGCGGAGCGGGGCAGGGCAGGGCAGAGCAGCGCGGAGCGGGGCAGCGCGGAGCGGGGCAGAGCAGAGCAGAGCAGCGCGGAGCGGAGCGGGGCAGCGCGGAGCGGAGCGGACGGGGCCGGCCAGAGCGCGGCACCGGCTCGGCAGCGCGGCGCCCGCCCGCCCGGGCAGGACTGTCCTCCCTCTCCTCCAGCTTCTGGAAGAAAGAAGACAAACTGTCACGGGGCAAAATGGAGAAGCAGGTATGTCAGGCGGATCCTCGCAGCTGGAGGGTGGCAGCGTTCGGGAGCGGAGGGACTCGGGGCGATACAGTTGCTGTTCCCTCCTAAAATGGCTTGCGCGGGTCCCAAGGGCTGCAGAGCAAGAGCGGGCTGCTTGCGGGCGGCGGCAGCTGTGTGAACAATTACTTTAACTTGTCTGACTTTCCGGGTGCTCCTAGTTCGGATGCACCATCTTTTCATTGGCGAGACTCTCAAACTTTCTTATCTCTGATAGAACACAGATGTGAGCTGAGACTGGAAGTAAGGAGGAGATGCTTTGGTTAGCTGGCTGAAGCCCTGCAAATGCACACTGTTCCGATCCTAGCGTGTCTGGGAAAAGAAATCCTGGATTATCACACTTACTCTTTCTTATCTGGAGATGTACGTTTTGTAAAAGGTGCGCTCCTTTAGCATTCCCGGCCTTTCAGCGCGCTTTATTGTGATGCATATGCATGCAGCTAGACAGCATAGCTGGAATGCGTTTGCTGGAATACAGGGAGTTCCTGCGGTAATAAAAGGTTTTTCTGTGAGTTAAAAAATAAACTGCGGGTACCGTTCTAGGAATTGTAAGCAAAACTTGCTCTTCTGCAAGAGGGATTGCCCCTGTTCAAAACAAGCCTACGGGCTTCTTGGGAAGTATTTGCATATTCTGATAACCTTTACAACAGGCTCCAGGTAAAACTCTCACAGAGATAAATAGAGATTGTTCCTTGAAGATTTTAATCAGGACATAATGAAAAATAAAAACTTTAAGTAAAAAAAACTTTTTAAAAACAGCTCTCTAGTTGGAAGAGTACTGCTGTGCAGTCTTTCAGGACAGTCACTGCTGAGTATCAGCATGCTAACTGTGGAAGCTCGTTTGAGTTTTATGCAGCTATGGTATAAAAGATAGGAACGGGAAAATACTTTCAGTTGATTTCTCTGAGTACCTTCTAAGAAAAAAAGGAAATGCAGAGAACTAGTCAGAAACAGGTGACTGTTTCAGCAAAAATCATGTTTCGGCATGATTTTGCTTTTCTGACCTTAGCAAACTATAGACATAGGGTTGCTTTTCACTTCTTTTCATGGTTATTCATATTTATGCATGCACATGCATGTGAACACACTAATTACGGGAGATGTAGCTACAACTTTCCTAGGAGTTAAAGTGGGAAAGTAAAATAGATTCCTATGCCTAAGGGTTTAGAATCTTACAATGAAGACTATTATTATTTTAAAACTCTCTTCCTTCCAAATGTTTCTGATTTTTTATGAATGAATGTCTACTTGAAATTAATAATAGGGTATTACCTGGTTAAAATTCATTGAGATTAAGGAACAGTCAGAACCGAAACTCACTGGTGTAGATACAGATTCTCATTCATTCATATGTAAGACTTTTCTAAACTCCTGACTTTGAATGTTTAGTGAGTTATTAATGGAAATAGCCATAGTAGTTTCAACAGAGACTTCTATAGGAGCATCAACATTGCAAAGCAGGTAGCAAGTTCCTAAACACTACTTCAGCACTGAAGCTAATGGATTCATTTTCATGAAACACCTTTGGTCTTGCTGGAAGTTCTCTGTGGCAAAGAAATCTGGGTTGATGCACCAGAACCATAAATTTCACTTGTCTCACTTTTCGTTCTGGTGTTTTTGCAGATAACTTTTATTATTGTGAATTGAGTAGGATCACAGACTCTTAGAAGGGGTGTTACTAATCAAGGTGTGAATTTAAAGTGCAGGAGAAGACTCCAGGGAAACACATTTTAAAATCTAAAATCACCTTTTCTCGAGTCTTTCTAGTAAATTGCATTGCCCTCATTAGTTTAGTGTCTAGCTATGCTGCAATTATTAATGGTCTTTTGATTTCCCAGTGCAAAGCAAGGTAGAAACCTGATTCAAAGCCTGCACTGTGTATTCTGGGTTGACATGAGCTTATTCTGCTCCAGGATCCGAGCAGCCATCCTTGCAGCCATGCTAGTGCAGGGCTGGTCCCGGCTGCAGCTTGTCCCTAGGTGAGCTTTGTGGTTGTGACTTTTTCAGGAGGACACGTGGAGGTGTGGGACCTCATCCCATTCCACCACAGTACACGCCTTGCATCCTCCTCTGCTGTCCATGGCATGTGTAATGGTAGAGTCTGCAGCACCACAGTGGGGTCTGCCTAAAACCAGTGCCTGCTCTGGCATTTTTACCTCTGCTTGGTTCTGTCTCTGTAGTGTTGCGTGAGTTTGCATTGGCCTGGATGCACAAAAACCAAATCCTTTTCAGACCAGGATATATGGCTGGAAGATACATCCCAGGGAAATTTTATCCTTGTTTACACTAAGAGAAGAATTTTAAGTAGATGAAGTAATTTTAAGTATGGGTTAGATCTTATCTATTATCTCAAACCACAAGAAAATCTAGTAGCCATGGCTGGGTTATACAATGACCCTTCTGCCTGAGCTGCTGCAAGCCAGCCTCCTACCCTAGGCACTGGTCTCCAATTCATGTTAATAGGTGACCTGTTTCATTCACTGATTAAAGAAAAAAAAACCCTAACATTCATTCTGACCCTATTTAAAGGTTAATTTTTCATTCATTCAAGGATTCTTTCATATCAGCTCTAATGATAGAACTTTGCTCAGAGTGCAGTGATGGTATTGCGTTGGATTGTATATTTTGGAGATGAATGTGCTGAACCCAGGCAAAAGCACTGAGCACAGCATGTCTGTGCATACACCTATAGTACCAGCTTTAGTTCTGTAACTGAGACAAGACTGAAGTGAAACAGAAGGAGTTGGATTTGACAGTCTGAAGTTTAATGCATGATTGAGTTGGAATTTGTGTTTGTATGCCAGAGATGAAAAGCATCAAAGTATTTAAAGGTATGGCAAAAGCCTTGGTTACTTGAACCAAAATTATCTTTTACCTCCCTGTTGTACTACAGATGGATTAATCCATGAGAGCTATTGCTCATTTGTCACTTTTTAAATTGGAGAGTGCTTGATATATTTAGCATATAGTATAAAATTTTTGTTTCGAAATGAATGAACATGCTAAATGCTTCAGTGTTTTCAACATTTAATAATCTGCTCATCCTACAAAGAAAGTTGGGGGGGTTTGTGTGCTTGACTTACAACCATCACCTCATACTTTCATTTTTTGCTTGGCGTATAATTTGAAGCTGAGTGCTCTTACACGTTGGCAAGAGGCAGCTGGGCACATCACATTTTTTTTCTGCTATCTTTTCACTTATTCAATAATAAAAAAAAGACTAGGCTTTCAAAGGTGTAACTGGAGAGCTTGAAATAATAAAAGAACATGCTGTACTATTTGCATGCTCCCTTTAGGGTTTTGTTAAAGGCTTTACCATTCCATTATGCTATCATTTTGTAGTGTAAGCATTTTATATGTCATGTGTGATTTCATTGCCCTTAAGTGACCTTGGTAAATTCCTTATTTCCCCTGAAGCACATGCCTAATTGAAAATTGCCATCTGCAGTTGCAGAGCTCTAAGCAAGAACTCTAAGAATAATGCAAGAGGGAAATGGGTGTTCAGAGAGTGGGGCAAGAGCACTTCTTCTGTACCTTGCACTGTATTGCATGAGGTTAAATCTTTGCTTTGAAGATGAATGATAAGGGATTATAAAAGGGCATCTTAATCTCTCAACCCACTTAATCTGCTTAATACTGCTATCCAGAGATCATGTGATCCACAAAAAGTATGCATTGCCTTTTTTTTTTTTTTTTTTTTTTTTAAACAGCAGCAGGGAGGACAAACAGGAAAGCAGATATTTATTTTCTATTGAGCTGCAGGAGTCTCTTTAGTGCTCCATCTTAGCATAGTTCTTTGTGGAGAAGCAGCATACTATGTGTAAGCATGACCTTTTAGAGAAGATAAAACTGAAGCAATTCCCTCATCTAGAAATACAGATCATGTTCTGTAATGAACAAACTATGTGGCTTCCCTTATTCCTTTGTAACAGCCCACTTGAGTATTAATCTTCTGTTCTTTTTTCAGAATATGGTTCCCTGAGTTTGACTCTCCCCACCTGGGCTGTGCACACACACACGCTCCCTCCCCCCTCCTTTTTTTTTTTTTTTCCTTCCCCTGGACAACACTAATCTGACAAGTACCTAAATTAGTGTTCAGAGACTCTTGTAGTTTTCTTCGTTAAGAAAACATTCTGGGTAACTCCAGTTCTCTCCTATTTTTTACATGGTCTTTATGTTTCGTGATCTTGACTTCAAGAGTATACTTGGCTAGAAATCCAGTACCAGTTTCTGCACTATTTACTCTGGACCTGTGGGGAAAAAAAGTTGTAGTATTTAACAGATGCAATTGGTACAGCTATACTTAAAGATCCTGATGGGTAGTTGAAAGGAATGAAAACTTAATGTTTAGGGAAAATCAATGCCTAAGTTATAACTGCTTTGGAGTCTTCAGAATGATGTTAACTTCTGCTTCACCCTCTCGTTCTCTGAAATGCTTTCTTCCTTGTGTCTTGCATAACATCAGAGTGACAATCTAGGTCTAGCTGTGAATTGCAGCGTTGTTGAGAACCTATCCAATCTTTGTTCTTGTGGACTGACTTCTCTTTGTACTGCAGGTCCATAAAAATTTGTCATCTCTTTTGCTGAATTCTCTGGTGGTTTTTGCCTTTAATCTTTCATTAATGTTCTGTTTAAGAATTTCAAAGTCTTGCAATTTGTTCACTGAGCTACAGCTTGCTACAGCACTTAATTTACTTCATGTCTGCTTTTCCTAATATGCCCAGCAAAGGTTTCTTCATTTGAGGTGCTACTGCCTGTTCCTAACAAGAGAAGTGTACTTTAACATACTGCTACTACTTGTAAACCTCTACACCTCAAATTCTTCTGTAACTTGAATTCTTACGCCTTTGCATTGTTTAGGTGGAAGAAGGTTTTTCTTTAACTGTGTTATGATGTGCCAACTTGTGTGTATTATACTTTGCATGCAGCTTAAAGGAAGCCCAAGCGCTGCCTTGACAAACACACTGGAGCAGAGTGCTTTATGAAGAATGGCTGCTAACAACTGCACAGTCATCAATATAAACTTCTTCTATGTCATGCTTTTCCATAAACAGACTTCCCTTCTGCTTTCTGTAACTTGCGTAACTACTTCTGTTTGAGACTTTTTCCTGTGATTGTCTTGAATGAACTGATTAGTGACTCAATCTTGACAGTTTCATTTATCCTTTTCCCCAAGTGCATGCTGTTGGTTTGACGTCATCATCTTGGCTGCACTGGCAGGTGATTTTTTTTTTATGGCGTTGAGTTGTAAACATATTTGCTTATTTTAAGCTCCCACCCCTTTGATTCCCCATTTGTGGATGGATACTCTTAACCTGGATTGTTTCGATGATGTACTTCCTAGCATAGCCCTGGGGTTGTGCTGACAGCTGTTGAACAGTGCATCAAAGTGGAAGGCGGACTGTAAAGTTTTCAAGTCACCTTCACTGTCAAAGCCTGCTGTTGTGGAGCTACAGTAAGGTCTTTCTTGATGAGAAAAAGTAATGTTGTCATATATCAGTTATATGTCTGATGTTGTGCCATTCGGGTTTTAATTTGGTGTGTTCTTAAGTCTTGTAACTCTTGTGGGGGTACCACACATGCTAAAGTAGAGTTAAAGGGGTTTATGAGCTCATACTGGTGCTTTTTTTTTTTGTTCTTTTCACCTGTATTTGCACACATCTCTTTTGTTCTTAATGGCATGTATAGAAAGACAGCCTGCTTAAACAAGACTTTCTCCATTTCTACTGACCACCTTTATATCACTTTTTAAAAAGTCTTTTGAGCATGTACTGCTTAGTGGGAGTAAAGGCTTTTGAATACACAAATATGGTACATAGTTGGTTTAGTTTTCATTTTCACAATCCTTGAACAAGAGAATTTTTGCTCACACAAAGTGAATATATTTCAATCATTTTACTTTTTTTTTTTTTTTTTTTAATTTTACGTTTTACGTCAATCATTTTACCTTTTGGTACAAAGGTCCTTTTTCCCACCTTCTTCACTATATTAGATAGGTTTTAGCGCTTAAGAAAAGGCACTTTTTTAACAGCTTTAATTTCTAACAGAAATCATGAGTCTTGTATCTCAAAGCTTGTGGAATAATTCTTGCTTTGCAAGCTTTCTCATACTTAAGTCCTTGTCTCACAAGTTTTATTTCAGAGTTCTGGGACTCCTTACTGTTTCTGCCACCCATTAAATTCAATTAAATGGTAGGGGTGGAACAGGCTAGACTTGAAGTGAAAATACTTAGTTCCTAAAGTTCTAGGAAATTATGCAATATTCAGAACAGTAGCAAAACCTTTCCCTTGTAGTGCTCAAAGTTAGAATTTTGGCATATAGGAAAGAAGATGGACGTAAGCATTTAAGTATAATTCCTTTGCACTAAACTGGAGACTGGAAATTTCAGCATCTGAAATGTAAATTGTGCCATTTGGCATTGGCTTCAAAACATGAGCGAGCTGGAAAGGTTAATATGGGACTGATTTGTCCTGTCCTTCACTTCCCCTTATGAAGGGTTGTACCTTCGCAGTGGCAAGTTTGACAGATACCTCTCTAAATTCTGTAGCGGCGCTTCATTGAAGAGAGGGGGAGGAACTATCATTGTCTAGCCTGTATTTTAGATATGCCTTACTACTCTGAACAGAATGATTCATGGCTACAGGATACGTTCAGGCAATACCTTTTGTTTTTAATTTATCAGGAAATATTATGAGATCATTATGATGAAACAGCTCTTCCCCCAGCTGTGTGTTATAATGCTTATCTCTGTGAGTATTGGTGCTGTTTGGTCTTTACTGAAAGCATTTTCCCTATAGAGAATAAGGCAGTTCATTTTGTTTTCCCCTGGAATATAGGAGATGCAGGCATTTCTACTCTCAGCTCTTAGATTGCATTGTGTCTCTGCAGGTGCATTATAGAGCCACCTGCAGCCCTTCTGTTAGAGGGGAATCAAGGTCTGCACAAATGTATCTGGATACATAAGCTTAAAACAAGCTTTTTGAGCATAGGCTGCAGATAGCTTCTCGAAGGTTGCCTTGCAGGAGAGAGTTGCTTAAGCTTTTGGCAGTTCAGATTGAGATGTTCTGTCAAATTTATCACTTGGAAAGTAATGTGATGTAGTATCTGTTAAAATTTTTGGTAGCTAGTAACTTGTTGATTGCTGTAATAACAGGAGTAGAACCACATTCTGTGCCCATATGCATTAATCTTAAGCCTTAAAATAGGCTTTTTTGTCTTTGTGGTCCCTTCTCTTATTTCTGCACACTTAGTTTGCTGCTAAAGTATGTCATCCCATACTGTGACTTGTGGCCTACAAACACTTACTGTAAATAACTGTCTCTGAAGGTGCCTGTTTCAGATATGTCTATGTTGTTTTATGTGAAGTGCCTGCAAAAAGTCATTTTTAATGACGTCTGTTGTTTCCTGACCTAGACAACGCCAAGGGCACAAGGCATGGAATAGATTAATTTTACCTGCAACTCATAATTTGAACATCTGTACACATTAACTTTCATTTTCTAGTAAAATCTTTTTATTTGGAGGTTTAACAAAATCTAGTTCGTGCCCTTGCGTTGGACAGTTTTTCTGAAATATGAAAGTCAGCTTGTGCCTGACTTCAGTGCTTGCATGGCTGATGCATCTCACATCAGACTTTGGAGAGGTTCTATACCTGTTAGGTAGATAGGTACTGAAGACTTTGACAAGAAATTGCAACCTCTTTAGTTGTGAACAAGTAGGGGAGTTGATGTGTGTGTGCAAGGAAATGCTATCAAAACCTTGACTAAGGTGACTGGTGTACTCTTAATGCTCCTGATGGCCACTCTAGTGCTAACAGTCTTGATGCTGCCCTCAGCACAACTGTCATACTGGCAGGGACTTAAATTAGTTACGCTCCTAGGGCATAGTTCAGGTTCCCTGAGGAGTTTTGCTCTAATGGAAGTCAAACCTGGTTCTGAGACTTTAAAAATGCCATGTAGTATTAGGTGGCAGGTTTGGTATGTGGGTATATAATGGCAGCCTCAGTTGGGCAAGTTGCTGCCAATCTTGGCTCTGCTGTTCTCTGTGACCTGAGGAAAAAGAGAAGGCAACAGTCCTGTGACTTGCAGTTCAGAGACTGCAGAAAATCTGTTCCTACTGAGGGGTCCATAAGAGCTCAAAGAAAAAAAAGAAGGCATTTTGTAAATAGGCTTAAATTTTTGTACATTACCTCATTAGAAAATTCTGCCTGCTCAAAGTTAGTTGTCCTGTTACTACATATGTGTGTTAATGTCAGGAACAACATGTGAAGAAAAAAGGGGTCTTGACTTGTGTTACTGATGAGATCTTAACCGTACATGTATAGGGAGTAGGCTGGCAAACTTGCTTTGACAAACACCTAAGGCATCCAGTTGTCACTGAATAGGTGCTAATATGTGAACCCCTGGCATGTGGCTTAGTGATTTCAGGGTGATCCTCTGGGGCCTTTCCTGGTTTCCTCTGAATGCTGGCTGATGGATGCTTCTTTGCTAGGCAGTGGGATGTGCATGGGTGACCTACAAGCACAGGGTTTCTTCTTGTAGTAGGTGAAGATCTAAATTAATGTCCTCTGGGTTCTGCAGAATTCTGATCCCCTTTGTGGCTTATCCTGAAAAATACTGCATTTAGTTTGTGGAGGATAGCTGTGTGAAATACTTTAGCTATAAGTCAAGATGATATGTGGCCTTTAAATTCTTGAACATATCTGTGGATATTGTCACCGAATGATCTCACAGCTGTGGGTGGTGGATATTGTCTCATTCGCTATGCTTGGGAGTTCAGTCTCTGCTTCTTGTGAAGGCTGAATTGTCATCTTAACTGGGGTCTGATATCTTTTGTGTTATATTGGGCAGAAAGCTATTGCCTTGTCTGTCATGGAGTCTTGGATGTGTTTAGGTTGTAAGTTCTCTTAAGGCTCTGTCATGGCTTCTACATGGTTGAGGTGGTTTCATCTCTCAGGTCTGTATCTGTTAGTTTCTAAGATCCTTCACTGCTTCTCGGTCAGCTCTTTTATATGGGAAAGGATGCTTCTCTCAGGCTTAGAGGAGAGGCCTGAAAGAACTGTTTGGAAGAAGGCTGTGGAAAGTTAATCAGCAAGCCTCTTCATCTCCAATTTTTTATGAACATGTTTCTTGTTGGTGATATTTAGTGTTATGAGCTAGAAATTCATCTGCTGGTGCTTAGTTACACTGTCACTGTTCACTGCCCTGGGGGTCAGGAGGGCTTTTGTTATCTGTTTGTAGAGAATTATGTAACTCTAATGATGATTAATGATATTCTATATCATAGAGGTATTAAAGGGTACTAATACCTGTTTTGATTTTTTGAGTTGTAATAATCAGGAATGTGTGGAAGTTGTAGCTTAGATGCCACTTGTGTCCCTCAGGATATCTCCAAGGCAAGTGCACATGTCTTCATGGGACCTGTATAGACAGCTTTAGGAAATGCCTAGGAGTTTCCTGTGCACTTTCTGATCGGATCTATATGAGCATAGTGCTGCTGTTCACTACAGACTTGCAATACAGTCATCTTGTTGCCGGGTAGTAGAGTGCTTACATGGAGTAGTGACTTGCAAGAAAAGATAGTTAAAGCACTAACAAAAGTTGAAGGTGTTGCTTATGTAAATACAGTGCATTGTGCACTCTGTGTTGGTCTTTCTTGAAACTGCAGATCAGGAGTTCTGACTTGGGAGGAGGCAGAGCAGTAGGAAGTGTTCTGGAGAGTGAAGGTTTGGCTCAGGAGTCAGGAGGATGAAAGCACATGGCACACGGTAGGTTAGACACCAAAAGTCTGACACTTCGGGAATGTGCAAGTTGCAAAGGCATATGCCTCAATACAAGTTCGTGGTTGTGGTATTGCTCTTAGTTCTCTTGGCAATTTTATGTTGCCCTGTCTGAATTATACTTGAAAATGTTGTATTGAAAGGAAACAGGATGTCAAATGTGGAAGGCTTAGAAGTTTGGGTCTTCATGGCACAAGTTTCAACATGTCGTCAGAAGTTTAGGATAGCTTCCCAGTTTCTTAATCTCATCTTCTTAAATTTAAACTCAACTCTTAAAATGTATTTCGGAGGGCTCAAAGACCTCACAGGCCCTCTGGACATTTCTGTTAATAGAACAAAAGGTGTTTCAAAGCTTAACATACTTGTTGATAACTATTTTTTTTGTCCGTTATTGAAGGAAAATACATTTGGTATATAAGAATACCCTTGAAATTCTCTAGGACAGTGTTACTGGTGGCTCAGAAATCTTATAGAAATCTATTAACCTTTATGTGTTGTAAAAGATACAACATATTCTTGGTGAACATCTCTTTAAAAATCAGTCTTGCAAAGCTAAAAAAAAACAATAGGCATGAAATACAGGGTTTTTTTTTCCCCCCATACAAGAGTATGTGTGCACAGCTCTCAGCCCACAGGAAGACCACATGCTTTGGGCTTTTTGAAAGGCTGGTGGGATCGAGGTGGCTGTGTGGGCTCTTCAAATGCTAATTGATGAAACTGAGTTAAGCTCCTGGGAGAGGGGCAAGTCAGGAGGCTTAAATGAAGGTTGTCTGGTTTGTATAGATTTTTGTATTGTAGTTTTGATTTTCTGTAAATAACTTTAAAAGTTAATGCAGGATGGTAGACTATCAGGAAAGCTCAAGGAAGGCTTGTTTACATAAATTATCACCCTGTACTGCTGAAACAGATTGCATTTCAGAAAGTTGGTTAGGGTGGTGGTGTTCCTAAACAGGATATGAAGTACCTTAATTTTATTTTTCAGTTACTGTGTACTGTGGGAAGAAGTTTTGTCTGTCTGAGCTGATGATGTCTTGTTCAACCCAGTAGTCCTCAGATGAGCAAGCTCTCTTAACGAGAAGTTCTACAAAAATAGACCTATATTAAAAACTAACAAACCCACACTCAAACAAAACCCCTTTGTTTATACCTTTTCTGCAAGATGAGAAGTTGAAAATGTAAGGCCATAGTGCAGTATGTATTACGTTATCAAGGAGCATTTTCTGGTTTTGATACTTTTGCATACTGCAGTATCTTATCAAGGAGTATCACGTGGTTTTGGTAATTCTTCATGGGCAAAACATGCTACTTTCTATAGTCTTGCAGCTCTTGAGATGAATGAGCACCCAGGGAAAGGCAACAGTGAGTTGCCTGAATGGACAAAAGGTACCTTTTGAGACAGGCTTGTGTGGAAATTTGGGGTTTGGTCTAATTTCTGTCTTCTCTTGTGGCAGCTGTAAAGCACTGTGGCAGGCGACTAGAAGGAATTACTTGGTTACAGAAAGTTACAAATGGCTCTTTTTTTTTTCTTTTTCTTTTTCTTTTTCTTCTTCTTTAAGTTCAAATGCAACTTTGGAGTGAGAGGACCAGGGGAAAAGTCATCTGATGGCCTTCACATTTTTTGATCTTGGAGTTTCTTTTGCATGAAGATATCCACTTGATTCCGAAAGCTCCATAATCACAGGTCTTAATGTGCCTTGTTATAGCCTCAGCTTGAAATGTCAGTCAGGGCATAGTTCTTCCTAATATTTCTTCTCCTAAGTATGCTCTCTTGGACTCTCTTCCTTCTGTTTTCACTCATTTTCAGGTATTATAATTATTTAGAGGTGTCCAAGTGAAAATACAGCTGGCATGTAAGTCTTCAGACAAGAAGGTAGTTGCCTTTCATAGTGGCTGAACTTCTGAGATGCTTATGATGACAGAATGGAACATTCTTGCAAGTCAGCAAGCTGTTACCTTGGCTACTGGGTCTGATTGGCCAAGATACTTGATGTCATACTCCAAAATGGCAATGTACTTGTCTCATTTAGTCTGGCTGTCCTAGATGCTTTAGCTTTTGTCAGCTTCACCTGTCTTACCATGTCCAGGAGATTTTCAGCAGGACTTGCTAGCTCTAGCTAGGAAGATGAGAACTATTTGACTGAACTTAAATAGTAAATGGAATCTCAGATGAAATTATGACTATATCTCACAATTTTTATGAATTTAGGTAGTGATCCTAAATTCTTGAGTCTCGCCCTCAGTTGAAACACTGTTATTTTCAGTGATACTTAGAAACTGCCCTTCCTTAGATGTTCAGAGCTTCTCTGTGGCACTTTTATATGCCTCATTACAAAGCACACTTTTGATAACAGGCTAAGTGTTTCCTCTAATTAAATCAATAGGCCCCCCAATTGCTTAAAGAAAATAATAATAAAAGTTACCTGACCCATATCTTTGCTAAACTGAACTGCTTCTCTTTCCATCTTTCTTCAAAGCCACAATATTTTTGGAAGAACAGAGCTTTGAGGAATACCTTTGCATCCACAGTTTATTTTTTTGGGAAAAAAAACCCCAAACAACCAACCCACAAAACCAAACAAGAAAACCCCAAACCCAATAGCAGCGCTACAGGTCTAGCCTTTAAAGTGGCTTCAGTTTAAAAGCTTTTGCAAGGTTAAGTTGCTAGGATTGTGAGCTGAGCAGTGTTTGATCGAAAGTGTTCCACATGGACTACCAGAACTGCTGCTGGTGGAGTAGACTTACATTTTGAAAGTATTTAAAGCTTGGACTTCGTCTTTATTTATCTCTTTGTAGATGCTCCTCTACACATAGCCCTAAGGAGTACCACATATAGAGACGAAAAAATAGAAAAGAGAAGAACTTCAACTCCTGTAAGTGCATTAAATAGTCACCGACATTCTGTTAGAGAACAAACCAAGAACCACATAGCAAGATCACTGCGGAAGCCTCAAGAAAAAGAAAGAGTTGAAAATGGTATGCTTATTTAGTTTAATGTGAAAAAGTTCAACTTGGAGTCTTGGAAAGTTTTAAGCACTGTAAGGAATTGATAATATTGATAGAAAGTGTTCTGTATGCCACCTTTAACAGATCAATTTTTTATGAATGTATAGTATAAAATGTAAGTGATGTTTTTTCACTGTTCCTTTGCTGTAATTTGAAATGAAGGGTCAGTATAGGGAATTTTCTAAGTTTTCTTGCTATATGCTTTGGGATTTATTCTTCCCAGTTATTGTGTAATATTTTAAAGGGTAAAAAGTACTAAATTATTTAAGGGCATGAAAAGATTCCTGCTTATTTTTTGCTTGTTTAATACATTAGTCTTAATTCTGTTAAACTCATGGTTGTCCAAAGCTTTAAATATTTCTAAGTAATCCTGAACTTGTTGAGATACCTAAACTCGACAAAAAAAAAACCAACAAGGGGAGGAGGGTTGGGTAGTACAACTTAGTAGCTCTGTAGATTTTTGTACCATTTGACTACTTCTTGTACTCAGCATTCTATGTACAACCACTGAATAGTCAGTTATGAAGTATAGTGCAAGCCCTGTTTATACTGGAATCTATTATAGATAGGTGGGTAACAGCCATATGGGGGCAGTGGGGGTGTGTGTATATACACACACACATACACAAATAATAACATGTTTTATTTTTATGTAAATTTTATACATATATACACACAAAAATATTTATATTTAAGTATTAAATACGATTTTTCCAGCATGCTTCCAGATTTACTGCATCACTGCTTTCCTTCAGACATATGAGATTTTCAAGTTACAGTGATGAAGCAAACACAAAAAACTGTTCTAATAGGTGGTCTTTGTTCTGCTGACAATCTTTAAAAGATCACCTTACTTGATGTCACTGTATTGTTCTGTTGGTCATAATAGTACTTATCACCACTGTTTATTCTTGGGCATTCTTTGCTGCCTTCCCATGCAGGATGGTTTGAATAAGATCTGTTAGTGACTCTTAGCCCTCTGTTAGGGCTCACTCAGTGGGACATTTTTTACTTGAGAGCATGGTGTATAGAGGTTAGAATAAACTTTCACAGTAGGGTTGGAGGATGTGACTGAGTACTCATCCTGGTCCTCACTACTTCCTCTGCCATTCAAGGAAACTGAGAGGGCTTAGGTGTATGTTTTTGCCAAAAAGAGGAAAAAAAAAAAAGCTAACCAAACCTTTTCAAAATATGCAGTTGTTTTATGGTGAATTTTTAGGATTGTATAAGAAGATCTTCTGTAATACTCATTCTTTGCAGGATGTTTGTCTTTTTTTTTTTTTAAAAAAAAAAAAAAACAAACTGCATTAACTGTGTTGTGCAGTTAAGATAGCTGTACACAAATATGCAAATACCTGGATTATTTTCAGACTTTTCAAAGACATTCTGGCAAGCTCAAGGGAAAAAGTTTTTAACAAAGTGATTGGTTTTTGTCATATTTATCACAGATATGTTGATAATGACTGAAATAGCATACTTGCTACTTGGATATCTTAAAACAGATCAGACAATCTTGACTGTGCAAATCTTGATTCCCAAATGAAACACTGCAAAATTGTCCTGCCTATCTTGACCTCAGTTATTCTTTGTCCTTCTGGAATAATAGTGGTGGAACTTACTTGCATGCCTGTGAGCAGGGAGAAGGAAATGGTACCCAAAGGATCCTGACCCCTGAAGGACTAGGAGACAAGGACAAAGGAAAGTAAGAAGGAAGTTGGGGGAGCTCTGTGCTGAGACTTCAACATGAAATTTTCCCCCCTTTTTTTTTTTTTTCTTTTTAATCCCCCTCAGCAAAGGGTCAGGGAAGGGGATATGAAGCTTGTCTTTTTTTTCTGCCAGTTGTTCTGCCTTTGAAAGACATATAATTGGTATGGCGGACTCCTGTGGGTGTCAGCAATGGGGCTGCTGGCAATGCACAATTATAGCAGCCACTGTGCTGTTAAGTGGCAAAGTAGCAGGAGATGTTCAAGGACTAAGAGGATGGGGGGAATATAGAGCTGGAGATCCTCATGAGGAGGAGCTAATGCGCATGTCTCCTGCATGATCATCAGAGCACGTAAAATTTGATTGAGATTTCTAGTTTCTTAGTGAGCTATTTGTACCATAAATATGTAGCCTTAGATTGTTAATTGGGTGGTTTACTATTAGCATTTATTAGAGGTTAACGGTAATACACTGGTATTGCTGGTTTGCTTCATGAGTTACAGACCAGCTAAGGTTCTTAAATGTTTCATGTGGGAGAAGATTTCTCACAGTGTAGAGTGTCTTTAGGTGCTTATTCTGGTATTAATAATCAGAAACCTATTTCAGTTTCTAAATGGGATGGTGACTGGCTTATTCAGCTACATACTCTGAGAGCAGAGCCATTTTGACTTGCAAGGCATCCTTTCGTAATAGATTTTACAATTGTACCTATACTTTTGGCTGAGTCGGGATAATTCACTTGAACAGTGTAATTGTCTAGAAGTTGTGCTGCAGGGACCTAAATTTGAAAAACAGGAGTTGTAAACAAATGTTAAGATACGGAAAGCAAGGATTTGTGTGCATTACCTTGCAGTGGGGTTACACTTCTTGGCAAGTGCTCTGGAAGCATGTTTTGAGGATGGACTTGATTTGAATGATTAGGTGATACCTTTCAAAGTTGTTAAGTTCTTTTTATTCCCATAAAAATAGGATTGAGAACAGATGTTGAGAGAATAATTGTTAAAACCAGCTGAACCAGTTGTTACACTATTTTCAATGAAAAAATATTTGACTGAGAAACTGTACTAGAGTTTGGGGGGGTTGTGCTTTTGTTCTTGTCAGACTTCTGTCACAGTGCTACTGAAATGTTCAGCCATTATAATATAGAAAACAGATTAAAAAATCCCCGGTATTTTCTTTTTTTATAATCTCTGAAGCACGTAGTAGTAAACGGACATTGGTGTACAGTTGATTTCTCTCATATGCTATTTGTAATGTTCTTACAGCACAATCAAATTAGGACTTAAACCAGACCATTCCAGTTATGAGAGCTGGGAATTGTTACAAATAAGTTTTCTTGGGTTTTTTTTTTTTTTTTTTTACAGAAAACTGGCCCTAATTTCCAAAGAAACTGTGGAGGTCTTCAAGAAAATTAATAAGTAAAATAAGTGTGTGTGTATATATCTGTCTATCTTAAAAACTTAGTTGGGATATTGTCTAATTTCAGCTGTTAAAGAACATGAGAAGAACAAAGAAAGAAAATCCAAAGGCTGTGGAAGGTCCAGGTCAAAGAAAAAGAAAAAAAAGAAAAAGAGAACTAAGCCTGGTAAAGCTCTTTTTTTTGTTTTGTTTTGTTTTTCTTCTTTAGGGGAAAATAGCTTCACTGGTTTGTTTTGCCTGTTACCCAGTTAAGAGCAGTCATTATAGATAAGACAGGTTAATTAATCTGACTTTAATTTTATTAATTGGTTATTACTGTGATTGGTAATACAACTTATTTCCTTGTTGAGGTGCATCATTAATGCTAGCTTGTAGTAATATTTGTTATGGTGCAGTATAAATCTAACTGAAATGGATATGTCAATCCAAGTCTGGCTTTTTATTAACAAGTGTACTTGTATGCAAGTTTTGACCAGTTAAAGAAGGTGGAGATCCCCTTGATTAACAACTAGGTACTCCATATACCAGGTGTTCTCAGTTATAGAAGTGGGTTTTGGGCCTCCTTGTATGAATGATAGTCTGGAAATGTTGATGGGTACTCTTTTTCTGCTGTTAATCTTGTTATTTCTTACATCTCCACTTAATATTTGATTTCAGAAGCTTTGACAATGAACTCCCATTAAACCTGTTGCATCCTAATTTTTTTTTTTTCCTAAATGATAAATTTCTCCTTTCCTGGCAAGATAAAGTAAAAGCCTGATTTAAAGTCTATACTCATGCTGTGTCCCTCTGTTATGTCTCGTAACGTGCTGTTCCACCTTCATTAATAGGGTTGTAGCAGGAACATGTCTTCTCAGTTGATTCTTCTACAGAATCTTGGGAATGCTTTCCTTGGGCTCCTTTACACTTTAAATGTCATAATATGTAGGCCCAGGTGTTTCTGGTGATTGGATTCTTCACTTCTGAAAATGTGGAATTGATTCTGAAACATTTCTCTAGTAAAATGTTTACACATCAAGCCTAAACTTCCTCTGCCATTGATGGATGTCTAGGATCATTAATGCAGCCCACTTCAATCTGGCATGCATAATTTGTTAAACTAGTGTTCCTTATGGAGGGGTTTCTGCGGCAGGAAACAAAATAGCTTTACTTTTTTACTTGTTACCATGAACAGGGTGTGCTGTTGTGAAAGAGCAGAGGGGAAGAAGGAACCACAGGCAGACTGACTCACAATTTACTGGAACAAGTAATTTCAATGAGTTTCTGATTACATGGTACCCTCAAATATAACGATAATATGCAGAGTATAATTTGTAAATTTATGTAATGGTGGTACAAATAGTACCTTCAGACTGCTTGTCGATCTACCCTTGTGTTTTAAAATGTTGCTTGCCTTTTTTTGATGTTGCCCATGTGGTTCTGTGGTCCAGGAACTTTTTGAAGGTTTTCTCCGTATAACTGATTGGAGACGTACTTATAACTGCAGACAGTCTTGGTTTATATACAGTCCAGGACATGGCGAATGGGTACTTCACAGAGGAGCTGTTTTAGGTGTTTTCTCCACGCATTCCAAATTATTTTTTTTTTTCTACCCATGCATCCTATTCTGTCCATACACCAGGAAAACAAGAAATGCTTTCTGTCCACTTTGTAGTCTGTGAGATTACAGAATATGTGAATAATAGTGGAATGTGAAAGAGGGCTCTCCAACTAACAGTGCTTGTGTAGAAGTACCTGTAATGCAACAGCATTTGTAGGCATGCTCATGCTCAAGAAGGTTCGGTTTAAGTAACCATTTTTTCCAGCCTTTCTCATTTACATCACTGGTGGAGGATTACTGAGCTGCATAAGATTTTTCTGGTTCAGACAATAACTTCTTCCTTGCTTCTAGAAACCCTGCAAATTTTTTAGCAGCATAGTGAAGTTCTAGAGTCTTAGTATATTGAAAGGGATGCTGTCTCAGTGAACTATACATGCCTACTATGGGCACTCATGGTGCTGTTTCTTTTCTCTTCTGTCAACTTTTCTTGACCACAGATTTCTAATGATAATTTTTGCAATTTTACAGAATATTATGGCAGTGAAGAAAACACAGATATTTCACAGGAGCTTTCTCCTGAAAAATCAGTTATCACAAAATGTATTTCTTCAAATAAGTCATCTGCCCACCCTAGTAGCATGCTGCTACACTGCTCTGATTCTGGACAACACAGAGGGAAATCAAAAACAAATGGTAAGATGACTCTTCTCTACGGCTTGCTGGTTTTGTCTTTCATTATCCATAAATGTGTGAGCTTCGCTAATATATTACACAGGACTGTGTGCGTTTCTTTTCCCTTGCTTGAGGAAGTTGAATCCAGTTCATTTGCCAGAGCTTGATGTTGTTGCTTTTTGCTTTGACTTTACCTTCACAGAAGCTTTAAGACTTGCCCTTATTTTCAGAAGTCAAACTAATTTTGCACCTTTTTTGTAGCACCTTATTAATTCTATAATAAGTGTTCAGCCTTCAGTAATAAAATTTTTCATATTTCCAAAGGTTTCTACAAAGTAATGACTCAAGAGGTAAAAATACATGCTGTGCAAGTTTTAGGCAGTATGTGTGCTCTATTTGAGACACAATTGTATGTGGTTGTGTGTAGCTGTATAGATACAGTATGATACTTGGTTATAATGACTTTCTAAGCTTCATGATAATAAGCTCTTGAGTAGCTATTTATTAGTGTCTTCATAGTGCTTTGTAAACAGGGCTCATAAAAATGTGGCCGCTGTGCTCCAGCTTTCGTATTTTTTAATTTTTTCATCTATCTTGCTATTTACTGTCACAAGCTGATACAATAAAAAAGACATTTTGTTCTTTCTGTTATTCTTAAAGTTCACAAACTTGAAAAAAAAAAGAAATGTGTGACACAGGAACCTTATTGTACAGATGGTGAACATTTCATATTTTTTGACACAACTTTTGTTTAATATTAGGCAAAGTATTAAAATTAACCAGTTAATTACATTATATAGGGAAAAGAGGAAATAAAAAAATTGCTGAAGCACACATTGTAATACTGTCTTAAAACTCATTCTGCAAGTCTGATCAGTTTTTTTTCTGGAGCATATCACCTGCAGAACATACTTGCAGTTACATAACTAGGACATTGGTTGCTCTGACTTCATCAGTTTGTAGACATGGAAGGAGGTGAAAAAGTATTGGAAATGGTTTTATCTTATCCTTTCCACAATTGCTTTGCTACTTTTTGCATCTGCAGATGGTGTAGTAACAATAAAAGCAGTGCCTAGATAAACAAGATCTGGTTTAAGTAATAGTGCAACTCTTGTGTAGAATGAAAGTGCAGTGTGCTTAACCTGTTGCTTCCAAGAGTACTTCAGTGTCCTGTCTCAGTGGAGTAAAACTTATAGACATTAAATTTAACTAATGCATTGTGTTCTCAGCCCCTTAAATTTGAGATGTTTCTTCAAAAGATCTAGTTTATACCACAGACTGGTTCTTCTATTTCTACAGGCTTGTTTTAGGGTCTAAGTGATTGAATTAGTTCTGCCCAATATAGGTGAGAGACAAGAATCTATTTGAATGACTGAAAGTTTTTACCTTCCACTCTCCTCTAGCTCATTAGAGTATTTCCCAAATAATTTAAATCCTTGTCTTCTTTGTCTGACCTATTCTATGCCTAAGGGAAGTATAGACATTGCATTAATATTATTGAGGTAAGCATCCCAATTTAGCATGCTAATCAATGAAGATTTTCTTGGCATGTTTAATTCAATCCACAGAATTGCATTAATGCTTTAAGTAGCATGGGAGCATTCTTAAAGAATACTTTGGTCAGTACACTGCCCTGAATTGATAAGTGTCCTCAACAGGAGACTAAATGAAAATAATAATTTCTGAAGTAGGATTAAATTAGGTGTTGGACTCTGAATGTTTCTGTAATGGAGACGTTACTTTGTGAGAGCAAACAGGGTTTGTAAGACAGAACCCTCTTACATCTTTTTGGGAGCTCTACACTTAAAGTACTAAATCAGTCACAGTTCTATAGAAATTGAAGCAACTAGTATGAAACCTGTTTGAATTTATAAATCTGGTTTTGGTTATTACATTTTGTGCCTTTTGTTTGAAGCACTGTATGTTGAGAGTAAAATTTTAATGATGGAAGCTGTTAAGTTGGAATATTTTGAAGGAGCTCTTAATGAGACTAGAACTTCATTATATAGTAACATCGTGTTGTTCCTTTAAATTACACAGTGCTTTTAGGAATGCGTGTCTGCATACACAGGATAAAATCTTGAGAGTTATTTGGCCTTTTTGTAATTACCTGAGATTTTATCGAACTACTTTTTGTACAGAGTATGACACCCTGAGTGAGTCATCTATGGATAGCTTGCTTTGGAGTGATGATGACTGCAGTCAGGATGTTGATGTAACCACGAACCCTGATGAAGAAGTTGAAGAAAGTGATATTGAGATTGTTCGATGTGTTTGTGAAGTAAAAGAAGAAAATGACTTCATGATTCAGGTATGAAGTGTAGGGTGAAAGCACACTTCAGTGAATACAGTGGAAGGTGTTTTGTAGAAATACACACAAGTATGTTCTGTACATTAAATAAACTATTGCTGTCCTCTGAAATGATAAAATTTTTTAAGGTCACCTGTGAGGGTGGGCAGCTGCTATAATAAAATATTATTATATATATATATATAAATATAATATATAATAAAATAATAAAATATAAAAATAAAAACTTTGCTTTTTTGATACTATTTGTTATTTTCTTTTAATCAATGGGAAGTGGAGGAACAGGGACAATTCCACACAAGCCACTCATGGTTGGTTTGTCACTTGCGGATTTGCGTTTTTATATTAGAACACTTCCTAGGTTTAAAGAATACATATTTAAAATTAGTGGCTTTTAATTTGGCTTTTTTGCTTCACACTAGTTCTGAGCATACTCAGAACATTGCCATGAGATGGTGGTACCCTTCTACTTCTCTGCCCTGGCTTGACTTAAACATACAATTTTCTAGATAGGATGAACAAAACAATCATTACTTGAGTCTTTTGTTGTGAAGCAGAGCTACATTCGTCCGTTCCGCAGCTTCTTTGGTAGTTTGTAAATTCAAAATTCCTAATCTGTGAAAGGCCATCTGTCTATTCTCTGCATACATACTTTTTTTTTTAAACCAACTTTACAGAAAACTGTTTCCAACCAGAGCAGTGTCTTATCTCTCCTGCTTAGACCTGCTGATAAAAGCCTCTTTGGAATGGCCCTGGCTGTTTACTTTTACTATTTGAGATGTTTGTAAATAATGAGGAAACCATTCCCCACATAGCTGCTCTGAGACTTTCCACCTGGTTCCTGTTAGTTTCAAGTAGTGAAGTCAAACATACCAAATGAAAAGCTTCTTTGGTATTTCTTGCTCTAGTTCATTTTGCTATTGCTTCTTACATGAGCTGTCAGGTCCCCTTTGGTGATTCCCGGTGAGTCTTAGTAGAAGCATATGCAGGGGCTTAAGTGTGTGCTACTCTGGAACTGAGATGATGAGCATTCCATAGTTGCTGTTCTGAAGAAATGAGGGTGAGGTTTTTTGTTGTGTGTTGGTGGGGTTTTTGTTGTTCCTGGTTTTGGGTTTTTTTTTTAGGGGGCTCCCACCCTTCCTATCTAGGTAACGTTTTGCTTGGTGTGGGACCTCAGTTCAATGTGACATTAGTATATAGCTTGGCGGCTGCTCTCATTGCAAGTTTTAAGGTAACTATTGCGTTCTTTTGAGGAGGTGGTGAAAGGAGACAGCATGACGCTGACTTCAGAAATATTTTTCTGGCACACAAAGCTAAGCCCTGTCTGCAACTTTTGAATTCACTTTCTAGAGCATACAGTTGCTGGTTCTTGTGAGGTTTGAACCTTGCTTTATGGGACCCCTAACTGGAATAGTTCCTGGTGTGTTACTGTGAGCTGCATTTCTCTTTGCTGTTTGGAACTAGGAGGAAAGACACAAACTGATGAATACTTAGCTCATAGCCACTGCTGATTTTTTTGGTGGACTTTATTGCTTGATTGGAGGCAGAAACCTGTTATGGAGAAGAGGGGAGTGCATTGTAGTGTGAAGAATTCTTGGCTTCTGCAGTAGGACAATAGAAACACCTTTTTTTTTTTTTCTTGGACAACAGCCTCATTTTAAAAATTTTTAATAGGGCTAGCTAACACAGCTAAGTTTGGGGTTTTTTGTTTGTTTAGTTGTCCTCAACAGTAAGTGTAACAGTTAACTTTACTGGATGGTTTTCTTTGGCCTTCCATGCTGTTTTATGGAGATTTGCTCTGGAAGGTACGACACTTTTTTCTCTCAGTGCTGAGTTCATTTTGATACACACCTTTGTATTAGTGTTGGGTCATGACAACACAGGATAAAAGATACCTTTTGCATTAGGAGGAAAGAGCGCAGTGATGGACAGCAGTTAAAATTAGATAAAAAGCATCTGAGTGTATAGGAGGAAAGGGAGTCTATCAGTTGGTAATAAAGGGGGTTGCTGCCTTCTGAGGAGATAGCTCAACAAAAAACATGAAGATACAGTTTGGAGTATAATTTTCTGGCAAAAGTAGGCTCAGCACTAGTTTGCAGAATGCAGAACACTGTCAGCTAGCTGAGGACATAGTCTATGGATAGCTTTCATGTAAGGTTTTGTGGGCTGCTTCTGAGATCAGTTTTCTGTGTTGAACTAGTTTGAGGGAGGGCTTAGTGTATTGCTAAGTTTTAAACACTTCAGCTGTGTTATGAAAGAATTGTCTAGGAGAGTTTATTGTCCCTGGGAAGAGATTCAGATTGACAGCGTGGTGAGTACCTGCATTCATTATGGGAATTGAAACAATAGGAATTGAAGAGTGAGGAGCTGGTAAAAGGACTTGGTGGGGTAGGGGGTAGGTTACATAGATGGTTTGCTTAATGTATCAGATGCTGTGCTCCCCCCACCTTTCTGTGAGCCTGTAGTTCTTGGGAAAATGTTTTGAACAGTCCGGCCTTTTGTTGTTGATACAGAAATGTCTGAGTTAGCTCTTTAAGTGCAGAGCATTAATACAAGGCAAAGATGCTATGTTAAACAGCTATGGAATTATGATGAGGGGAACCTATCTGCAGCTTTTCAGAGGTGTAGTGCTGAAATTGATGACTTTATAGAATGAAAGTCCTGTTAGTTGTCATAACTTTATAAGAAGGAAGGACTTCTTTCCCTGTTTCCAACTCAGACTTTGACACTTGGAAACGCAAATTTGAAAGTGTCAGACCTAAAGAACTTGCATTTAGACTTGTCCTTTCTTCCTGGAAATAGGTAATTTTGCTCAGTGTATGGGTTTTTAGAATAATATTCTTTGCACTTGTCTCCATTGTGATGTTGATTCTGCCCCAGCTTATTACTCTTGACAAGATCTGACAAATATACTGATACTCAGGGTTCTTGCTTGAGTGTGTGCCTGTGTACCAATCTGTCTTGACTTTGTATCAAAATTAAGGGGCTAGGGCAGTTTCTCCAAGCACATGACAGGAAGTTCATTCCCCCCAGATACATGTATGGTGCCCTGTGACAAGAGGGAGAATGGTAAGTCATTTTCTCTTTGAACTGTACTCATTTCCATGAATGTGCCAAATTTAGAAAGAGTGAGAAAAGAATGATAATTTTAAACACAGGCAGTGTTTATTTTTCCTGGAAAATTGGGGACCATTAAGGTTTAATGAAGCTCTTACACAGTTAAACAGAGAGTTTGTTCCATTTAAGTCTTAAAACTAATAATGGAAAGTAAAAAAAATTGACCTTAGAGATTCTGCAAAAAAACTCTTATACTGAACTTGCCTTAAATTGTCTCAAGCAATTTGTGCATAAAGAATGCCATTTGTTATGCTAGGCTATAGAAACACAGGTTTGCATTTAACGTAAGTACCTGCCTCAGTTAATAGAAGTTAAAACTGAGAAAAAATTAGGAAAAAAATATCATCACTGGTCAATGCTGTTTCATCCCAGTCTCTTAACTTTGCAGGGAGTTTTACTAGATTTCATTACGGAGCCTGTGCAAAGTAGCAGCTTAGCATTGCCGTGTGTTATTTCTGCAGGCACAGCATTCCCTTTTTAGGTTGAGACTTGGGCCCAAAACAGTCTTGACAAAATGTCATGTCCCCTTCTTTTGGTTTTTATACCTAAACATTGGTGAATTTGTGTGTGATGTAGAGAATTTTGGGGCTGGATTTGGTGGCCTTGGAGGGCATGGATGTAAAGGGACTTGGGATATTTTTGTTCTGGTAGATATAAAGCTGCTTACATGTCCATAGGGTCTTTCATGCTTTAGCTTCAATTTAAATGTTGCACAACTCTGCATGCTTTTTCCTCTTCAAAATCTCTCATTTTGCTTGTTTTGAATTACCCTACTGCTGCCTGGGCAGGAGGTAGCTTCTATGTGGCATGTGTCCAGTGCAATAAACCTGTAGCCTGGCCAGCCAAGCTGTGAAGTAGAACATGCAGGTAAAAGGAAGGAGCTGTGCTCTTGTGGGGTGGATATTTAAATATCAGTTGAGTAAAATAAAAAAGTCAGGATGCTTCATAACAGTTCTGGGCAAGCTTGCCTGGAAAATCACTGAGTCTATGTTTTAGAGGTTGTAAGTGTAACTAGGTCCAGGAGCTCCCTTCTTACTTTTAGCGTGCAGTCTATTTTTCTTGTTTGCTTTGTTTTAGAACACTTTTTTTCTGGCTCCTACTAACCATCTTTGTGAAGAGGTTGGTGTCTCAGCCTTTTTTGAAAACATTGCTTTACTGCTTTAGGACTGTTCACCTGTTTTGTGAAGCAAAGCATTGTTAGTCCCATCTTTCAGAAACCTGTTTCTTTCTCAAGTTTTATGTTCTCTGTTCCCAGTGCTTGTACTTCCTCCACACCTAGACCACTGCTTTAAAGCAATGATGCATTCAAAAACTGGTGGTCCCTTTCTGTCTCTCCTAGCTTGAGGAAAGGCAGTAGATAAGAGCATTGGTGAAAGTGGTATAGGTGGTGCTTGACACAGATGTTTATCAAGTTGGCATGTTTGTAGGTCAACGAAGGGCAGCATCTAAGATTGCTTGAAGTTGCTTTTTGTGGGTTTTTTAGCTCATTTTGAAAACCTTTGCCAATATTGACAAAATCACTGTATTAAGCTTTTGGCTTCTGCTCTGAGAAATAAAGGTTCTGATCTATTGTCTCGCTGCTTGGCAAAATAGTAATTCTGAACTGGCACCACGGTTTCAAATCAAAATTGACGTAATATTCTTATGTGGGGTTTTGTCCCATGTTTCAGTGATCTTCACGCTACAGCTGAAGTTTTGTCTGCTTGCAGAAGTGTGTCTGTGGGGAAAGTGACAGAAACAGAACATGTGGATACAGTTTTTCCTGTTCTAAAACTGGATGGCTTTCAGTACAGTGATTGCATTTTAAATATCATAACTGTGCTAAAAAAAAGTAGGGCCAAATTATATTCAGTCTTTGCCGAATATGATTGCGCACACTTGGAAGGATGTCAGAAGTTTTCAAAGCTAGTATAACTGCATCTGCACTTTATTTTTTATTAGTAGAGCTACCTTTAAAATACATAAAATGTTACAGATAGAATTATCAGTAAAGCATAATACTAGCTAGTCCTATGTGACATAAATACTTCTTAGATTTTATAATTGAATTTTTTTTACTGTTTGAGTGGGAAACCTTTTAATTCAGATAACTTGATATATTTTGCTACAGAAAGCTTGATGGCATATTGTTTTCTGTCCTGATTACGTGTGCATGCATCTTGTGAAAGACTTTAATCTTGAAAGGGAACATTTTTGCACTTTCCAGAATCTCTGCTTCTGCGTTGTAATTGTCATTCTCCAGAAATTCACGTGAAAAATATGTGGGAAGGGTTCAAATTTATTGTAATCTGATTTGTCCATGCATTTGCTTGTAGCTGGAGGAGGGGGCTCGGGATTAATACAGCTTTTTGTCTTAAAATATGTAGGTGATGTGTCTCTTAATTGAGGTAATCTTACTGAGCTCCTGTAGGCTTAATTTCTGTTGATGTGCACTTCTTGACTTTAAACAGTGTGAAGAGTGTCTATGCTGGCAGCATGGAGTCTGTATGGGTTTACTGGAAGATAATGTACCTGAGAAATACACCTGCTATGTTTGCCAAGATCCTCCAGGTACAGAAATTTAAGGTTACAGAGCCTTCTTTCATATGTTGTAACTTTGTTAGCTATATATATACACACACACACACTACAAAGATTAAACTTTTTGTTTACTTTTTGGTTTTGCTCCCCTATCTGTGTTTGTCATTTTAGGTAATTGAGTCCAGTTATAGATACAGAAGGTTTAATTCATGTGAATGTAAATGAGTCAATATTGTGGAAATACAGCTGGACAGGAATGGAAATGAATGTGTTAACTGTGATGACCATTTGTCACATGTTTGACAGTAATAAGGATTGTACTCTCTGCCTATGGAAAATTATTTTAAAAGCACTTGGGGACCTTAAGCAGACTCCACATGGGCATATCTTACGGGATGTGACTGCAGCTTTCCTCCAAGACCAGGCTTACACATTCTTTAAAAGAAGCCATTGAGAGGCTTGCTTGTTCTCAACAGCTGTGGATCTTACCCATCTGACTGCATTACCCAAGATAACTTATATTTGTATTTATTTTATGTAATGCGGTCAGAGCTGATTAAGCAATACATTCTCTGCTCCTAACTATATCTTTGAAAGCGTCTTAGTCCATGTAATGCAGCAGGCAAAATTACACTTGCATCCATCTTCTCTGAATTCCAACTCTATGAATTGTAAAGCCTTGCTGAATGTGGAAACAGATGAAGTTCAGGCATGAGTCATGTTGATAAATAATGAAAAAAATGAGATTTCTGCCAAATCACAAGACCTTCTGGGGGTTTATTTATATTTAGATTGTGATATCTGCTTTTCTTGGCTGTTTGGAAATATCTTCTCTTTCATAGCTTTAACTCACTGCTTCATGTAGTTTGTATACTAATGTTGATTGTACTCATAGCAAGGAAGACGTGCTATACTTACTAAGTAGTAAAACGTTTTAACACTTATTTAAGGGTTTTTTACAGTATCTTGCATCCAGGATTTTAACCCTCTATTTTCAAGATATTTTACTTTGGTTTGTGTCAATCTGAGTTACGTTCAACTGAAGTGCACATGCAAACTGAAGTTGTGCCATCACACTTGAACTGTTTGTATTTAGTAAGAAACTTAATCAGAATGCTATTTGGTAAAAACAGATTACGGTTGACGCTTAATTAGCTTAATCACTTCTATTAACTATTGCTGTGATGATCCTGAAACTTGGCGCGTGTGTGTGGGGTTTTTTTATTAATTGAACTTAATATTTATCTCTGTCTTGGGAAAAGAAAACATAACCAACTTTTTGACTGCAAAAGTGGCTTCTCAGGTTCATTGAATCTGCTGTTGGCTTGAAATGAGCAAATAGGCTTTATGAAGGTGCAAAGAAGTTGCTTTTAGAACTGGGAGTAGGCCACTCAGCAAACTTACTTAGGAGCTTTCCCCAGTGTAGTGCTGGGACTTGTAACAGCACCATTCATATTATTGGAAATCAAAGCAAGTTTAGTGTAATTACGTCTAAAAACTGTATCAACTGTCATTTTAGACAGGTTTTTTTGAGTCAGGTGGGTTTTTAAGAGATTTGTTAACTTACCCTTGCTTAAACATTGCTAAGATGCTTATTATGTGACAGAGATGTTCAAGCCATAGAAAGCATCCATTGTTGGATATTGTCTTGTGTCTTCTCTTAAGGTTATACACTTAGAAAGACAGCACTTAATGTCTTTGAGTACACAGTTAAGTGAGCAATGCCATGGATGGGCTTCAGTTGGATAATCTCAATGTTGTTCAGATGATCATGGAGTTCACGACTATCCTTGTGGACCGAACTTCATTTTCTGTCACAGATGGTAGCTTCTCTAACACAAAAATAAATGTGTGGGGGTTAATACAGGTATGTCAGATATGTTTCCAAAGTGGTTCTGGCCATACCTAGAAGATCTCTTGCTTGAATCGGCACATCTACTTGAAAAGTTGAGCTGTCACAGCCTTGAAAATTTGTTCATCCCTGTGTTGATTTCTGTTTGACATTTCTTGGAGGTCTTGCCTCAACAAGTATTGACCTATACAGCCTTGTGGCTGAATGTGCTTACAAGTGTAGTCATTTGCTTTAACTCCTTTAGTGAGACAGAGCATTAGTATTGAATTAATTTGAAAATGTCCTTTATATCCGTGGATGTTCAGACAAGGCATGATATGGAAACAATTTTGCTGCCATTCTGTAACTGCCATCCAAAAGTATATAAGCCTATGACTCAAGTTCCACTCACTTCTCAGTACAGCTTCCGAAGACTTGCTTTGCTTCACTGTGCCAAATAATAGCATGGGCAGTGATGCTACCTAAGAGGCCTGTAGTGCAATCCCTGATTCTTCTCTGCTGCCTAATAACTCTTTATCTTATTTTTTTTTTTAGCCTCTCCTCAACTGCTGAAACTTCTAGTTAGTATTAACCTGCTTATATTGAAGACTTCTTTGGTGACTAATGTTCTGAGTCTGCGCCCCAATATTATCTCTGATTTTGTAGGTTTGCTGACTGGGCTGTGTATAGGCCAGTGAATGATGTGGTGTTTCTCAGCGTGCTGAGCTGTCTTCTGAAAACATCTGTTGTAACAATACATTTTACAGGGTGCGTGGGGGCTTTTGTTGGGTTTTAGGCTTGGCTTATTTGTTTGTGTGTTTGCAATTTAGCAAGCTTGTCAAGTTTCACTCTTTCCTGCTAATACCATTTTGTTTGGCTTCCTAAGTTAGTTTTACTGATGCTTTTATCACATTTAACATAACTTTATTTCAGCTGTTGTTGATATTCCAGCCTTTTAAGCTAGAATTAGCATTAGTAATAGCTGACTTAGGCGAGTTCTCCATCAGAACCTCATCACTGATTTATTTTAAATTTACTTATGAATGACTGAACTAATACAGGTATGATGCTTAAAAATAAGACCACATGAGAAGGGAATTGACCGCCTTTTGCTGTGTTTTGCTGTCTGCAAAGAGCTGTGTTCAAACTGTAGCTTTATTCAAACCATGGTTACTAGACAGTGTGATACCCTGCTAAAAATACACTTTTCTCTGTGCGTCAGCTGCAGTTACCTGTTGTGGATGTCCTTTGGAATTTGGAGTCTTAAATACTTTTACAGTTGGGCAGAGGTTTTTACAGAGGTTATCTCACTTCCCACTTTACAAGTTCTTCATGTCTTCAGGGTTTTGTCTGTTACTGTAGGATCTTAATTGGTACTGTTGTTAAGAACAAATAAGCTGTTGCAAGACCTTGAGATAATCAGAATTGCCAGTAATGTTAACTCACCATACATAGGTAATGCTTCATTTTAACACACTCATTACTGTTGCTTTAGGTCAGAGGTCCAGCTTGAAGTACTGGTATGAGAAGGAGTGGTTAAGTAACGGTCACATGCATGGCTTAGCATTTTTGGAAGAAAATTACTCCCACCAGAATGCCAAGAAGATAGTAGCCACTCACCAACTTCTTGGTGATGTACAGAGAGTGATAGAAGTACTGCATGGACTGCAGCTGAAGATGAGCATATTACAGTAAGCGGTATTTAAGTATCAGTTGGCATGTTCTCAATGTGAATGAGATTTCAAATAGTAGAAAAATAACCAAAAATTCAGACATATTTCTGTGCTTCCTTGTGGATATATAACTACGTAGTTTGAATTGCTAATGTGATCTTTGAAAAAGGACCTAGCTGCTTAAAAACAATTTAAGTGTCTTGAGGAATGTAAATTGAATTTGTGTATAAAATGGCTGGGCAAGTATGCAGGAAAGAGGGAGAAAACTAAAACCAGTTTCTCCTAAAGTACCTATGTAGATTTAAATAATAGGAAATAATGTGTGTAACCTCTGGCAGCATTCTTGAAATACCTGCATTCTCCATTCCAGCAATTCTAAATCATAGCTTTTCCAGCAGAAATCACATCTTTTTGTTTGACATAATGTATTGCTCTGTTGTAGTGGGAGAGCAGTTGCACCTTCAGCAACCTGTAGCAATTCATTTCTATGTAAAGATTATTGCAGATACGTATGAAAAAATAACATTCTGTAATCATTTTAGAAATTTTCTGCATCTCTTTGTTTAAAGTCATCCTTGGGTTCTGGTAGCTGAATTTTTTTTCTACTCAAATCCAGCAGTTTTAAATTCATTTACTTCCCTATTTCTAATTTATTAGTTGATAAATTGCACAGCAGCAGCAATTTGGAAAGCAAAGCTTTTAGTGTTTCCAGTGTTCTTTAGAACTTTTTCCCTTCAATTGAATCTGGCGGTGCAGTAGGACCACTGGCAATACTTGAAATGTTTAAGCAGTGAAGTAACACTTAAAGCAAGAGAGTAGTAATTTTATCATAAGGTTTTGCTTTTCCATTATGGTATCCTTTAGTCAGATCTGCAAGTAATATCTTTCTTGGTGTGGTGGAACATAAATATTTTAAGACCAGTCCTTAGGCAAGATAGTAGAGTCCTTACTCTAGATAGTAGAGTCCAATTTCCAATTGTAGAGTAAATTGAGATTTGCCATAGTACTAAGGTATGGAGCACCACTGGGCAAGTATGTCATGTCTGTTACAGACCTTGTTCCTCTTCAGTCCTGTCCTGAAGCTAGTTTGGTGACTGGGTTTAAAGATGAGGTGTGGTCCTATTAGGACCATCTTGAAAAGCTGTAGGCCCTGTTTTCTTTACATAAATCAGAAAGGATTTTTAAAAGTGCTGAATTAAGAGAATTATTATATTGTTGATGCAGATTCACTGTCTAGGGGAGAGGAGATGATTTTATAATTGTCTGAAAGTATTAGGAGAGTGTCGCTCAGTATTTCAGGGAGGTGGCACAGGATTGCAGGTGACATTAACATATTCAGTGCAATGGGAGGGAGAGCCAGCCTTCAGAACGCAATAGTTAAAAGGTTGCTGAAGTACTAAGTGTTTTCAATTTTCATCCTTATGTAGTTGGTGCATCATCTTCTAGTTTTTTGTCTTCTGTAAGCATTATCCCTTGCTCTTTGCTGAGCAAAATAGTGCTTTTAGGTGTAGCATATCAGTGGAGCTGGAGTAGAAAGCTTTAAGGAAGACTTGGCTTTCATTTTTCGAGGTGTGTCTTCAGGATTGCTCACCAAGGGTATCATAGACATGTAGTCACTGCAGGTCGAGGTGCTTGTATAAAGTGGTCTGAGCAAGTCCTTGGCAGTTGTACTAGCTGTAGTTTCCTCTGATAGACACTGAAGAAACTTTAGCTATTGTAGAGCGGATTAAAAAAGCAGTTAGTTTGGAAGTAAACTCATCATGTTCTGTTGTTTGGCTTACAGCTGGAAAAGCTGGACCAATGTCAACAGAGTAAGTCCATCTGCCTTTTTTTGCCAGGAAACACAGAGGGGGATTCTGGGGCAGACTTTCCATGCAGCTGAATGCAGGTGCTTTAGGATCAGTATTTGCTTCTGGGTCATTCTTGCAGCCTTAGCAGGTAAGCTGCCTACCCTTTGAAGATAAGCAGAGGCATTCTGCTTTGCTTTCCTTTTTACTGCTGTTTTAATGCCTGACAGACGTGAAAGAAGAGTATCAGTTACCAAACTCTAAATTTTTTTGTTGTTTGCCTGTTGTGTCTGTGTAAGAATCTAATGCCTATAGTTGTCCTTGCTGCTGGAATAAATAATGTATTGGTCAATCTGAAAAAACTAAGTAAGACTTTTTATAAGAAGCAGGTGCGGGGCTGTGGCATGTTGGTGTAGCAGGCAGTAGAGTTTGCTCAGCATCTTGGTATATAAAGGGAATTTGAAGTTTTAAAGGAAACAATAAAGAAGTTCTATATCACCACCACTCCAGGTCCCCAATTGTTGTTGTTATTAGAGGGTTATAAAATATCAGTGGATTTAATTTTTACATTTATTTTGGGGAACTACAGGCTAAAGTTTGATACTGAGTGGTTTGAAGGGGTCTTTTTGTTTTACTGATGTTTAAAATTGTTAACATCTTAGTTTAACTTCAGTGTGACTTACCTTACTGAAAATAGCCCAGTGCAAATGAATTTATGGTGTTAGTAAATTGCAAATATTGAAGCAAAATACTCCAGGGGCAACACTGAAAAGTTGTATGTATCTATTTGAAACTTATTCTTCAATATTTTTCTTAATGCCAACACTTGGCTTATATACCATGTTATAGAAATGAAAATAGTGAACTTAAGAGAGCATTGTAGGAAGAACTACAACTGAGGTCAGTGAAATTATATTATTTCAGAATATTTGGGTGGGGTTTTTTTACTGATAACAATGACTAAAGCATGTAGTATTTCAAATATTCTTACTTAATTTCTTTACATAATGGGCCAGTTTGGTCAGTCACTCTGTTTACATTTGAATGTTTTGCCTTTTGTTTTTCTTTTTGTTTTTCTTTTTTTTAATGTTTGAACAGAAATAAAGAACATCCCGACCTAAAGCTTTGGTGCCATCCATGGAAGCACATTACAGTGAATGAAAAAATTAATACAAAACACATCATTCACATTGAGGAAAACTGTTGCAAAGAGGAGATGGCAGGTTATAGAACTTGGAATGGGACAGTTGAGAAACCCTCAACCATTCCTTCTGTGGAGGAATCTTACATTACAAGTGAACACTGTTACCAGAAGCCTCGGGCCTACTATCCTGCAATAGAGCAGAGATTGGTTGTGGAAACAAGAGGTTCAGCCGTGGATGATGGAGTAAATAGAATAAGGGAAAATGGCGATGATGCCCTGTCAGAGAGATTTGGCTGGAATCTGGACCGAGAAATATGCAAGATGGAAAATGAATCCAAACACAATTACTCTAAGGTATTTGTACTAAAATAACGTCCTCTGCGTGGAGGATTTATTTGCCTGGCATAGTGGAAAGCTCAATCCTTTTAAATAGTTTTTAGTAATTTCTTTGTTTGTGTTTTGTTTTTTCCTATGCTGTTAAAGTTGCCAATACACATTAAAATTAGAGATGATGAACACTTCCATTTCAAATAATTAAAAAAGCAACAACTGACAACTAGTTTGAAGAGGACTTCTGGGCCTTCAATCATCCACATAGTCTGCAGAACATGCATTATGATTCATTGCTGCTTGCTTTTATGTGTGCTACATGTAAAAATCCAAACCACTAGCAACAGGATCGAGAGAGAATAGGGCAAGCATGTATGATACTACCAAATACACAGTTATTCCACCTTTTAGTTAGTTCCATCTTGTTGCCATGGTTGTTTTTTTAATAGTTACCTTAACTAAGGTAATTCCAGTTTTTTCAGGCAGCATTTAATGATGGGGAAAATAAAAGTAGCAGCCTGAACTGATTTTTAAGAATCAACACCCCATTGATTAGCCCTGTATCATCTTTGTACTGGAGCACTCTAGTTCTATTTTTTCAACTCTTGATCCTCATTTTCAGGTCTGTCACAGGCCTGCCTTTCTATGCCCCAATACAAAAATTTTGCTTCAATTTACTTAGTGTCAAATCATACAAAATATGGTCTGACAAATGTTAGAAAGCCTCTGGGAAATACTGACCTCCCTTTTTTAGATTAAAAGGTTGTTTAGCTTTTATTTCATGCATATGTAAGCTGTAATGTATCTTTTGTAACTTCTCTGTCAAATCAGTTGAGATTTGTTTGTTTCCCAGAAAGGCATATATTTCAGTTCTTCAGTCTTTTGGGAGCCTTTTTCTAAATCCTATTGTATTTCAGCAGAAAGCTGAAAAAGTAGGAGAGTAGAGTCAACACTACTGACAGTGTAGTCAAGTTTTACAAATTGTGGTAACTTTTTTTTTTTTCCCCTAGATGCCCTGATGAAAGTTTTAGTAGAATTGATGTTAGATTCCTTCAGTAAAAATACCTTCTCCCTGCAAAACCATTTGATCTGTAGTTGATCACTGTCATGTCCACTCAGTAGACTTATGATGGTTTGTTTACTATGATCATGAAGCGCAAAAATCAAGGCGACCATGCCAAGGGGTTATGCTTCAGTCAAACAGCACAATTTTATTGTTTGCCCGTAAAGCGGCATGTGATAGGTAGAATGATAGAAAGTGAAGAAAAGATAAAGTAAAAAGAAAAGGAAAGAGGATTATAGCTACCACCATGAGTCTAAGGCGCCCCTATGGTCCCAGGTCTGGGCAGCGTCCCGCCGGTCCTTCTGATCGTCGTGATCCTTGGTGGGGAAGATCTTGGAAGTTCAGTTTCTAAGGAGCCATCTTTTAAGTCAAGCAACACACCTTGCTCCTCCTCTGGCCCATGGATTGTTGCCAGTCTCCACCTTTTCGAGCAAGGTTACCAGCATGTCTAAAGAAGGGTGCCTGAGGCATGGTTTGCCTTAGAGGCGGGTAGCTTCAGACCAGGAGGTGTGGTTTTGTATTGGTATTATAATGAAGAAAGTCCACCTGAAGTTCAAGTTTTCTGGTTTGTTGTTACAACAATGGTTGTGATCCATCTTCTGGACAGTTGTTATGCGGCCTTATCGTAGTTGTTCCTTCCAGTGCTGGGTATCAGGGAGTGGCATCGTATTCCTCGTACCATGCAGCTTTCCTTCCCACGGTCTCTGGGTCTCGGTGTCCATGAGGACCACATTCCAGCTCCATGTCTCTTTTAGCAATGTTGAGACAATATCGTTCTCTTTAGACTGACTCTTACACATGTTAAAAATAGTTTTAGTGTTCCTTAGAGGATGCACAGATTAAGCGTGTTATTTTTCGGCTGGAAGCTGACAGGGAGATAGCTATGTGTATGTATGCTGTCTTTTGAAAATGAGATGCTTGTGAAGTGCAAAGGACAGGTCTTAGCAAAATACCTATAAAAGTATGTCTATGTTTAGATAGTCTTGCCCAAACTGCCCTAATATTTGTGTATGATATCTTCTCAGCGTGTCTCTATCCTCCACTAGCCTAAGATTAGTGGGCAGTTAGCTTGGGTAACTCTTAAGGACCCAGACAGTCTGGCCTGTCACTCTACTTCACTGTAACAAATACTAATGTGTGTATTTTTGCTAGGTAAGAGATAAGAAAGTCTCTCCAGAGGAAGCTATTGAAATGAAATTGCTGGAAAAAGACAAAGAAGGAGTTGTGAACTCACAGCTGCAGTGGCAGCTTAATCTTTTAGCTCACGTGGAATCTCTGCAAGATGAAGTTATACATAGAATGGATTTCATTGAGAAGGAGCTAGATGGTAGGTAACATTTTTGTTTCAAAAATTAACTGTATAACAGGGCTACCAGTTCAAAACACGTTAACTTGAATTTTACTTCTGCAGACCTACAAAGAGATGAATGCTGCTTTTCATATTTATTGCATTTACTAATAGAAACTGGATGTGTTGATGTTGGGGTGGTGGTGGATTTTAAGACACATAACATTCTGCTTAGTTTTAATTTGATCACAAATGTTCTGGTTAGATCTCCTCTAAATACTTAGATATGTAGTGGAATATTTTCCATGTCTTTTTGCTTTCAGGTTTTGTCATTCTCCATAGCTCCTCTGTGTATCTGAACTTCCCTGTTCTTCAGGGGCTTGTTGGCTGTGTTAGCCTACTCTAGGTGGCCTCTTCAGTGTACAAGGTGCTTATCTTTTCCTGTCACTTCCAAATTCTTAAGTGTCTCCTGATTTTTTTTTTTTTTTTTTTGTAATAATGGAAAACTTCTAAACCCTTTGCGTTACATTAAAGAATCCAGGATAGTTCTTATTCTTGACACCTTGAAGTTTGACCATTGGCTGTATAGTGGTTACAGCAGCAGCTTTTCTTGGAAGGGTGTTGGAAACCTAAACCTTTGCCAAAGGAAGAGTCCTCTTTGTATTCAGTAGGGTACTGAGAAGTTGAACAGCTAAAGGAGTATTTCAGGTAATGAAGGCTAATCAGGCCTGTAATTGTAGTGTCTGTTTCATGAATGAAGAAGCCCTGGTGCACAAAAGTCAGGCTATTTGTATCTGCTGCTGAGCTGGAAGGCCACTTAGAACATTGCTACTCTGATCAGTTTTTTTCTTACTTCAAGGCTGGATCTGTTAGTAGTTGGGTAATACCCAGTTCTTAGGCAGATACTGCCCTTAAGTTAAACTAGCCTATTGATCTAGTTACTGGCAGTGGCCACTGCTGCTTCTCTTGGCAGATGTATTCTGTCTTCAAGGTTTCGGTCTCCTTCCATGATACTGTCCTGTCCCCTGAACTCATAGTTCAATCTGACCGCCTTTCTAGTGGTTGTATTACATTGTTGCCTGACTTGTCTTTTGGTCAGTAGTATTTCTGGTTGTGCTTTCCCGCTGAGAAGCTTTAGAGCAAGAATTAATTTTCTTTGTGCAGTAATCTGCTGTTTGTGCTTTTGGATTTTATCCCCATTTTACCGTTTTTTTTCTCGGCCAATTTTACTCTGTATTAATGGCAGACTTCTTTCATTAGCTTAGTCCTATCCTTGTAGAATCTTCAGTTGCATCTAATGCTAATCTTAAAGGTATTTTGATTGTATAAACTTCCTGTACTACAGTGTTAATGTGCTGGGATTGATACAGATCAGAGGAAGTTTAGCACCAGATTTCACAATAGTTCTGAGTTTTCCTCCCCTGCTTTTTCCTAGGAACATCAGTTGGTTTTCTCTTATACCCCAATGTGAATTATTGTCATATGTCAAAAGCTATTTGCAAAGATTGGTGTGAGTAGCCTAGTTTTCTGACTTCTCAAATACCATGTATTAAAAACATTGCCCACCACGCTCTCAACATTCACAAAAGATTGTGACTTAAGGTGATCTTATTTGCTGAGAACTGGAATAGTGACAGTTTTGTTTTTCTTTGCAGTTTTGGAGAGTTGGCTGGATTATACAGGAGAGCTGGAACCACCAGAACCACTAGCTAGACTCCCACAACTCAAACATTGTATAAAGCAGCTTATAACGGACCTAGGCAAAGTGCAACAGATTGCACTTTGCTGCTCAACATGAGACTAGAAAAAGTTGGAGACTGTTGCTGGATGCAAAGTTGGAGCGTCTGATGTGAGCAGCTCTGTATATTTGAATGAAATTAGCATGCTGGTTGCATGTGATGCAGATTGACTTCAGGGATTTGTGAAGAAGTGCTGTTCAAAGAACAGCAAAAAGGTTATTTCGGGTTTGTTAGGCAATTATAACGATACAGAAGAGGTCGTACTGTTGTCTTCAGAGTTTGAGCGTTGGTTGATAAATTATACTTAAATTTTCACTCCTTACAAGGTGTTCATTGAAACAGTAGACTTCTTCATTATTAAATTGACTAAAAGTTGTGCCACTGAAGAACAAGAGTTCTAAGAGCCAAAAATGTTTTGTTGACAGAGGTTGTAAATAACTTTGCATAGTTTAGGTGACTTGTGTCATGTTTTATTCCTTCTGGTTTATGCATAATAGCACACAGTATTTAATCATTAGGGAATGTTATAACAGTTTTCAAACTTAGTAAGTATGAATGTCCAGCTCTTAACTATGAAGTGTTATGTGGAGGTTTGCAAGTAAGAGTGGCCTAAACCCCACTTCTGTTACATTAAATAGTGTAGCAGAAGGTTGCAGGTGGATTGGACTTATTTTCAGGATATGTGATTGTTTTCCCTATTTATCCAGTCACTGTCACATGACTTGGTACTGGGGAAACCCATTAACGTTGTGTTTCTGTGCATTCTCGAGCTCTTAAACATGGCCATACTGTGCCTCCTGAAGCAGTGCTAGTGGGGACACCCTTGTTGTGGCAGTATGAAATACTGCTGTGGAAAGACTGGAGATGCAATCGGAGTTCCAGACTTCAACAAGGTCTGTAATGGATGTTATGTAGTTTTCTACCCATTTGTTAATAATTGCCATTCCGGTTATATTTTGAAATGTAGACTTTTTTCGATACTCTGAACGTGTTCATTGTAAAGACTTACTATGAATGTGTGGTTTTGGGAATCAGTTTATTTTATATTTGTGTAAATAAAGCCTCAAGATCTATGCATGAGGTACTGTCCTCCCAGACAGTGAGTGGGTTGTTATCTTAAATAGTGTATGTTCACAAAGTCCCCTTTTATTCCTAAGTTTTAATTTTCTGGTTTGTATTACTTTGTGAGAGCAAGGTGATAATGCTGCTTATGTTCAAGTCACATTATACAGTACCTTTTTTGAAACAGTGGTGTATTGTGTTTGAGACATTCTAAGTTTTTCAGCTGCAGATCATAGCTCCGTAAATAATGGCTGTGACTTTAGTTTTCCTTCCCAAATGTTGCTGAATTAAGTTCACTGTGGAAAATGGCAAGCTATTTTTGCAGGGAGAGGGTGTCCTTAAAATGCTGGATGTTACCTTGATTTTATTGTGCGTGTTGGTACCACCAAAGGGTAAAATTTAAGCACAGGCCCATAACTGTACAGATCACTAATTTTGAATGAATGTTTGTATACAACAAAGAATAATGTAAACTTGAAATATCCAATATTATTGTAGGAGTTAACAGTATCTACACAGTGAGTGTTTTATTTCCCTCAGAAAACAAAATAATCAGGCTATTCTAGGTAGTAGCTAAGGCTTTTGTGCCAAGACTCATTTCAGGGAATAATTTGTCTCTCAGTTTTATAGTACTAGTTGCTATATAGTGAATACAGCATATGTACAGCAGAAAAATAAACTTATTTTTCTGTAACACAATTGGAATAAAGCTTACATGATATTTAAGAATCACTTTGTTCTCTGAAGGTGAGACCAGTGCTGATACCTTGTCTCATACCTGTTAATGACAGCTGAATTCATGTATACCCCAGACAACTGAACGTTTTAGGGTTTGTTACTTGATCAACTAGAAAGGTGTTCTGTGCTTGAAATCTGTAAAGTCAGCACTCTGACCAGGCATCTCTCAAAGAACGTAGCTATGTCGCTAACAACTCAGCTGTGCTTACAGTTTGAGGGACTGAAAGCAGTTAAATTCCTGAGCACTTTTCACTCCGGAACAGAACTTCTCCTTCTCAAGCAGTTGCTTTTTGTGTGTTGGTTGTGTGTTTTTACTTTGCCAGTTTATTTTTGCTCAGGGTGGTACTTAAGATTTGGAAGAAAGGGTGGTTCTGGTGGGTGAATCAAATGGCAAATACTGGAAAATTGTTTTCCTTTAGTAGAGCTAGGGAAGCCCTTGCAGAAAAAGACTGAAGGTATTTATTTAAAATAGAGTAGCATTTCTTGTGTTCAGGAAAGATTTTTTTTTTTTTTTTTTTTTTTTTTTTTTTTATTGTGCTCTGTCTGGATTCATATCCCCCCCCCCCCAGTTTTGCAAGTTTCCACATAGTTATTTCTTAGTCTGGACCAACTGTTTGGTCTGGCAGGTCACTTTTTTATTTCTTGAAATAAATGGTAAGTGAATGCAAAGTGGAGCCTTGATGAAATGAACAAGCATTGCACTGTGGATACTTAAGTATATTTGTCTTTGTTTATGCACTATTAGATCTGGGGGCGCTGTACATAGTTTTTTTTTTTTTTTTTTTTGCTTTGGAGCAATATTTGCAAAACTTGAAAACTTCTGTATCTTGGTGTTTGGAAAAAATAAATAGGTTTTTGTTGGTTAAGTCTTAGTAAAGTCTTTGTTTCAATTCATGATTATAAAATAAAATAATTTGGGTCATTTTTCTTCACATAGCATTGAAATGCAGGTACTGTATTTGACAGGAGTATAGATCTTAACTGTTCATAAAGTATGGAAATGATTGTTTTCCAGATCTGTCTCACATAAATATTCTTAATAGGTAAACTGTTATTGGTTTATGTTGGGTGTTTGCAAGGAGCTTCTACGTTTTATTCCCAAATCCTAATATATGTAATATATGTAATGTGACCCTAATTTTTGTTCCTATTTCAGCAGCTAGTCTTACCAAGGCTGCTGCTGAGTGCTTGGCAGCATTGGTGAGAGAGGGGCAGGCAGCTTGAGTGGTGTGGGTAGGCAGCTGCTCTAACCAGAACAGCGTAGCACTGTAGCATCTGGAAGTGTGTGTATGAGCCTTGTGCTGGGGAGACAGGTGTGAAGCCAGGATGCTCGTTCCAAGAGTGCACAGATCTGAAGGCATAGCATCCTGGAACAGTTCCTGAGACCAGGTGAATTAGGACAGGTGCTGTCAGCTGTACAGTGCAAATGTCATAGAGAAAATACATAATTTCTATACAGTTTTCAGGTGGAAATGTGTTTTGCCCATGTGCCCTAGCAGGGGGCTAGCAGTTGAATTTCAGGTAGGTTAGGTAGGGAAGGTGGAACTGGAAGGGAGCAACAGCAGGTGCTGTACCTGTGCTGTTCTGAAAGCTACAGATGTGCTTCTGGGCAGCATCAGCAAGCTCTGTGTAGAAGCTGCATGCTTGCTGCATGAGGAGGTGCTGCTTTAGCATTAATGCGAAGGAATGTGCTTTTCATGTCCTTGAACAATCTATACAGAGAGAATGCGTAGGCACTAGAAGGGAAGGAGCTAGGAGGTGCTGGAGAGGGAAGTGTGCATGAAGGCAAGGTATTGTGTGCCTTCAGATGCATTTCTGGTTCCATCTCTTCTTCTCTCAGTTTCCCCAGTAGGAGGAAAACAATTGTATTCCCTTGTCCTAGCAAACTGGTCCTTCCTAATTTTGTTTCTAAAACAAGATTCCTGTAAAACTCCTGGATTTTAAGGCTAGAGTGTTCATCACTCTGCTAGAGCCTGGCTTGTGAAGCCTGGAGAAACTTTTGCCACTGATGGCAGATCCAGGCATTTCATGGTTCGATCAAATTGTGTAGGTCTTTGCTGATCACTTCACTTACACATCAAAATCAGGTTTTGAAAATGTCACCTGAATTTGAAATAATTCAATGGAATGCGTGCTGTGACTAGCCATGTTTCTGGGATTGTGTCCCTCTGAGGGTTTGGAGGTTTTTTTAGTTTTTTTTTCTTTTTACTTTATCTTAAGGTTGTTGTAAGGGCAGACTCTCATCAGGAGGCAGTTGCCAAGTTGTCTGGCAACCTTCATGTGGTAGATTCACCCTGAAGTTCCTCAGCCTAAGAAATCTGACAAAACCATTTTAATATTCTTGCTGCTGTTTGACTGTATTTCATCTTTTCTAATTACATAATCTACTGTTGATAACAGTCCAGACTGTGGATCTTGGTCATACTCACTTTTGATGCTAGAGTAGCAGCCTTCCTGCTGCAGCACTGGCATTTCATCAGATTGCAAAAGAGTTTGTGACTAATACTTGTCTGTTTTTCCAGTGACGTTGTGGAGCACCTCAAGCTATTACATTTTATTTAGAAGGGTATTTTATATCTTTCTACTAATCCTTCAGTGTTTGCGTAGCAACTCTCTTGTGAAGGAAAAAAAAACTACATAGTGCTCTTGTCTGGTTAATACCTACCACAGCTAATCAAGAAAAGTCCACGCTAAAATAAGCAAAAAATTAAAAATGGAAAATGCCATGTTTTTTTCCTATTAGAATATATATTCAGACGGTAAAACTGAGAACAAAAAAAAAGCTGGAATTAGTCATGTTCTGCCTGCAGGGTGTTTCTGCTGGTGGTGCTTGTGTGCCATCAAGGTGTTTGGTCAATAAAGGCTGAATGAGGCCACAGAGTCTTGTTGGTTAACACTCTACACCAAGCTATTAAGGGCTTTTAGGAATCTTGGGTGCATTGGGCTCGGGAGGATCAGAGGAGTTGTGTGCACCTCCTTGAGCTTTCAGGCTGGTGGTTTTGAGTTACACAGATTGAGTACATACGCTGTTGGAAGGGGACAGCAAGGGAAGGACCTGTTCATGAAGTGGTGGGCTTCCATACCCTTGTGTCAGTCAGAGTAATGGTTTGCTGAAAGCCATACTGAATCTGGGCTCTGGAAATAGCTGTGTCCTCTGAATAGACGTCCAAAGCTATTGCAGATACTCTGGCTGTTTTGCAGCTTCTCCAAATACCTTCAGAAGTCCCTTTGATCCCAGCAAATGCTTGGTGGCTGCTCTTGTGCAAGAGATGCTTGGGCAGTTTGGTTTCAGATGTATGAAGGGGCAGAGCATAGGCTTGTGTGGCAAGGTTGTATATCTGGATGTCACTAAGTACTTGTCACTTCAGAGGAAGCTGGTGACAAAGCTCTTGGAGGAAGTCACTGTTGTCCACAGTATGGCTGATCTGGTCCAAGTGGCTGCAGCTCTTGGCAAGCTGAGCGTGCTGTCAACATACAGCGGAGAGTGCCTGAGAAGCTGCTCTTCCCATGGGTATCCTGGGCACTCAGAACAACTCTGGTGAGCACAGGCATCAGCCCTGGTTCTACTGGGTCTCCATGGCCACCCACCCTTGGGTGGCTGTGGCAGCTGGCAGGTCCTCTGCTGCACTGACACTGGTAGATCTCATCAGGGTTTGTTCTATCCCTTCACAGCCTTTAGCGTCCTAGTCCTGTGCTGGCGGGGGCAGCAATCCTGCAGCCCCTGCCTCTCTGCTCTCCCCTGTCTGGTGTGAGAGCTGCTGCTGGGAGGGCATGACAAGACTTGCTCTCCGCCTCTTCTGGCTGTTAAAGACCTTGTTTGGCATCTGACTTTGTGCCTGTGATGTTAACTGGGGCCACAGTGTTTTTAACAGTGGGAAGCAGGGAGTGGATTTGGCAGCACTAGGCGCCTGGGATCCCCCCCCAGCAGCAGCCTCTGCTGTTCCAGGGACATGCAAAGATGTTTTCCTGGATGAGTGAAGTGTGCCCAGAAAAAGGAGCTATTGGGGCTGGGAAGGAGGGTGGCTTGGAGGTGGGTGGCGTGGGGAAAGATTTCCATCCAGCTATTTCCTCTCTTGCCAGTCACCAGGATACAAATACCAGAGCAGCAGTTTCTTGACTGCAGCTGCCTCTGGTCTGAGGTAGAACCATCATTGGGATATAAAACCAGGCAACACATCTGGGGTGGAGGTAGAAGAAGGAGGCCCAAGAGCTAGCCTTCATTCACACAACATAGATTAATGGAAAAAGTAAAGGAAGCAAAACCCTCTGAGCTGCCTCAGGAGTGACAGCAGTGGGCTCAGCTGGCTCTAGAGCAAGGTTAAGGATGAGGGATAAATCCTGACCTGTGTCCTGTGCTGAAAAGATGTCTTGGCTCAGGGCTGATGGTTGAGCGGGTGTGTGAAGCTCTGGGCTGCTGTGTGGAGGGAAGTGAGGAAGTGATGGTGGGTTTGCAAGAGCAAGTGTGTCAGAGGTGAAAATGAAGAGAAGATTTGAGCATGTCAGAGGCAGGAAACCTGCAGATTAGGGGGGTCCTGCCACACCAGCCTCTGGGTGTGGGCAAAGGAAGGAAGGGAATTTGCCAAGCAGCGAGATTGCTTCTGCACTGCTTCTCACTGCAGAAGAAGCTCAAGCAGCAAAAGGACTGTTGAAAGCAAAGGCTCAGGCACGTTCTGTTCTGAGGCGTTTCTGCAGATTTTAGGGCCCTCTCTGGCTGAGAGGTGTATCTTAGATTGGGATTGGGCATGAGTATTTGCATTCTGCCTTTTCGGATCATCTAGTCGTGGCATGGACCCATTTCTTTCCCCACTGCAGTTAGAACAGCAGTTGTGATCTTGAAGACTTTTAACCCTCTGTGGCTTGTTAATTTGCCCTAAGCTCGCTGACTGAGGACCAGGCCTGACCCGCAGCCATCAGCTCACCCCAGGTTGGGAAAGCTGGCAGCAGAGGCAGGAGCAAAACCCCCCGGGCCTGAAGCTGTGGTGAGTGGAAACCTGCCCAGCAGCTGCAGCTTGCAGTTCATGATTTAATCGCAAACCCACAACTGTGAATGACATGCTCTTTAATTAAGATACTACAAATGGTTATTGCTGCATGTCCAGCAGGATCCTGTTTTATGGACCTCAAATCCTATAAAACACATGTGTTCGAAGATTTAAAAAATCAGCTACTTCAGGTGCAGTAAGAGGGTGGTTTCCTCCTGGCTGCTGCAGAGGGGTGAGTTATGGGTGTGTGAGAGCACAAGGGTCTGTGACTGCTACTCGCAGGCCCTGTCTTGCACAGACACACTGCTCCAAGAAAGTGTGTGCATGAACTTAAGGTGTGTGACAGCGTCAAGCTGTTTTCTCACCTGGGCCAGGCTTAGGCTTTGGCTTGTTGGGCATTTGCATCCTATTTCCCCGCTGCTGTGGGAGCGCAGACGCAGCAGGGCTCCATTGCAGCTCGTGGGGCAGGCAGTGCTCCTATGCACAGCCTCTGCCATCTTCTCCCGTGGGTGTGGGGTGATGCTCAGGGTGCTCAAAGATTGCTTCCCAGAGAGACTGGCTCTGGGGAGGACAGGCCCTTGGGCAGCCCCTTCCTCTGGCATCAGCAGCTGCTCCTCTGCACCTTGATCTCAGCTGTCCTGGTCACTGGCCCCTGGGTGCCCGGCTCCCACAGCATCCACAAGTGTTTGTGGCTGTAACGAGGGCAGGTGCCTGCCGAGGGGCTGTGGCTGAGTGGGGCCCTGCCCTTAGCTATTCTTTGCCCCCTTCCCTGCAGGGCCCTGCTCGGGGGCTGCTGTCTCTGTCACCAGGAGGTAAGAGCTGATGGCTTCCCTCAGGCCCAGGCTGATGGGAGAGTCCTCCTCCAGCGGGGCTGTGGCCTCCGAGAACAGGAGGGAGCTGTGTGAGGGTGAACAAAGTGGTCAGCAGGCAGCCCCCAGACCCAGTGTCTGGCAGGGGTAGTGGGTAGAGCCCAGCCCCTTCCCCGAGTGTCTCTACCTGTCAATCGTGTCCCAGTTGAGTGATGGCTTCTTCACAACAGCAGGCATGGCGGGGACTGGGGCTGCCCTTGCCCCTTCCACAGAGCAGGGCTCCCTGAGGGCACAGCACAGCCCCTCTCCAGACTCTGGGCAGGGAGGTGGCAGTGTCAGCAGGGTTCCCCCCTGCCCTGCACCCCAGCCCTGGGGGCACCTGGGCAGGTGGGGAGTGGCCGCCACCTTTCCCCCCCTCCTTCCCTGTAAGGTGTGGTGTATTGCCCCCTGCCCCACCCCAGCTGAGGGTGCTGGGGGGTGGTGAGGTGTTACCGGAGTAGTGGTCCACCAGGTCGTGCAGGCTGGGGAAGGTGAGCCCGGGTGAGATGTAGAGCCAGCCATTCTCCAGGCGGTGGATGCGGTAGTGTGTCACTGAGTCCCAGGAGGCACGCTCGCTGCGGCGCACTGACAGTGAATAGCAGCCTGCCAGGGCATGGGGCGAGAGGCACGTAGCTGGCTGGGCTGCAGCAGGTACCCACCCCGCTTGGCCCTACTGCCTGCACTCTCCCACCATGGGGGGGTCTTACCACCCCACAGGGGTGACTGGCAACACCCTTCTCCCCATGGGGCTGTGCAGCTGTGACCATCCCTGTGCCAGCCCCACACTGTGAGCACCTCCAAGATGTGGGAGTGCTGGGACGTGGGGTGACCTGGGTAGCTGCTGCCATGTCCCAGGCACCCTCACATTGGGGTGCTGTGGCTCTGTGCCCAAGTCTCCACTTCCTGGGGGGGGGGGGGTGGGCCAGCCCTGTGGCCCCCTTGCAGCCCAGG
>JAVJGJ010000002.1:338024-363317 GCA_035590215.1 Microhierax caerulescens
GAAGATGGAGAACAACCGATCCCATTTCCATAAGCCACAGCAGTGACAACCTCACAAGCTTGCTGTGATTCCCCTTCATGTGCCCCTTTCTGGGCTGATACAGTCTGGATTACCTGGCCAGTCCTGGCACAGCAGCTTTTGTCTGATTTTACTGCTGTTCTCCAAAATTGCCCCTTTGTGCTCTGTCCTTTCTGAGAGGAGGGTGCTGGCAGTATGTCAAACATACATGGGTGTGCTGTGGATTTATAGAGTAGCACAATGAGGTTACTTTGTTCTCTGTTCCTGATAAACAAGAATTGATTTGCTTTGTTGAAGCCATGAGGCCCAAGCTGACATTTTAATTCATCTCTTGCAATGTTAAGGTCTTATGCCTCTGGGTTACCATTAGCCCTGAGCCTGTCCTTTTATATTCCATTGTATGACAGTTTTACTCAATGTGTATCACACTTCATGTTTACCCAAAGGCAGATGAAGTTTGTCATTGCACCTTCAATTACTTTTTCCAGATCACTCAATTTTAGCATTTAAGCAGCATAGGTCCCAAGACAGATATCTAACATGCTTCTCTAGTGATCTCGAACAACTGGTAAAAACAATTCCAGTGTTTTGGTTGGGTTTGGTGTTTGGGTTTTGTTCCCCATTTTTTAACCAATACTCCATCCATGAGAAGACTTTTCTGACTGCAGACATATGTCTTGGGTCCCTTTTGGTAAGGGGTCTTGCCTTTTGGAAATCCAAGTAGTTTACATCAAATGAATGGCTGTTATTTACATGTCTACTGACATGTAAAAATTCCCCTTTACAAAACCCACAGTGACTCTTTCCCAATATTTACCCTTGTAATTCATCCACTATACTCTTTGCTAGTTTTATCCATCACTCTGGTACAGCTAGCTGGTGAATTCCCAGAACTCCTCTGGAATCTTTTAAAAATCATGCTACAGGTGAAGCACTGCAGTCCTTTGGCACCATGGCAGCTTCAACAGAGGATCATAACCTCTCACTTAACAACTCAACTATTTCATCCTCAGACTCATTTAAAATCCCTGGGTTGATAGATCCAATCCTGGCAATAAAAGCATGTATTTTACCTTTTTTACAGTCGCTGCAATAGGCACTGAGGTTTAAGGCAGGCGCTCTGCTGACACCCCACAAAGAGCACTCCAGCACAGTATCCTCTGTGAGCTGCTCTGTGATAAGCCTGAGTGTGGAAATTATTTTTTTGCTGCTATGGCTAGATCTTCCCCGACTCCTCCTTTCAGAGCCTGAGCAGTCAGTAGCATGTTCCAAACTCTCTCACATGGTTCCACTTCTGATAGGTCTGAAACAGGACTGTCATTTTTTCCCCTTTGCAAGTCATCTCTCAAAATCCCCTTTTGCCTGCTTTGTTCTGTTCATATATTTATTTTGCTAGAGTTTATAACCTTTCGCATTTTCTTCAGCTTTTTGAAAAATGCTTTTCTGTTTTCAAGTAGCCTCCATGCCCTTCTCTTTAGTCATTCTGGCTTCCCTGCACCATTTCTCATGTCTGCTGTGATAGATGGCAGGCATTTGCTCTCTGCTTAGCTTATTTTCAATAAGCTTCTCCATTTCTGTGCAGTTCTTAGTTTGAACTTTGAGTGCAAAACCAGTGAAGTTTTCTACAATTTGGTTGGGTTTGGTTTTTTTTTTCCCCTCAAGGATGTTGATCTGGAGCACATTATGGTTCCCATCACAGAGCAGCTCTTTGAAGACATTTTTTGAAGTTTTGAACACACTTCTCCGCCCTTCTCATGTCTATAATGGCTTCTCCTTACTGGGGGCTCCCTAACCTGTTGCTCTGTAGAAGTCTGTGGCTAAAATGGAATGAATATTGGTGTCATGTCCCACAGCCACATCTGTCTAATACAGGGCAGTTGAAGCTTCCTACCTTTGTCCTGTCTTCTAGCCTTGTAGCTTCTCTGATCACCAATCTCAGGCATTCACAATTACAGACAAAACAGAAGCTTCTTATTTAGGCCTGGGATTTCAGTCTAAGGGGAATCTAAGTTATTCACTGACATGAGAGCCAAATCAGATCAACACACTTCCTTTAATATCCACCTGTATCCTCTATCTCCACCTGCATCTACCCTCTCCTTCCTGTACACCGTATCCACGTATTAGTGTTCCACTATCAGTGTCCACCAAAAGGAACCTGAACTCTCTTCTGTGATCTCAGGGAAGAATACAATAACCACTGGCAGAAACAAAACAAAACAGATTTTGAGTGCACCTTCTTGTTACAAATTGGCTGACTTGATGATAACGTGCTATCGAAAAGAGCGCTGCTGCTCTCAGCCCTCTGCCCTGCCCCCACCCCATGTCCAATGAGCTGATAGTCTCATGGAAACCTCTAAGTCAGAGTGCAGGGCTTGGGTTCACTGTCTTCCCACTACATTGGAAAACCAAAGCAACTGACCCTGAAGCCATAGGATCTCTCATTCAGATGGAAGGTAAGCACTGCAAGTGCACACACAGTGGCAGAGGCACTGACTTGCCTTAGCTATGCTGTCAAGATACACTTTCAGGTAGGCCTGGGCAGAAGAACAGACAGTAGCCTAAGAAAGGCCACCAATGCTACTACTGACCATCTCTGAAAGCCCTGGGATTTTTGCTGAATGCTTTATGGTCCCAGCTCCTGAGAATCAGTGTTCTTAGTCAAAGAGCCATACACTTTAGAAAATAAAATATGCATGAACCACAAAGGCTCAGACACCACAAGGTAGTCAGACACAACCCAAAAGCAGCTTTTAAACATTTAAGATTAGACAAAAGCAGGAACTGCTGGGAGATGTTCTTTGCTGGGGATTTGCATAAGGTCAGACTAGATTGGGACATTATCCTATGTGGCTTTTAACATCTTTTAATGATTCTTAAACTGAGAAGGAAAACACACACCCTACTATGACTGCAAAAGTCTGAATTTACTGTGGGACTGATCAGGGGAAGAAGTGGGCACATGACCCAGTGGCAGAAGGTTCAAATGGGGGAACTATCTCTGACTGTCATCCTCTGCCTTTGGCTGGAAAGGGAAGCAGTGACAGTGCCACTGACAGATGCCACAGAAAATTTCCCATATTTAATAAAAACACATTTGAGTGAAGTAATGAGGCATCCAACAGCAGCTCGAGAAGGTGCTAATGCCTCAAGCTCCAGAGACTCCCAGGCAGCAGACATAAACCTGGGTGTCAAACTGCAGCAGTCCAATTACAGCCACATTCCCTCAGCTCCAGGTCAGAGCATGATCCAGAGCCTAAATTTTAGAGATTATTAATGTCTAAAGTAAACCATTTGTTTCACAGTGGGATTGATTAATGATGGGAATTCATATGATCAGTGCTTTTCACAACTAACTTACTAAGCATCTTTTTTGGCATTAACAAGTGAGTTTTACTTCCAAAGTGAAGCCGCTCAAAGTTCAAAATTAATTCCTTGGAAAAACTGAGAATTCATTTCATTTGGAGACCAACAATAAAGAACACATCTGTGAAATCCTTTCAATTTATTAATATTCAAATCTGGCAGAACACAGAGCATCAAGGTGTCTGTTGCTCAAATGCTGCTCGAGCTTCTTGAATGTCTGCACTAGCAGAGGGCTAGAAACATCTCAAAAACCCTTTCAGCTTAAGGACACTCAGGTCCTGGTTCACTTAAGGCAAAGAAAACTGTCACTGCTGCTTTGCTATGAGGTTGAGGAGATGCAGATTACTCAGGTCAGGTTTCGCCCTTTTCAGTGATTCTGTAACTACAGCTATTATTTAGTTTGTGTCATCTTTGCCAGTTTTTGCAAAGGTGGAAAACAACTGCAGCATGCTCCTCAGGCAACCTATTACAGCTATTAACCACGGAGAGACTGAAGTACAGATTCCATTGTCCTGCTCTTTGCAGCTGCCCTCAAAATTCTCAGATTACTAGAACAACAATGTAAACTATGACTATAAACTAAGAAAAAATACTGTAAGACTGTAAAACATCTCCATCTGGTAATGTACCACTGACCTTAATGCAGCTGGTAGGTAAGTATTTACCACCTCCTCTCTGTGCAAAATTATTTTGGAAATAGTAGAGCTGAAGGAGACGGCTGCGTGGGAAGCAAGCCTAAATCAGATCTAAAGCTACATCTTGAACTAAATTATTCATTTCCATACAGAGCAGAAATGTATTAATAGAAAACACAGTATGATCTATGCAAACAGGCAATGGTTCCTAGTACTTCATGTAATTGGATTAAGTCTTAAATTACAGAAATGCTGGGTGAGAATCAAGAGCAGAAGAATAAGGTATGTAATCTGGTTAAACACAAAAGCATTAGGAGAAAGGTGCTGCTGGGCTATCCCCAACCTATTGTTGTATATACAAATAAGCATTTGTGTGTTCCTATTCCAGAGGCCCATGATGCTGAAGGACAGGCCTAGTGCTGATCCGTAACCTTTTCTAATGCTTTCTAATGCTCTGTATCAGCCAGAGATCAACCTCTGTATCAACCTCCAAAACACTGATTCTGCTAGAGAACAGATATTGGCTTTACAGCCCAATGACCTACAAGAGAAGTACAACTGACGTGTTGGGTTTGTGCTCCTAAATCAGAGGTCACAAACTCTTACAGCCACACAATATTGAGACCAATAAGCAACTAATGAAAACACCTACACATTAGAGTTGGAGCAAGATGTACTCCATCCCCTGCCCTGCCCACGTGTTACAAGAAGCTGTTAAAGCCACAACCTTCTTGCACTCCAGTCAAGTATCCAATGTCATGAGCAAGGCACCCAGCACAGATTTAGGAATAAGTGGTGCTTCTTACTCCTGCTCTGAGGATAACCCCTGCCTTCCCCAGCTAATACAAGAAATTGGACCTGCCTAGATCTGTAATAGTTCAAAAGTAAATTAAACTGCTCACAGATCAGCTCTCATCTGCCCAAGTCTGGCAGTGGGTTGGTTTTTTCCAGCACTGCACCACTATTTTCAGTCAGTAGAGCAGCAGGTTGCAGCCTTCCCCATGGGCTACAAACAGAACAGGCTGATGGCTCTAGTGCTCTTCCATTCCCTGGACAGCAGGCTCAAGATGCCACAACCTGCAAACACAGAGTCATTGTAAACCTGCATCTTACACAAGGAAGATCTGAATGTGCTAATACAGAAGCAAGTCTAAAAACATTTTGTGTGACTCTGGAATCCAGATCATCTTAACCCCTAAAAGCAACCTGGAAGATAAGCCAATGCCATGTTTCCAGCCAAGAACAGTCCACCAGCTAACATGATGTGCCAAACTATGTTTCAGTATCTTGCTGAAGACCATGAACATCTTAAAATCTCTGAAAGAAGAGAAAGCAGGGTCATGTTCTGTGTCTCCTGGGAACTAGAACTAAGTCTAACTGCACTGAATTATAACTAGTATTGCAATTACTCATTAACTGCTCTGAAATACCATAAAAGGTGCTGCGAAACAGATGGAAACAGATCAGTCACTGCTGATGGAAAGGCACCATTCATTTTTCTGCGGACAGGAAGGAGGCAAATCCCTTTCTCAACCTAAAGCACATACATTTGCTTTGCTGTAAGAACTCACTGACAAGAACAGAAAAAGCACAGGAACATCAAATACCACATCTGCATAATCAGCCTCTTTAGCACACAGTTGTCACAAGCATACAGAAAGCAAAAGTAATGTTTAAGTAAACCCCATGGAAGGACTGTGCTCATATGTTTAAAAATAAAAATCATGTTTCAGTTCAAGTCCAGCTAGCAAAAGCTTTCCAGAACTCCAGACTGCAGTTTTACAGAAAACAGTTTTCAGATGGAAAGAATCAGAGGAAAAGCTTCCCAAGAAATATCAATAATGAAAAAAAAGTCCAAAATAAAATTGCAGTTTAATAATTTTTAGCTTTACAGTATTTGTTGCTCTGATGTCAGCAGAAGTCAAAACCAGTACTTTAGTGGTGACAGTAGTTGTAGTAAGATTAGAAGCTGCTACTAATTTAGCAGTCATCAAAAAAACCATGCTTTCTAGATCAAAACATCAGTGTCATAATTAATTTCACTCTAGCACTTTGAATGAGAACAAAAGAACTCACTGTACAAATCAGAAGAAAATGGTCCTCAATATCCCAGACAAAAATGTCAATGTTGATGACAACAGCGCCCCTGTTATTCATACAGAAAAAGCAAACCCTTCCTCAAAATGCTAATATTTCATGTTACTTCATTACAATAACCAAAAGATGCTTTAAAATGTCTTGTATTCAATGCCACTGTGTAGGAATTACAAGCTCATTTTAATGATTTCCCATTAAAAATAATGAGCTCAGTTCTGATTCAACATTATGACATCAGCAAATGCACATGATGGCATATTTCAATAACCTTTCACTAGCAGCGTACCATCTCCTACTACATAGCAAGCAAAAATAAAGGAAAGAGATAGGGCAAGGATAAGCAAACTTTAAAAAAAATGCAGATTATGAAGCTTCAAACAAATGTACTTGTGGAAGAGCTTCTCCAAAACTGAATCAGAAAAACATGGGCTTATTGAAAAGTTACACTTTCAGTGAAAAAAGCGGCAAAAGAATCCTCACTGAGGTCTGCTGTTAACTCTTCAAACATTTTGCTGTGTTTTACTCTGGGCACAAGGAACACCAAGTAACTCTATATTTTCAATTAATTCCAGCAACGCATAGCAAGTTGTTGTATAGGGAAGATTTAATTTCCTCCTTCCATGGGTTTACACATCTTGTCTTTTCTGTTTCAGCTGAACTCTGCATATTCCAACTTATTCCCACCTCTTCCATACCTTGTGAGCTTTCTGCAAATACTCTGCCAAATCTCACTCCTCTTCTGCATGGTGTATGCTGGAGAGCAAAACACTTCCCTCCCTTCCTGTGGGTGGGAGGAAGCAGAGAGGAAGTACTAGCTACAGATCAGATCAACTGCTAGTTTATTCCAGACTGAAAAATAGTGCAGATTTATTTGAATGGTTTTACAAATGTATCAGCATATTCCTTGATATTCAAAGCAAATCACCTGAAAAAAGGGGAGAGATTTAGGCTAACACAGAACACCTACTTCTCAAAGCAGCTGAAGAGGGTCTGCAGATGATAATAAAAGAACAAGCACAGCTCTATTAACCATACTGGTCACTATGCCATCTGTCTATCAGCCACCCAGATCATTTAATCCACCATCTGTCCACGAACATTAAAAGAAGCCAAGCCTAGATTTCATTAGGGTTCATATAGCCTTCAAGTAAAACACAGGTCTCAGAATTAGGTTAATACATTTTATTTCTGAGAATAACCTAGATTCGTATTGATAAAGACCCTTAAGCCACTGTGCTAGCTCTCCTTTTAATCTCCATTGCAAATGGTTATCAGATTATGTGGGATTGTTTTAACTGAGGCTCACACAATCTGATATTTGTCAGGGTTAATTGCGGTTGCTTGTAGATGAACAGTTTAAAAAAAACAGGGCACCTGTATCCGAGTTAGCTGTATCAGAAAAGCTAAGCTTCTTCACACCACATTCACCCAGAGTAACAAATTTCAGAAGCAAGGGGACGCCTGCTCCATTGTCTTTGTCCAGATCTGATCCTGACAAGTTATTCAAAAATAAAAACAAACACACCAGGAAATTAAAAGAAATTCACAACGGCATCACCCACTTTCCCCAATGTAAAGAAAGATATTACAAACTTTAAATATACATTACCTTGAAAAGTAACACATGCCAAAGCTTTACAGAAAACAGTATGCCTACCCTGCGTGCCTAGCATTACACAACTCAGGGAGTCAGTAACAGTGCTAACAACATGCCTGTGAGCTGGAATTAAACTGAACACTTCTCCCAGTCATAAGCATGGATCAGCTGCAGAAAGTTTTTTGAAACTCCAAGTTTCCAGCCAGGAGGAGGTCTAGAGGCACCGCAGGATGAACGAATGCTGAAGCTGGCTGTTACTGCTCCAGCTGTATCCAAGGCAGAGCTCTGCAGGGGGCATCAGTCAGTCCTGGCAGGAGCTGGGATGGGCTTACAGCAAGTCACCTCACAGCCGAGGGCACAGAATAACGTAGATTGAAATGAAATAAAACTCATTGCAATATGTCAGTCTTGTACTGGGCAGCTCAAACTGGACCTGCACTGTCAACAGGGTTGCCACCAGTGCTGACAGAGGGCACTGCCTTCCCTTGCCCTGCGGCTGCTGCAGCCTTGCAAGCACAGCCCAGGATGTGGTCGGCCCCATGCAAAGCCACAGCTTTATCAATTTAAAACAGCCTTTTTCTGACTATTAGAAAAATAAAAATGTCTGAAATGCAGGTCTTGCCTCACTGATGCCATGCTCTCATACTGCAAACGCTACACTGTATAAGATAACGTACTTCATCCCAGAAACACCTCTAAATGTTGTCTTAAAATCCACAGCGTCCCTTGCAGATGTAATGCTATTGGAAGCTGATCAAGAACTTCACTGCACTGTAACTGGAAAACATCTTCCAGATATAAGCCTTCATGAATTTGTGGCCAGTTTGTGTCTGTACTTGCAAAATTTATATCCTCCCCAAGATTCTTCCTCCCTCTGAAACTCTGGACAAATTAAACCCCCACCTCAGCCTAAGTGCTTTTAAGTGTCTCTTTATGCAACAGGATCTCCCTTCCTCTGAAAGCCCTACCAAATTTCTTCACTTTGAACTCCCCCTTCTCAAACACTGGTAAGTAAAGTCACACCAATTTTGCAGAAGCCTGAATGTGGCAGCCAGACATGCTTTGCCAGATTATAAAGCAGCAGTAATTTTTCACAGACAACAAAAGAGCTCAACTTTCAAGTTTAAGTACTGTTCCTGGTATTAGCAACTGAGGCAGAAAAACCAAGGACTCTCTCTGACAGATTTAAAATACAGACTTAATCCAGCCCTTGGGGGTAATTTCCAGGTAGGATGGGGGGCCAAGACAGGTGTGTCCTGAAACCACACCTTGTAGGGAGAGATGCTGGAAGAAGGTGAGGCTAGGACAACATTTACAGTCATGAGAGATACTGTGTTAAGTTCTTGCTAAAAAAATAATATTCTAAATGAATTACCAAGAGGGCTCCTGGAAGGAACATCTTGTCTCCTGCCCAACTGTTGCCATGGCCACCAGCTTTCTGCTGATCTAAATCAAAGCACAGAGAAACAACAAGCAGGTCCGTACTTCCATGGCCCAGTGCTTCTGAGAGCCCCTCTCCCTGGCTTTTGGGCTGCTCAGCAGCTCTTCTCACAGCTTTGCCCTGACAACAATGGGACATGCTAAGTGCACCCAAGTCTGTGGTTGCAGCACCGTGTTTCTTAGGGGCTCGCACAGCTTCAGATTTGGTCTGTTTTCTCAAGAAGGGTGCAGAAAGGCTTTGCTTGTTGAGGGAAAGCACTGAGCAAAAAAGTAGCTGTGACACACAGTTCTGTTACAGGCCATCCCTAACTTCTCACTTTGCTTCAGCTCCCAAGCCCATACTGCTCAGAGGGCACAGAGAAACGCAGAGCTTTGTTGGGTCATTAGAGAATATGCAGTGAAGGCTACTGTGTTCAGACACTGTATATTATACTATTCCAAATCATAGAAGACTGGCCTCAGTAGGCAGTGCCTGTCCTACCCAACACTTAACTCAAAAGCATTGCACCAATTTTTTAGCCAATACTGATCTGCCATGGGAGCACACTACCTCTAAAAGAGATGAAGATGCAGAAAGACAGAGAGACAAGACTGTAGAGGGAAGTGTTTTAAAACCATTATCTACCTTTATTAAAGCAGAAAAATCATTGCCTAACACTGTTGTCATTTCTAAGACTAGAGACTAAAGTTACAACGTGCTAAGATTAGTAATTTTTATACATATATGCTTTAAAATATAATACTAAAACTCACAATTAAGCAAGCTAAAGCATTACAGTGACATGTGCCTGCTCAGGGTGTACTTCCAGTGTCTGATGTGAAGAGATGGAAAAAATACAAACTATCTTCTTAGGACTATTTATTATATCCTGTTCTGCAAGCACTTGCAGAAGGTTTTCTAGAATCATCTACATCAACAGACTTTTTATTAAAAGCTATCACACGATGCTGACAGCTCTACCCCCTAGCCGTACCACTGGTGTAATACAGCAGTGAGAGCCTGTCCTGTGCTTAGCAGAACACTACAGACACAACAGCTTCCTACAGCTGAAGAGAAAGAAAAGCTGCTGTCTACATATCAACATGCTGAGCAGGAAGCCAGCAAAATAATCCAGCATGGTAAACGAGCCTGCGCTCTACAAAACCCACCACCTAATCTCAGTGCTGTGCTCTGCCTAACAAAGAATGTGTCCTCTGTCTTGGATGCCTGTTATGCAACTGCTCCTCTAAAAGGATTATTCCTATAGCAACCAGAGCAATAGGTCTCATCTCCACACTACTGTCAGGTGAATAATCTCCCAGTAAATGACCACGGCTTTATCATGACACAGGCCCAGCAAAGCAGAAGTGCTGTATCTTGGGCAGCTTTGTGACTTCCCTCTCCTCTTGAAACAAATAGAACATGCAAGCTCTTCTAGCCAGTGAACCAGATGGGATGTGACAGAGCTGCAGCTCTTCAGCATATTGCATTTTTCCAAGAAACTGCTTTTCAGGAGACCAGTCATGCTGCAAGATGTCATGAAGCCTCATCAGAGCAGCCCAGCTCTGTACCTCAGAGCTCAGAAAAACATGCTCTGCATGAGAGGGTGAAGGGCAATTTTTGCCAACTGGACATACTCAAGTTCTTAATGATAAAACCTTAACAGGAGCTAAAATTAAGATACAGAGCTTTTTCATATCTCTCAGCATTACTGATGGGCCATGGGGGAGAGTCTGCCCACAGATGTTTGACTCCTGCACGTGTCTTACCTGACAGTCGAAGTCCTGGAAGTTGCGAGCTGCGTTCTGTTAACAAAACCCCGGGGGAAGGGGGAGGGGAGAAAAAAAAAAAACAAGTTCAGCACAGTACCCCAGAACACACCCAACATCATCATGACAGTTCCCCCGAGACCTCTACAGCACAGTCTACCCTGACTGCAGTCAGGACAGCAATGAAATGTGAGACCCATATAACAGAACTCCATGCAAGTTCTGCCCATTACTGTACAGCAAGGTTATTGGGGGCTGTCCCAAGGCTGTCCATTAAGGAGAATACCTATGGACACAGCTGAGAGTTGAGAGCATTTGAGCAGGGATATATATGCACATAGGAAGGACCCTGACGAAAGTCAGGCTGTTTATGAGGTTGGGTTTTGTCTGGTCCTGGTGCCCGTTAGCAATTTTAATGCAAAACTCTTGAAAGGACCACCACTAGAATCTCACATAATGAGCATAAGAAAACAAGCTATGCAGTCGGCTACTCTGCATAACTGTGTGCACTGTATCGTTCCACAGCAAACACCAAGACCTGTGAGTACTGAAACCAGAGCACATAGGAACTGGGTTCAGCAATTCACAACTGACCTTTCCCAGTGGGTGACACCACACATAAGGCAAGCACAGTAACTACAGCACACATCTGGTGTACTGCAGGTTTGAAGGTCTGCAGTAACTTGCCTATATGCCCATGTGCTTTATAAGACTCTGTCTCTGATCATGTTATGCTACTGAATGCTGTCAAATGCTGCAAAAGGCTGAGCAAATAATTTAAGACAGCATTCTAGCTTATGTGTTTTAGGCATAGCACCTTAGTGCTGAAATTATAAGTAGAACCACATATGCACAACAAACACCCCAAATGTTTCTTCTGCCTGAACACCCTAACTCTTCTCCATGTGTAAACAAATGGCCCTGTTTTCCTCCCCCACAAAGCTTTGCTACATTAGCAAGAGCACAGGTTGCTACCAATAATCTTCAGTCTGAGACATTTAAGCTGAGATATCTGCAATTCTCTCTTAAGCATCCCCCTGGTGTTAAGTATTGAACTGCATCAGTGTTTTGAACATGACATGGCACAAAGCACAAGACCCTCAAGTTGAGGTAAAAGAGAGAGAAGAGAGAGAAAAAAAAAAAAGAAAAAAAAAAGCAGTCCCCTCATATTTCAGAGTTTGAGAACCTGAAATTAGCTGAGATTTCTGACAACTCTGTCCATGCCTCTTTCCCTGCTCTGTTAAATGCAGACAGTAGAACCTTCTCATCTACCAGGTCATAAAGGTCAATTCAGTCATCCAATGCCACAGTGATCAAGGACTGTAACAAAGCCTATGAAGAAGTGAGAAACTTCCTTATTCAGCACTGGACTTCGATGGTGCATGCTAAGTAAAGAAAAGGCTGATCTGAATTTGTACTGAGAAAAGTGCCATATTCCCTGCACATGGAGTGGGGAGGAAACAACACAAAGCAAAAAATAAAGGTTTGCAAACTGTGTTGCTTGTTCTTAGGTGTATACCATGATGCACCAGCAGCACTGAAGATTGACATGACCTGACTTCTGGACACTTGATTTCAACACACTGACATTTGACTTTAAATTATTTATTCACTGTCTTAACTTCAGAAAGTTTAAGATTAAGGCAAGTTTTTCAGGCCTCTGAAGGTGAGATGGCTGCACCTCGAAGGCAAAGAGCTAGAAGGAACAACGCAATCCAGCCTAAGGGCTGTCCATTCAATCTCCTGAATTAAGCTGTTACGTATCAGTAACTTTTCACTGAGGTTATATTAACAGGAGTCAAAGGTTCCAGAATACAATCAGACAGAATAATAAATCGTCACTGAGAAAAGTTTTCTGATCAAGTTAAAGGCAGTATTCTCCTTTTCTCTCTCTTTTAACTAAATGGGAGCACAATCAACTGATTTTCTTTCCCAGTATAAAGTCATTGCATTTTAGTGAGCCTGAATGAGGTGAATATATATAGCCTAATTTATTTTACTTCCTTATCTCCCAGCACTTGCCGTTAGGCTGAAGTTACACATAAGCACAAAAGTGGTTTTATTCTTTGAAAGTCAGGCTTGTAATTTTTTGCTGACTGATTTGAGACAAAACAAAGCCAGGACAGTGGTTCCCAGTGGAATTTCCTACAGTGTTTCCTACAGACAAGTGAACAAGGTATGACCCACTTCCATTTCCCAGGCAATTCCACCCGTTTTAGAGTTTGAGTACTCAAGACACTACAGCTCCTTTACTCTGTACAACAGCCTTTGTATCCGAAGAGTTCATAAGCTCTTACCCATTAGCAGCTTAAGAGTTTTACTGTACTATTTCTGGCCATGCTGGCTCAAACTCCTACATGTGCAGCAGGCTGGTCACTAAAAATCTTTAGGGACCTGCCAACTCAATACTTCTTGGGCTCTGATACACTGCACAGAACAGCATGTTATGGCACCACACCCATATGCTCCATAACTGTTTAAAAAGCATATGTCTTATTTCAAGCTTGAAAGCCTTAGTGAGGGCCAGACCACAGTGCTGGTAGCCCCTTGAGGCACTAATTTTGTTAACACAGTGTAAAAAGGAGAGCCATAGCACACTTCTCTTCCAATGAAGTGCTGAGGATGCTTCTGGAGCCACTCTACATCTTTTTTCCAGCTGAGATAGTATATACTTCCTGTAACTTCAACACAGAGTCAAGGAAACCAAGTATCACTTGTACCTGCCCTTCTGTATGTTGGTTAACACCACTGGGCTATTTAGGTGAACACACTGCATTTAAACCAGAAATGTCCCAGCGATTAGGTAAGTGGCTGTGCAGATGACACCACAGCAAAGACATCGTGGGGCTGATCGGGCAATACTTGACAGAGACTTAAAAAAACCACCTAGTTTTGGCATGCTTCAGTATCTCCTACTTAGATTAGCTCACTGAAGCAAGGGAAATCTACCCTCTTGAACTCAAACATGGAAAATCCTGAGAATCATAAGCAAGATCTGGGGCACTGCATTTAGGAAACTCATATTCTGTAAATGTTTATCTTATTTTGAAATCATAAACTTTTTAAGGCCTTCCTGTATTTTTATCTGCTGGTCTACACTGATTTTGTTCTTCCAAGACTCACCCTCCCTGGAAACATTTTAAAAATATATGTTCATAGGTAGAAGCCTAGTAGTCAGCACTAGACTGTAAGAACAGGAAGCTGGACTGCAGATCTCAGCTGAATTGTTAGATTTCAGAGATCCTAAACAGATATGCTAGCACACTAAAGAAATCAGCAAAAACTAAGCAGCTCAAACTAAAACAGCAGAATTTCAGAGATTTCGCCCATCTTGTGTGGGAGTCTGCACTAGACTGTGCAGTCTTCTACAAGTACACATTGAGTGGAGAAAGTACCGTATCACTTTGGCAGCACAAGGTAGTTCTTGATCTCACCATTAAACAGCAAGCATTGGGGACTGTTTCACATGCCATCAAACTTGGCTGTGAGGTATGGTAAGTGACCAAATCACATTGCCCATAATCACAATTTGCAGATGCAAGATTCTAGATCTTGTCAGGATGGCTCATAATGACAGGCACTCAGAACAACAGTTTGTGGCAGAATCCAGTAAGGCTAGGGCTTTCCTGAAGCCCAGATGGCTCTCCTCCAGACCACAGGAGACAAAGTGAAAGCCCTAAACAGCTCCTGCAATACAATGACTCTACAAAATTTCAGTATTGCATGAATCTGGACTGCTCTAGCTAGGCTCTGGAGATACTAACAGGAAATGGCTCTCCATTACTAAATTCCAGGGAGGCAGGGTTGTTTTGGAGGTCAAAACACAAAAGGATAATTTAAGACAAAAGATTTTAAAGAAAAAAGAAAACAAAGAAAAAAGAAAAAGAAAAAAAACGGGATACAATCCAAGGTTTCTCTAACAAGCAGGAACTTATCAGAGGTTCTACAGCTCTGCCAGGTCACAAATGGTATCACTTTACCGCTTCTGCCCTGACTTCGTAAACTCTCAGGACAGGCACGACATACTGTTTGGCTGGGACTCCAGACTTCCCTTAACTGTGGTGGTCTGTCTTTCCCTGAGACTTTGGAAGAGTATGTGGTGGTGAATTATCAGAGTGGGGAAGCATTTACTGTTTTTCAGTACTTAAGGTACTTCAAGCTGTAAACGGATTCTGGCAATCAGGGCTCCGTGCCAGACACAAAGTCAGCCAGAGTACACCTGTGAGAGCAAAGCAGCAGCTAGCATTACCTTATCATTCAGGAGCGGTTTGATCTCTGTCAGCTGAACATCCTGCAGTTCATCCATGATGCTGTCAGTGGAGCAAAGTAATCCTCAGAGCAGCAAACAGGTGATTCTGAAACAAAGTCATACTGTTAAAAACAGTACTACAAGAGATGCTAGCCAAAGAAAGCTTTAAGGTCCTTCATTAGACTTGTATATGCTCAAACTGAAGTCTGAAAGAAGCTAGTTCTCTGCACAACACAAAGCACCTGTAACTGCACAAGGCAGACAGCCATGCTTGAAGCACTGAGCATGTCAGTTATGTCCACTCCTCACCCTGCACATTGCCTTGCCCATTGAAAGCTGCCCCTTAAAAACTCAGGCCTTTTCTACTGAGAAAGACTGGATCCATTTCCATGCATTGCTGGTACTTTCGCCATAGTCTGCCTGGAAATGAACTCTAAATGACTGAATCAGCAGAGTGAAAAACTGCATTCAATATGCAGGAATACAGACATCTCACTGCTATGCCAGACACACCTTGACCACAGCATCCAGCCACTAAAGACAGGGCTGTACCTGTAAACCACAAGATGTGCAGCCAACCACTGCATTTGCACATGGGAGACAGAGGTGTGGAGACCCAAGTACCTTGTTGGCAGAACATAAAGACAAGCCCATAACCCAAGGCAGCCCTTGTTTTATGAGGTGGGATGTAAAAATGGCCCCCAGATAGTCCTGATCCAGTTGAACGTATGCAGGGTAACACTGTTAACTGACCAGCCCGAACAATTGTTCTCCATCACATGGTGCAGAGTCATTAAAAGAAAGAAAAAAATGTAATAAACAGTGTGTGACATTGCCATATGCCTATAGGAAATCACTGCTGACACAGAGTCTGAGGAGAAATCTTCTAGTATAAATACAGCAATGAGGATGGAGGAAAAATAAGGCAGTTTACCAGGGATTTAGTTTTTATTCTAGAGGCTCTACCTGTGCTTCTAGGCGGGAGAATTTCTAGAGCAGACAGTTGCAGCATGTAGTTGGATTGGACAGTTGCATGAAGAGGGCTCTGGCAATAGGAAATGATCATGCCTGATGGTGCAGATTATTTGGTTGTTCAGGAAAACTGTACAAACTACTGTAGATGAAATAAAAGAAGTCATGGACATAAATAAGGACAGAAATAGGCATGTGGTAGGCTTACTGGGCATTAGCTGAATACTGGCACAAATCAAATTCTTTGTCCAACATAATATATTGCTTCTAACCACAGAAGAAAAAGAATACTGCAACTGTGCTTCTCCAGTCACCATAATTCCACACAAACACACACTGCCCCAGGAAGAAGGGATTCCCCTCATCCCAAACGCTATGCAAAGCTGCATGTTCTCGTAACCCCCCTTTATGCCAGGACAAACATTGGTGTTGCTGAAGTCAGTCTGGCACAAAACAAATTATAATGCCTTTTCCCTCTGAAAATCAGTCATAGCAACTCCCATCTCTAGATTTCGCTCCTTTGCTTTGGGCAACTTGAAATTATTCTTCTTTTCCCTATATTTTTTTTTTGCTATAAAAAACATCAGCTGTGAGAGTTCCAAGAAACCAGTTAATTCACAAGTAACATCCTGCTTACCCCATAATGAATTTTTATTCAGAGAAGCATAAAGAGTCATATCATGCACTGCAGGCCCCAGAGGAAGTGCCAGTTACTGTAGTTCCAATAAGGCATTATAGAGACTAAAAAAATATTTTCTGCTAAGGAATTACTATTTCCATATACACTGGGACTGATTAAGAGCTCAGCATCTACCAGATTCTCTCCAAAGCAGCATCCCACAAGGTTACAGACACCAAAGGAGTTTCAAACAAGCCTTACAAAGCTTATCTGCAACAGGTGACAGTACTAGAACCACCACCTTTTTACTTGAAGAGCTGGTTTCTCTCATGCTCCTTTGAAAAGACATCCACCATGCCTGCCATTCATGTCCAAAGGTGATGCTTAATTCTTGGGGTCACCTAAGAGACCAAGAAGTTGTCCACTCTACCCACTGGGATTAAAAAATTGTGCACACACCAGCCACCTTTTTCTGTGGGTTTTTTTATACAAGAGAGTGGCGAGTTAAACTTGTTCTGTGGTTCACGAGTCCTAGGCACACCTAGCATTTTTGCCTAAAACAGAGCCTACGGTGAAGCAAGGCATCTCATAATCACTCTCTGCCGAGCTTTGACTGACCAAAGAACAACTCAGAGCACCAACTGCTCTGTGTTAGGTTGTTCAAATATATTTTTACTAAAGCTCTGCAAATATTCTTCCCAGTTTTCCCCGAGCTACACAAAGAGCAACAACTCCCAGACAGCCCTAGGATGTGTCCTGCATAAACCTGCTCAGAAACATCATTTGCTGCTGATACAAGGATGCCTGCCTGTGAAGTGTGTAAAGTCTAGGAAGAGGGAGACATGCATTTTTAAATCCTATGCACTACTTTAAGTACATTCGTTACATAAGAATAATAAAAACCTAAGTAGGTGTTTAAAGCAAGGATTATCAAATGCTTTCATCTCATCAACCTCAATTTCATACTTGGTCTCTAGATCTAACTACAGTGCACACAAATAACATCACTCTGAAGTTAATCTGATGCTTATTTTCCTGGTCCACTATTATTCCAAATACTTTTTCAGGGGAAGGGGGGTCTCTAGGGGCTAAGGCAACAAACTGCTGTTATACCTGCACTGTGTGTCGCTCCTTTGTTAAAGCAAGCTGGGCAGCACCAAGAAAGGCTGCTGTTTCAGGTGCTGGTCTCAGAATTAGGTGAAGCTTCTTTCAGACAGAAAAGACCATCTTCCTTAACACCAGCTAAGCTCACATAGGGGAGAAAAAGAAAAACTTTGTAGGGGAACATGCAGGAAAACAGAGACATGCTCTGCAGTGAGTCTGCAGCACAGTCAGCCTGGGAGACTGGCTCAGAGCAGGCTGCAAGAGTGAGAGCTGGACCTCCAAAGGAGCCAGAGGAGACTAAATGCAGAGGTAAGCCAGGAAGCCACTGAAAATTGCTGAACTGAGAGCAAAATCAAGACAGAAAGAATAAGCCAGCACAGTCACAAACAGCCAGATGGTGGGTTTCTTTTCTAACCCTTTTGATTCTAATCTTCTCATCCAGCAACTTGATTTTTTTCTGCTTTCCTAGAAACTCAAAGCTTTTTGAAGGTTTTTTGAAGGAAAGGTACAGGGGGTCCCCATCACTGCAGCTTTTTTTAGATTGCTGAACCAGCTCTTCCAAATCCACTCACTTGTGAACTCTCCAGAAAACAGCTGTCACTCACTCAGGACTTCATTTCAGCTCTTTCAGAGGGGATTCTGTAGGCAGATACATGCACTTTTCTCAAGGTCTCAGCAAGCTGAACGTGATTGCCCTTGACCAAGTCTGGGTAACTTGTTATTACAGCACAAGATCTGACTTGCTGTACATGGTCATTCACCACAACTTCCCCTGAGCACCCTGGCTTTCCACTTGAAACAAGACAAAGATGCACATTTGTCCAAAAAGGGCCACAAAAATTTCTCTAAAAAGAATGCTTTGTAGAGGAGAGCTGGTAAAGCACATCTCCAAATGCAGAGGCAAAGGGAAGGGTGGGATATTGGTGAGCTGAGCTATCCCCCTCTGACCACCTTAAAGACTGACTCCTTGTAAAAGACCTGCAGACAGGTCTGCCCAGGAAACAATCAATTCTCTCACTCCACTCCTATGGTTATTTAGAGAGACAAAGACACCATTCCATAAGCTGAAAGCAAGTTTACAATATCATAACAAAGCAGCCTAAATATTCATAGCACACATAAGAGCCCCACAGAACACAGGCTACAGGCAAAGCAAAAGGTTTGCCTGGAATGTTCTGTGTATAAATTATACATTTTTCTATAAATGTCCGAGTACCACCTCCTTCGCAAGTATTCCTCTTGTCTCCATTTATACATTACTATAAACACGATCAAATACCCCAATTTATACCATCCATCCCTTTTCAAAGGCTTCCCAAAGACTGGAGTAGACTCAATTCTCTTTGAAAACCAGTAAGACCAGAATCAAGGAAAGACATTCGGTGAATTGTTAGTACAGAGACTAGAAATCACAGTAGGACACAGAAGGCTGCAAAATACCACAGCAGGCAAGCCTATGAAAGAAACCACCTACCTACACATAAGATCTGAAATATGTGCTCACATGCTTACTCCAAGATAAGGGTGCTCTAAATTTACATCATTTCAATATATAAAAATAAAAAAGTTGTGTTAAAGCAGGTTCAGTAAGTCAACAGTATGAGTACTACAGACCTGCACCTACAGAGCCAGCAGTATAAACTGCACCACCTGTGAGTGCTTAGGCTCTGGTTTCTAGCTGGCAAAGTTCTAGCAGTACTGCTCCCCACAAGGTTACAAGCAACAAGAGCTAGATCCTGAATCCAACTCTCTCAGCACCTCCTTGAATATCCTGTTTTATTATGGAGGTGTAATCTTTCCACACCATTTAGGAACTCAGTGCAACAAAATCTTGTATCCAGAGGCTGAAAATTCTTGTTCATTCATCTCAACTACAGCTTCTAATTTGTTAACCTGCTTTGTATATTAACAGCATTGAGGCAAAATTACACAAGACAGTTATCAAGCTACACTATAAAACATGGCATTAAATGTACCTAAATATACGCTTCCTTGCTCAGCAGCCCAGCAGAAGTAGCCTCCTCTCTAGGGACTGACTATACTTACAGTCATGACAATCAGGGTTAGGCTTCCAATAACTGCTCTCTGGACACAGCTACCTGCTTCTTACAAGATGGAAAGAAGAATGCTGCTCCAGGGCGTGCAAAGGAAGACAGGCACAAACTCATTTGCAGCCAGTGCAAGAACCAAGTACACTACTTACAGTCCTCAAGTTTGCAGCTCAAGCTCTCTCATACACACCGGCAGACAAAGCTGCCTGATGAGGCTCCTCAGTCTGGTCGGGCAGACTGCAGTCTCAGCACATAGATCTTGACTAAAATAAGTTTCATTTATAGGCTTTGAGACCTTTGGGCATTTGCGTTATGCTGCTCCTCAGTCCCTTATAAGCCTCTGGACAACAGTGTGTTTCTGAACCACCTGCATAGTCTACTCTTTTCTATACTGAAATGCTGGCTCAGATGGTAAACTTCCAGCAAAACATGCAAAGGGTCCAAATAAACTTTCAAAATATTTTCCTAGGTTACTCGCTTTGTGTTCTAGCTTATATATTTTTGGGAACACACCACATGGCGCTCCACTTCCAAGACAAACTGCAAGCTTGCAGAGAGAAATTACGTTCTGCTTAACCAGCACAGTGCCAGCTACCGCACCCAAGCAACAGCAGCTTCGTAACACAACATGCTTTTACCTCCTTTAAATCTGGGCTACACTCAGGACAGAAACACCAGCTGCTAAATCTACTTTCTAAGGAGTTTAAACAAGACCTACATCTAACAATGGTTTTGTAAAGGAAAGGTCCATGTACAGCTTTTTTGGAGAAGTCCAATTCTATCTACAAGAAGCATCACATTGCCATGCATGTAAATGAGCTCAGCTAGTAGGATATCATCCTTAGCCACCATTTTAATTAACAGGCATCAACTATATAGGGCTGATTAAGCAAGAATGCAAGAAAATGTAAAACCTTCAAATTATTTTGAGTTACCTGGACCACTGCCCATAAAAACACTGAACCAGGTTGAGCTCTCCTGTACAGCACAAAGATGTTTTAGAGTGAGAATACCCAGGATATACACTGGAATTAGAAGCAAATTATTGTCTCTGAAAGAGCCTTTTCTGGGCACAGTCTCTCTTTCAAATAGCTTTGCAGCACTTCCCTTAAGCTGTTCTCCCCAGTGAAAATTAAATAAGCAGTGGCTATTATTGTTAATCATGTTATTCACACAATTTTTCCATGACCCTTTCTTGCCCAGTGGCACCACTCTAAAGCACTACCTGCATTATCCAGTATCAGCAGCTCACACAGCTCAGACTAAACCACAGAGCCATTTTTACCAGTTTTATGGTGAATGACGTGTTCAAATGGATCAGTTCAAAGATGCTTTCCCCTCTACTAAGCCACCTGCTTCCACAACTCTGTAGTTCAGGAGGCCCCACGCAGGCGCAGGTGAGGGCTCTTGAAGGCTCCAGTTGGACACTTGTCCCAAACAAAACATTCATAGCTCTTCATCAGGACTGTCTACCATCATGGCATTCACTGCAGCTCCTCCCCATATCACCTCCTCTACCTGTCCTGTGACAACTCCAAACTCTCAGCCACACAGAGGCAGTATGTATAGCTGAACACACTTGCTCTACAAGCACCCATCTTCCAATCTGACACAAGACAAGTGAGGAAACTGGTCTCTTCAGCAGCAACTTACTCTTAAGCAGCTTATGACAAACCTGACTGCTTTCTACCAGATCCTTCGGTACCCTCTGCAGTATTATTTTCAGGCTTGTTCCTGCTTTGTTTCAATTATGCTTCCCACTAACTGACTGTTTTTACATTTTAAGTGAAAAAAATTAAGATGTGAATATGTATCCCATTGAGCAAAATAAAGCGTTCCAGATCAAGACAGGCTAGAAATCCGTATAAATGGGGATCTTAACAATTTATTTCTATCATCAATTTACTGAAATGCTAATTTTCCATTTTATTTATCTTATTGAAAAAGTTGCATTTTCACTGGCTACCAAACATTAAATTGCATTAATAAATATAACCTTTATACCCAACTGAGCCTTCTTGCTACATGGAAGGAATCATCATTTAAGTCATGGTATAGCTAAACAAACTTTTAGTCAGATCTCAGTTTTCGTATTTTGTAATGCAATTGTGAATTATTTTTTTAATTCGTTTGTGTGAAGTGCTATGGGGATGGAAGAAGAATAGTCAGATCAAATGCATAAGAAGTTTGTAGAGTCACTTTCACTTTAAAAATAAAACTACCTTGAACTTTGTGTTCACTCATATATACAAATTGTACAACCTAAACCTGACGCAGTAACATATATTCAGCGGTGAAGGAATTGTACGAGGCAGTTTTAGTCACATCTCTTGGCATATGCAGCGTCATTTGCACAGCCTCGATAAACCTAGCTTAACGTGGGTACAGGAACAGTCATAGATGTGCAAAGCTCAGGAGAAATTAATATATTCTGCTCCTCAGCAGCTAAGGCAACACAACTGCTTCTGGTATCAGCTCATTCAGGTAACTAACACCCTGTCATTGTGCTGTATATGTATATACATATCTAAAGCACTTCTACTAATGTCATCACAGAGCAAAACCAAACTTTTCTTCTTACTTCATTCAAATTTGAATAAATGGACTTTGGCCATTAGAAAACAGTGTACTTGCAGGCAAAAGCTGATCAAACATTTCAACACATCCATTTCCAAGTTGCCTACCAGACATGCAAGAGACCTTTTATCAGAGCACATACATATTGTTTAGTATTCAGTAATTATGTGTATTGAATACAAGAATACAGACGTACACAGAAGACTGATTTAACTCTCAAGACACAGTTTCACTATTTTAGTCTGCTCTAACCTCAGACCACTTGCAAAAGGGGCTTTCACAGGACTGATGTAAATTTTAAGCATGCCTATGCATTATATGAAAAACAAATTTCTAAAATTAGCTTTTTATTATGTCTTTTCTCCCCCTTCTTCCTCATTAATTAAATGCATCTTTCCCTTACCCATGTAGCATTGTTCCTTGGAGCTTCCCAGAACAAGCTCCTTCTGTTTGGCTTACTGCCCATCCTCCATCATCTGAAGGACAATCTCTTCTAAAGTATCAGCGTCATTACTTCATAACTATCACAACTGCTGTACTGCTGTCCCTTCCATCATTTCCAGTCTGTGAATTAACTTCCAAGCAGAAAACATCCTTGTGTGTGTCAGGCTGAGTTTTATGCCCCTTCTAAGGCAGCTAGCCAGTGCAGGAGAGGCAACTCAGATTACCAGTTAAAACCAGTAAGGGATACAGAGCAACCCAGAATCAATTCAAGATGTAATTTCACTCTTCATTTAATATAGTTGTGTATTGCTGCCAAAAGGCATGATCCCCACACCAGTCATAAATTCCTTCCTCTCCTTCCCTTGCACCAGGTCAACAATTACACAGTAATATGGCAAGTCAGGTCTGCTTACTTCCTCTTCAATTGTTTTTTCCAGGACTAGTTTTCATTTCTGTCAGTGACTAGTTTTCATTGTCATCAGCAAACTGACTGATGAAAAGTCAGTTCCTTGTGCACCACCTCTTTTGTAAATCCACAAATGCCTTGCTTTGAGGTTTGATTATAAGAAACTGGGTTTTCTGGCAGTGTTAACTCTTCAGTTGAATCACAGAGCAGATTAAAGCTCAGGACACTGCCAGATGATATGCAGAGGCCTGCACTTAGCTTCAAGTTATGCTAGTTCTAATAAATTCAGACAAAGCGTACACAGAATATAAGACAGTTTGCTGATCAGTTTCCTTGTTGTAGGGTAGTATTTCAGGACATAGAGGAACTAAAATTTTACCTCACAGCCTCTGAAAAGGAACATCAGATCCTCCAGCTCTCTTCTTTGCTCTGCTCTTTCGTCCCCTTGCAGCCATGACCTAAATGATGCCTTAGGCAGTGTCTGGCATGCTGACTGTAAAATGAGCAGATTTAATGTCAACTTTTTGCCAGGCTAGCTTTCTACTGTTCTAGTGAACTGAATGAGCCGATCAGACAATCGCATGAACATCATGACTGGCTCACGTAAGGAGGACCAGACATGTAATGAGCTCTGAAGTCTGCTCCAAATCCCACAGTCTAAGGCGAGGATCATGTATAACATACAGAGTAGGCAAGATTACAAATAAAATGGTTAACTCACTACAGTCTTGCTGTAGTGTGACAAAGGCACCAAATCTGGCTCATAGACACTCAATATCAAGAAAAGGAACTATACAAAAAACAAGGCAACTTGTCAAAACAAAATAAAAAAAATAGGAAAAAACACGAAAAGAAGGAATCCTACAAGGACCCTGGAGACTGTTAAAAATTCTGTTTGGGAAGCCCAGATAATCTGTGCACCAATATGCAAGCATAAAGACAGAGCCACCTTATATGCAAATCCTGCATGACTCAATAGGAAATTTAAGGAGATTATCCTGGGAACAGCTGGAATCTAAAAGTAGTAGGAACATTATCCAGATGAGCAAAGCAGGAAATCCCATAAAGCACAGCAAACCAAATGCAAATGGGAAATTAAGAAAACTCAAAGAAAGAATTCTAATGGTGCCTTGGCAAAGGATGCTCAAATTGATAGTTTGCATTACTTATTTACTTGCCAACTACATTACTGAAACATGTCAAACCAGGAAGCCAGCTATAGAGTGGGTGAGATACCTGACCACCACTATGAACAAGGGGCACTGCGGAGTGGCAGGGCCGTTGCAGGCACCAAGTGAGCACCTGGCATCAGCCACCACTTCCAAAGCTGTCAGGAAAGTCCCACAACAGCATGTTTCGTGGTGAAGAACAAGCACACAAGTTAAGAGCATCCACAGAAACATCAGATGGTTCAGTACTTGTGAAAAAGTTTGAAAGTTAAAGAAGAGCTTAATTTAAAACCATATTTTTATTCTTGCTGTATTTGTAAAACTTGGGAGTGGGGGATTATTTTCCTAAGGCTCTAAGTTTGCTTTCTGCTCTTTTAGTGAGTTGAAGCACCTCACCCTGTGATCATAGGAGCAGTGGAGCCAGTGCAATGGTGGGAGTGAGGAGAAAGGAGAGGGGGATACAACCCACCTTTGAGGAGAACTATTAGTAGATCTCAAATGGTCAAGGTTTTGGAGATAAATAATTCCAGAAGATTTAAAAAAAATGTTTTGATACATTCAGGAGAATAGGTACACAAACAGACACTAAAAGGGGAAAATATAATAAAATGGCTATATCCTCCAGTATCCATAGCCCAGCTTTTGTGAATCGTGTAAGAGCAATCACAGAAGGACTGGGGTTAGAAGCGACCTCTGGAGATCACCTACTACAACCCCCTGCTAAAGCAGGTTCTCCTAGAGCAGGTTGCACAGGATCATGTCCAGGTGGGTTTTGAATGTCTCCAGAGAAGGAGACACCA
>JAVJGJ010000002.1:364141-390561 GCA_035590215.1 Microhierax caerulescens
TTCGTATCATCAGCAAACTTGCTGAGAGTATACTCTGTCCCTTCGCACAGGTCAGTGATGAATAAAGTTGAACAAGACCAGACCCAGTGCTGACCCCTGGGGAACACGCTAGCTAGGGCCTGTACCGCAGATCACAACCCTCTGAGCTCTGTCATTCAGCTGGTCCTCAATCCACTTTGCTGTCCACTCATTTAACCCACGCTTCCTGAGTGGACCTATCAGGGTGTTATGGGAGACAGAGTCAAAAGCCTTGCCTGAGGTCAAGGTAGAGAACATCCACTGCCCTCCCCTTGTCTACCCAGCCAGTCACTCCACCAGAGAAAGCTATTAGGTTGGTCAGGCATGATTTCCCCTTGGTGAATCCATGTTGACAACTCCTGATAACCTTCTTTTACTCCACATGCTTAGAGCTGACCATCAGGATGAGCTGTTCCATCACCCTTCCAGGGACAGAGGTGAGGCTGACCCACCTTTAGTCTCCCAGGTCCTCCTTCCTGACCTTTTTGAAGGCTGGAGTGACACTGACTTTCCTCCAGTTGTCAGGCTCCTCATGTCCTGTAGAAGATTCTTAACCAGTGCACTGAAACACTGTTGTTCTTTCTGAACACAGAAGTTATTTATTCTCAGGCTTTATGCTGCAGAAAAAACAGTAAGGCAGCCTTACCCATGAAATCTAGTTTGGTGCCTCTGTCCTTCCCTGACAATCACAAAAATTATGAACATCTTTACCTATTACACACAGAATATTCTTTCATCCTAACTTGGCAAACAAAAAATTCAGTATGAAGTAACATACTCTGGAGGGTAAATTAAAGACCAAGGCTTTCCAACAACCCATTTCAACAGCTCTGAGCAGCCACAACTTTCCAGAAGTCTGTGTGTGTTGTTCAGAGAAGGACTTTCCCAGTGCAAGGCCCTTAGCAAACAGCATTAGAACACCAGCCCTGACCCTAGAAAAGACTCTTGATAATAACTTTCTCTAAAGACAGGCCAGCTTGCCAACACTCACCTGAAGAGAAATGATCAAATATTTTTACCTAGTTCCATTATTTCCTTCCTGTAACATTACATGCACATTTCTCCCATATTAACCAAACAGAAATTAAAGACACTGCTGATGCAGTCATTTCAGAAATAAAATGAGGGCTCTAGTTAGTTGTGGATTGATTTTACCCACTCTGACATTACTTTTTTCCTCCCTCCCTCTCCAAGTTTCATTTTCTTAACCTTTTGGAAAACATCTGATGTTTTTACCTACCCCATGTCCAGTACTGCAATGTTACAACCGTAAATTCTAAAGAAACACTCAAAAGATATTTAAAATGTTCTGAACAAGGGTATTCATATAATTAGATGTAATTAAGACAGTATTAGTCAGGTGATTTGATATTGTGGTACTAACAGGTGCAGAACCCAATTGTAAAGAGTATCATATTAGTTTAAACACCATCAGGGAGCCGAAGTATAGATTCTCTTTTGAGCCTCCTCCACAGCAATTTAAGCTAATGAGTTTTAGCTGACTTGTAGAGAGGTCTAGGAGCACCACAGAGCATAAAATCAATTAGTTATCTGTTAAGCCCCAGTAATCCAATTACTCTGTATCATACATAATACTTTAAAAGTAAAATGATAATAACCCACCTTACCATGGAATATTCTCTCAGCATCTCAAGAGCCTGACAGTCTCAGGCACAGCATTTACAATGGAGAGATAACCTAAGCAACACCAACAGACCCCATCACTCCTCTCCTTACTTTTTCAATCTCCAAATATCTCAAAGATTTGCAGATTGAGGTAGTATCTTTTATTTGACTAGCTGGAAATAATCACAAGCTTTCATGACCAGAAGTTCTTCTCCAGTTCAGGAGCAGATGTTAAACTGAAACACAACCCAAAGCACAATTAACCTCACCAGTCTATGAGTTGAAGTGATATCTCTCTTTACAATTAAGAAATGTTTAGCAAGGTGCTCTAAATACGTTTAGCAAGGTGCTCTAAATTGACCTAAACCAGCAATAAATTGACTCTCAATGAATAAGTGAACACAACAAACTACAGGTGGTAAACCACAAATAAATAGCCCTTTTACATTGGAACCACATCCAGTTTCCATGAATCCAAAACCTTCTCCTCCAGTCTGTCCTTTTCTAAATCCTATGGAGGAACCCCAAAATACACTACTGCCACTGGTTAAAATTTTCTTGTTGTATTATTTCTCCAGTAGCTAAAACTACTTACCACAACTGTAAGAATATGCCATCATTCCAACACACTGTCAGACAAAGAGCATATGTTAGCTCTTGCTGTCACAGAAGTTTTAATACTCTAGTAACGACCCCAAAACACCAGACAAAAGGCTAGGCTGCCTGTTGTGAACTGTAAAAAATGTATTTGACTTTACTGGGTATTTCTACCAAACCACTTTGTTGAGAAGCTGCACTGATTTTGCCCAGTGAAAAATTATCAGAGGGTCTGTTTCAATCTGCTAGGCTTTATATCCCTACTCCAACACTCAAAAGGATTTCTCTTATGAACAGAGCTCTAGAGCTAAGCTTTCAAAGCCCTGTGAACAGCATTCTGATGAAGTGTTAAATGCAGAATAAATCAGCCTAAATCCAGTGAACTGTTCCAACAGATTAAAACTTCAATCTCAAATAGAAAGAAGGAGGTCCTGCTCACACTTTATAAATATCTCACTTTGTTTTGAGTCTGCCACCTGCTGCTTTGGTGATCTTAGCCCTTTTATAGGAAAGAACAGTGAATAATGGGCTCATATACACGCCACGCCACTTAGACTTCATATGCTTCCATCATATCCTCTTCAAAGGTATCTTTCTGAGACTAGAAAGTTCTGATCTACTTATCATTCTTTACAAGGAACACATTTCACACCTGTGATCATTCTTGTCAATCTTTTCAGGATGTCTCCCAGTATCACTTGGTCTTTAAGAGCAATGAGACCAGTACTCACGCAGCATTCACAACACAGGTGCACTATGGGTTTACACAGCATTATGTTTCCTAGTTTGATCACTATTATTTTTCCACAAGCACCTAACCTTTTTTGATAACCTAATTTGCTTCTCCAGACACTCATATAAGATTTTGACAAAATTGCCTATTATAGCCCCAAAGTTTCATATACAACTGGAAAGCCAATTCAGAGCTTATCACTGTATACATACAGCAAGTACTGCTCTCCAGGTGCAGTACTTTACTACACTGAATTTAAAATGCTATTTTATCACTCAGTGCCATAGAAATTTTTCATGTTTCCTCAAAGTTAACTCTTCCATTTACTATCACAAATTTATTTTTTTTAATCAACAAACATAGTCACCTTTTCTATTTATTTTTCTAACTTTGACTTTTCTGCGCTTTTGGCCTCTGCATCCTTCTCTGGAAACAGCTAACACTGCAAAAACACTCTATGAAATCAATCTTCCTTCTGTCCAATTTCCAGCTAAATATTTATTGGATGTCCCAACAGTCCTCACGCTCTCAGAAATGCCAGTTATTCTTTACTAACCTTCCATGCCAGTCATGCATTCATAAAGCTTTATTACTTTCTTTTGTCCTCCAAGTGGCTCCTTTCCAAGGTGCAAAGTCCTAAACTGTTTAATGTCTTCTAATTCCATGCCTTTGCTCTCTCTTGTCACCTCTCACTTTTCTGGTTCTCTTATACTCGAAGAATTTGCCAGAATAATTACACTGATAATATACACTGGAGCTCACTATATCTAAGATTTTACTGCTCTGCAGGACCCTTTTCATGCTCCCTCAGGGAGATATGTCAGAGTTCCTCTTCAGAAATGTGCCTTAATACTGCCACATACCTTCATAAATGTGCAGGCAACTTTCTACATAATGCCCTGCTTCCACCACCACTCCCAAAATTGAAATTTTTCAGAAGGTTTTTATTACCTCATTTTACATCTAAGCTGCCCGTATTCTTCTCCCTTGACCTCAAGTTGACCTCTTTTTTTTAATTAGCCCCTTTATGTACATTTTCTGCATTTGTGTATGAGCTATACCAGGTTAGCGCCTAGTAGCTGCAAACAGAGACAAGTTTCCATCTACTACAGCAGTGGAGAAGCCCTATACTCCTCTACTTATTCAAGAGCTTCAATCAAAAAAACACAGTAGGAATCATTACAGGCTCAAGCATTTGTTTCTTTTCAAAACAAGATCTTGATCTGACTTAGTTTCAGTAATGTATCCTAATTATTTTTGCTGTCCTCTTGGTTTTCTTGGACCCTTCAAGTAATGCTTTTTATGTCAGTATTATCCAACACAGTAAAGTCAGAAGAGATCAGTTTCATTCATCTGTCTGACCCTCCTGCTTAGCACAGGATAACAAATTTCTTCAAATAATTCCCTCACCAAGCCACACATGCTGGGATCGAGCAGTGCTGTTTCTCTTGGGACCTTTTGAGTCAGTACTGAGTAACTTTCTGTGTAATGAAGGGACCAACACTTTCCCTTGCAGCTCAATACAATCAGGTGCTTACCTGATGCACTCCTCCCTTTAAGACATTCACCTCAAGTAGATTTCAAATGTTTTTGTTTTCCTTCAAAGGAAGCTGTAATCAGGGAAGAAACTGGGAAAGAGGTAAGAGCTCCAAGGCTACCTCCCCTGCAATGACTCTGCATCCAGCCCAGAGTAAAACGGAAACCCTCCCCTTACCACCACTGCCCTACAGACAGACTAAGAGCAGTCTTCTACCTTTTATTACCCATTCACCAGTAACAAAACTTGTTGTTCTTCAGCTAGCCACTGCATGAGAGAAAGATAGCACAGCACTGCTCAACCGAGCTTCTTGCTAGGCCAATGGTGATGGCGATCACCAAATTGTGTTAATGCAGGTGCTCAGCAGCAGCTGCCACTTGAGATGTGACTGCTCGCTCATTCCTTAAAGTAGTATTCAGCCATGCAAGTAAAAACAGGATGGAATTTTGCAATAGCTGCAAAGAAATCACCACAGTCCTTGTCTGTTTGGCCAGATAACAGAAAGAGATCCCCTTCCTGCTACAGCTGCACTCAGGCACTCGGAGGCCCCAGAGCTTCCGACTAGTCCCTGAAATCACAGCACCTCTGCTCCCCACACCCTGGCCTTCCCTGTACCTTTTATTCACACAGATGATTGAACCATGCTGCAGGGACTCAGAGGCCAAGAGTGCAGAACAAGCTCCTTAAATTACAGAAAGGTGAGTGCCAGTCTTGAATGCTTTTCATAGCCTTAGCTATTTGGAGTTGTTGCTGCTGGGAAGACCCAGCATTATCTCAAAAATGCAGAAGAAAATTTGAGTCTAGTGAGTTATGACAAAATAAAAATCCTTCAGACTTCACTAAAAGAAATGTTTCAAGACCAGGATTTATCTCTGTGAGCCTTTCTGTATTGAAAGCTTTGACAACAGCAAGACTGTATTTGCTTAAATTATTTTTAGGCCAATAAGGTAATGGATGATGGCTTCTACATAAGCAGTTCATTTCAACATGGAGACATGATAAAAATAGCAGCACACAGTGCCATGTTTACATTCAATCCACAGCCCAGAATGACATTTGAAGGCTAGAGATCTGAGAAAACATTAATACATCACATCAAAGAAATCAAACTACAGAAGAGCAAGATACCTGCATGACAACACTTCTCAGTTCAGGCAATTAATGCTTAAGTAATGCACCAGAAAGCTTAATTCATGTTTCAAGCCACTTCAATTTTTCCCTCCAACAACTACTACCTACCAATCAAAGAATGTACAGAGATTTGTGTTCTGGAGACCTCCATAAAAGGCTGATTAATATTTCTGCCTAAACAGTTCTTATTTGATGAAAATCAAATACTGACAGTATTTCTCCTGCCTTTATGTATAGCCTTAAATTCACGCTCTGCTATGAATTTCTTTAAAGGTTACTAAGCCATACAATGAACTATACTCTATTTCTTATTTTCTCCACACACACACCCTTTTTTTTTTTTTCTAAAGACAGCACAAGCTTCTCTGGCTGCTTTATTTTTTCATTGTTAAGAAACTGCTGTCTTTATTAAAGAAGAATAAAGAAGAATGAACCAATTAAAGGGGGGTGGGGTGTAAGCAGTTATTTTGTGAAAGGCCAAAGGAAAAACCTACACTATTCTTCTACTGATGACAAAAAAAACCCAAAACACTAATGCTCAGTGAATGCCTCCATCATCTGAGAAATCCTGTGCAACACAATTTTAAAAGCTGGGATTTGAAGGCTGTCTTGTGCTTGTTTTGCAACCTCAGTGAACCATTTTTTAAGCCGGGGGGGGGGGGAATTCCAGACCAAACCAGCTTTTCAGGATAGATGAAAAGCGCAGCTCAGCATCCATGCTGCAGCATCACTGCGCACACCATTTCTGCTGGAAGCCCAGCAGAACAGCGCTGCCTGGCAGCAGAGTGGAGGATGCTGTTTGCAGCTCGGCTGCAAGCAACACAAGCAGACAGCTTGCTGTCCCTTCCAAAAGGATCTTCTGCTCTGCCTCACAGTGTTACAGATATCCATCCATTCTTCACTGTCAAGGTTTAAGTGTCCTCCAGGAACTCTGCTAACCTTTGGATACCACAGTTAAAAAAAACATAGCAGGATGGCAGACTACTTAGAAGTCTTTAGGGTCACTGCACTGCAAAGAAAAACTGAGAACAGGGAGAAAACAGCATTTCCTAACATCTAAAAACACTGCCAAAAATGGAATACATTCATGTGAAACAGGCACATGCCCCTGCGCCCGTCTGCCCAGCCACACCCCCCACACCCCCCACCCCCAAGAAACCAACTGGTGAGCTCTGCAAATTGTTTTAAAGACATTTTTATACTGGTGAGACTGGCAGCATACATATAATTACAGTGGCCTAGAATTACCCTTGAAAACACTTCATTTTAGGCAATTACTACCAGCCATAACAATAAAAGCCATTTCTCGCAGTGGAAGCTTAATCACTATCAGAAGGGCTTGATGGTCTCATTATACTAGCAAAGCTTCTGTAGTAGGCATGTGACCAGTAGCCCTGGCACTGAAGCTGTTGCTTCCCAGATTTCAAAGGACTGCTGAAACACCCAGATACAGGAGTTATTATAAAGCAAATAATCCTCTATAATAGCATCTGCCAGGCTACACAAAATTTTGGAATAATTGCCAATATTCCTATGCATCTGCAAAGAATTAATGAAGACAACATGGGAGTACACGTCACACCAAATATATCAATTCACATTCAACATGCATGAACAGGAAAGGAAACAACCAAAACAGCAAAATGCATTTGGTAGGAAGGGTGCAAGAAGTCTCCATCACTATCTTAGGCTAGAAAGGGGCCAGAAAGGCTGCATGCATCCATACCCAGTCAGGTAATCTTTATTTTACATTTATTAAAAATAAAAAATAACTAAAAAAAAAAATCTTCCGTTCACCACCCAAATAGTTATTTTGGAAAGTAAGAATTTTTGCAGAGGGGAATGTTGTTTCTTATCCCTGCACCTCCACCACTTATACTCTTCAGCATTCAACTATGAAGTTCCTAAGAACCAGGATAACCCCTAAGGAAATCATGTCAGCAAAAATCTCTTGACTTCCTTGCAGATATAGGGTGGAAAACCTGGAACACTGCAGTACAGCCAATCACTCTTAAGGCAAGTAACACCTCTGAGCAAGAATCAAATGTCTGTGACTGCTCCCTCTGTTAGAGCATGTCCACAGAAAAATTAGTCAGCAATTACTCACACAAAGAAGTCTGGACACATTCTCTCACCATGTCCAATACATCCAGACAAGCCTATATTCAAATACAATGAATAACTGAGCTAAAGGACAATAAAATCAACCCAGCTTTAAGCACCATTAGCTCCTCTTTTAAGAAGCATTCTCCAACTGCGAGCATTACACAGCAGTTGCACTTAAATAACCTTTTTGGGTGTAGAAACCAGGAGAAACCTGAGGGGTCATGTTTTCTAAGATTTAGAACATTGCTGAAAAGATCAAAGAGATTGCTTTTGTGCTCAAGAGACACCACACAAGCATTGGGTGTTTCCTGAAGCTTGACCAGCAGCAGGACTTAAGAGTCTGCATTGTTTGCAGCATTTTATAAGTTTAGAAAGCTTTGTGAACCTCTGGAGTAACAGTCAACTCTACTCATTCACTGCTTCATGTGGTCACACCCATAACCAAGTCCAGGAGCAGAACAGCCATGAGTTCTAAGACCACTTAAAAACAATTACAAATGCACAAATTAAGTGTCCGAAAGGTAAGAAACACCTGGGGACCACTAGCTGGCGCAGGTCAGTGTGGTCAAAAGAATTTTTACAACCTTCACTCTCTGGTGGCAAGGCCCTACAAACTGCAAAGCTTCCAGGCTGGGGTACAACTGAGTCACTACAGCAATAGACCGTAATCTCCACTCCTCCCTGGGGAGGGAGGTCTCACAGTTTTTTGTTTTGGTTTTTTTTTTAAATATGCCACTGAAAAAAATCAAAACAAAACATGACACTTGGCTCTCCAAAACCCAAATTGCTTTAGCTTTGTCTTGGAGGCAGAGATGACCTGAATGTCTTCATTAACTCTTCTATACAGACAAAGCTACAACCTCCTTTGTGCTTTTGTATTCACTCTGTTGGAAAACTCCAGCCATTTTTGCAATTTAGACATCTATGTTGAAATCTTCATGATGATGTGCCAGTAACTGAAAAACTGCAGTTGACAGTCCTAGATTATGCTGACTCCTCATCTCATTATCATTCAATTATATGACACAGCAGTATGAATGAGCATGGCACCCAAAACTACAAAGCGACAAATGTTGCAGTTGCAGCCAGGGAGACAATGTTACACCCCAGCATTAGCAGACTGATACAGGCAGCGCAAGGTTGGACTAAGGAGACATGCTGACAGACAATCTTCTAAACAATTTCTTCCTTTTGTTTCATCCAACACCATAACAACAGCTGTAACATTTGCTTTACATAGGTATTATATTGCAGAAAATGCTGAAGAATAATATACCTCCTTTTAAAGCAATGTCCTTGCTGCAAACTGAACCTAGCAGACCTGTGGTCCCACAATTCAGCTCCCAACTTCAAAGTATCCGCAGACTCCCCATGCACCAAGATCTCACAGCAGCACAACTGTGCTCACCTTTGTGGGAACGGAACTGAGAGGCCACCTGTTGCCAGGTCATATGCCAAATTCTTTGATTTATTAGCCAATATGATTCTATTAATTGGATAGAATACCTGCTGGGTGTTCCATTCATTTACTGCTAGAAGTAACCAAAAACATTTAGGCCATACCAGCTTTCTTACTGACTTTATTTTTTAATAATGAATGCTTTCAATTAACTATTTATCTTAAAAATGTCAGGAAAGTATAATTTTTTCTGTGGCTGAGCTAATCCATGTGCAGATTTTCACCAAGCCCTGTTGTGCCTTTCTCTCTGTCAGTCCATGGATAAAGCTCAATTGCATTGCAAAATGAGAAAAAAAAATAATCTTCCCTGGCTTTCCCAGGGACCATAAGAAACGTATTTGGTAACCTTTTCATCCAAACTGAAGAAAAAAAGAAGTTGAAGTTGTAACGAGGACCATTTATTTGATGAAAACCATTTCAGAATGAACTATATGAGCAAACAATAGTAAGTACTACACAATGGTTAAAATTTTTTTTTTTGTTGACTGATAGGTGTGTGCTTGCTCAACACTCCTAACACTATTGCATTAATTCTCCAGCCATGGAAGCGAAACCATGCAGCACCTGAACTGGCAGCACAGAGAAGCAGACTTAACCACCCCTCAAGCTGCCAACTTCTACCATCTGGACAATAAAGCACAAAACCACATATGAGCCCTCCTTTTCTGGAAGGAAATACATCTATCCAAGTAATATAACCATATATTTATGCAAATCAAGTTTTTCTTTTTGCCTATGCAAAGGTAGAAACACCTACAGAAATGGAAAAAACTCAGACCTTATTGGCTAAGCAATACATTTCAAATCTACCACTGCCAAAAGAAACTGTTAAGAACAGAAGCATCACATCTAACTTCAGTTATCCACACAAAGACAACACAAAAAAGCCCTCAGCAGAAAACTGTTATTATGTATGACAACAGAACTGGTGACTCTGCATATGAATTTTCAAGAACACACCTGAAAAAACTATGCAGTGAACAGAAATTTAATTAAAGACCTACATCCTTTGTATTTAGGAAACTTAAATGTAAGCAAGTCCCAAATAATTCTAGCATTTACAGAACATTACAAGGGCATCAGTAGCAAAATTTGTGGATTTCCAGTTATGTATTTTTTAAATATTTATGATGCACATGTTCCTAATAAATCAAAATAAAGTCCATATATCGGATAAAAGTAATACTAAAACACTATTGATTTACATAAATGCTCTAAGAAACCTTCCTTATTCACTCTCCCTAAGGAATTTCAGTTATTAATCCACAGTCAGATTGTTTTTTCTGCCTCACCACAGCAAAAACTTCCAAGAAACAGTCACAAAATCACTTGAATTAGTACCTAGGTCAAATTCACACACCAAGTCATAGTAATTAACTACAGCATCAAATTCATGCCAATGTGAAATAAAAAGTGCAAGTTTGTGCACAGACACTGCCTCCAGTCTAGACTACAGTTGAGCCTGTAAGGTCACAATTTCAAGCAGCAGCAGCAAGCACAGAAATACATATTTATCTAACTGAACTCATTCCAGTTAAATCTGCACAACAGCAACACAAAATCAGCATTGATTTATAGTTTGTTTGGTTCATTCCAGCCAGATGTGTTTTCAGACTGAATTCACTGCACAGCAGCAGAGTGCTGGAGGAGAGCAGACAGGGCTGGCAGAACCTCACAGCACGGGTGTTCACAGGCGAGCGTTTATAGTAGTGCCTACAAGACGCAATTCAGACAGCTGCTGAACTTCGGCAGCTCTGCAGCTAAAGCATAAATTGGAAAGCCCTTGCCTGGACAAATAACTAGCTGAAAACAGACAACAGACGGTAGGCATAAATGGTCAGTTTTCACAGGGAGGGAGAGTAATAGGAGCGTTTCCCAGTGTTCTGCTATACACCATACTCATAAACAATCTGGAAAAGGGGCAAGGAGTGGAATGAAAGTCTCCTGAGGATATAAGCTATTCTGACAGTAAAGAGAAGGGCTGACTGAATACCTGCAGAAAAATCCTATGAGACTGAACGATTGGGAAAGAAAAACAAAAAATTCAGTGCAAATGAGGTAGCAGTCTGAAGAAAAATTATCCTAATTTCACATAGTGATGTACTCCAATCTGGTCATTAACATTCAGAAAGTCTTGCTGGAGTCATAACAGACTGATAAAAGCATCAGCTCATGCCCATTAAACATATTAAAAAAATAAATCTAATGTTAGGAAATGGTTAGTAATTATACCATCATATAAAGCTATATAACATCTGCAGCTTAAATCTTAGATGCAGTGCCTGTTCCTTCATTTCAAGTGGACATAATGAAGGGGGAAATATTTTTGAAAAGGAAACAAGGTTTGAAAAGATGAATAATAAGGAATAATCAATTAGGCTAGGGTTCTTCTGCCTGTAAACAGAGATTACTGCTGTGACATATTACGAAAGCCTATAAAAATCATCAGTTGCACAGAGAAGGTAAATCTGTTGTTCACAAACAACACAAAAGGTAAGATATATGAAATGAAGCTAGCAGCTGTCAAGTTCAAAAGAAAACAAGCAGCACCTACAAAATTATTTTGTGCTCTGGAAGGTCTCCCTCAGGATGTGTCAGTGCTATATATTAAAATGGACTGGGGACACAGGCAAATTCACAAAAGAAAAATACATTAACTATTAATAACATAAATGCAAACAACATCTACCTCTTGAAGTCCTACAGCGTCAGGAGACAAAAGGGCTATCAAAGGTTTATATAATTTGCCCTGACCTTACGCTCTTTGCAGGAAAGAACATGATTCCGTCTGATTCTAGGCTGTTCTTACACTGCAAAATCAATTACATCTCTGGTGCTCCTCAGCCCTTCTTTGAAGTCAACTCAGCTTGCTTACCTGGCAAAAGCTGATACTCTGGGGAGGTGGGGACACAGGGGGGCTGGATTAGCACCCTGCTTATTTAGCAAACAACTGGTTCTGGAAAACATCCAATAAATGCTGGAGATGGTACAAGACAGAGCAAGAACACAACCAGCCCTTCTGCATGCCAACCAGTCATTAGATCAGTTTAAGATTTAATGTGCAGCTTCATCACCAAAATACATACAAAAAGGAAGCAGCAAATTACCTATATCATCTATTCAAGCACGCAGAGAAAAGCCACAATTCTAGCTCTTCTAGGGGGGACAAAAAAAGGGCCAGTTTCACATTTTTAATCCATCTGGTAAGTAGGAAGAGATTCTGATTTATACATGACTGAATAGTAAAGGTTACTTTAAAATTAAACATCGCGTTTATAACCTTTACTGTATTTATAAAATCTAAAGTAATGAATACCCCTTCAGCAAACTAAAACCTGTTGTAAATACAGAAATGCATCCAAGTCTGGTAAGGATGATAGCCAAGTGAAAAATAAAGTTATTCCGTCACAGCATCTATTTGATTATCACATTAAATGGTGCTACATCAGTCACAGAAGCCAAGGGGATATGACCAGATAGAAAAAGGTGAATGATCCATAAGAACACATTATTCAAAATCCAGCAAGTCCCATTTGCAATTCAGAATTTACAAGAACAGAACTGAAGACCAAGTGAGATTATTGAAATCTCTCATCAATTCTGATTTGCACAGTAGAAGGCACAGTCACACAGTCTTTCCTGTATCAGGACCAAATTACTACTGCTTTGCTTAATAACTGACCTGATCTGACCAGAATACTAAAAATTCCCTGGTAAAAGCAATACAGAATTTTATTATTCTTCCCAAACCACATTCATATGAAAACGAGACCACTGAGATACATCGAAACACATACCAGTAACATAGTCTTTAACATTACACAGAGAAACAGCAAAACACTCCTCTGTTCTCCTTTAACTGTCATGGATTAAACCAGGCTATAATAATTATGGACACAAATACTCTTAACCTGTACTGCTGTCCAACGCTAGGCTTAAGAGCTGCAAGCAGCAGAGGCATACTTACTTATGTCCAAAACACAGCTGACAGATAATTATGCACACAAGGTAGACCCTGATAATGGAGCATTATGGTGTCAGCACTGCCTACAGAAACAGAACTCACTGTTTGGCTTTCCTTCTTCCAGGAAGCAACAGCAGTGGCAATCCATTCGAGCTATTATTCGTGAGAATAAAAACTAAATAATTAAAATTTTAAATCCCTATTCTGTTACATATGAAAACCGAACCTGAAAAAAAATTTTAAAGCTGATTTGCTTCCTTCAATTTTTATTATTTTTGTGCTTAGACTATATTATGATCGTAATTTTTTTAAGCTTCTTACCAAAATATCTATATATTACTACTATGCTATAGTGTTTACCTTGAGCATGCAACAGAGGAATGTTTAAGAAAACTGTCCTAGAAGCATCTTTAACAAAATTTCCTAGTACATCTTTAAGGAACCAAAATACATGTTGTACGTAATAGAGCCCCTGAAATTTAAATGTACCAGTACTTACGCTTTCTAATGAAAAACACTAAAGACCCTGTCATATGTGATGAATGTGAAATACAAGCTGCAAACAGAAGCACCGGAGGATTTCTGAAAGTGATCTAAGATTAAGAAAATTTAAATTATACAGGTTTGTTCAATTATTTTTTAACCTTAAGACACAAAATGAGTAGCTAGGAATATAATTACAGTCTCCAATAATGCTGCTTCCAGCAGCTGTTTAATTTTCATTTTATAACATTTCCAGCTTCTAAATTTGCAAACACAATACAAGTCAATACAAGCCAAGTATAGCCCACACTAAGCTTCTGCACTCAAGATAAGTTTCAGTGCCTCACGTGCGACACGAAAGCCAAGTTTCAAAATTCCAAATAATAAATGAAATTGGAACAGTCATTGCCAGTTCTGAACCTACTCCACAATCCCAATCCAATAGCCAATAATCCAAATGAATCTTAGCGATTGTCTTGCTTCTTTAGGACTGTTGCCTCAGTTCAGTGTGACACATTTGGTAAGCTCTGCTCCCCTAGTCCAGTAAATTATTGTGCTAGAAAAGCTCCACACTGATTTTAAACTCAGCTTTTAAGACTTTACATTTCTTTTTTACTTTTCAACATCAACTGGAACACTGGTGCTAAACACAGTATAACGTGCTCCAGGATCTGAAAGACTGTTTCTACAGAAAAAGAAAGGCAGAAGCTAAAGTAATGTGCCGCCAAGCCCTCCTATCTGAACACGGAAGACTCATGAGTGTGCCAAACATGGGAAACAGAAGTGGATTCTTCTCCACTTGAAACCCTCATCGCATCACCTCAGCATTCAAGGACAAAAGCTCTTCTGGGTTTCCCAGATGTAACCCCCTGATGCTTAATAGAGCTTTCCTATTCTCCAGAGCAAACACACATGTGACTGAGTTGCCCCAGTTCTGCTACAAACTTTGACTGTGATTCACATACTGCAACCGTGCTGTCACGACCTTGATCATGCACTGGTTCCAGACGCCTCGTACTTGACAGGAATCAGAAAACTGATGAGACACCAGGCTCTCAACTGGCAAAGCAAACCCCAAGGCACTGCCGCCAAGCCAGCCAGCAGCACTCCCAGCACTGCCTGGGAACCTAGTGACAGTACTACACAGCGTCAGTTGTTTTGTAACGTCGCGTTTTCTGCGCCAGACTTCATAATGATGATTTTTAAGATAGTAGAAGCATCTGACTTTGCTACCATGTTTTGAATTACTCCCCGTGATTTAAATATTAAAAAAAACCCATACGTTGACCTAAAATGATGCAAGTCAACAACAACAAAAAAAAAATACTTACAAGCTATTCCTTTCCCATTTGCACACTGACAAGACTGTACCGAATTAAAGAAAACCACCCCATTTTTGTTGTCCAAAGTAAATAACGCAACTGAGAATTCCGAGATCTAAATACCAGAAGGGAATGCTACCGATAAGAGAAAGCAGAAAGCCCAAAACACTCCTGTCCATTATTTAAATGGAGAAAAATAATTTCAGTGAAAAAAAACCGGGGCAGTTGCAAGGCGTTTTTCTTTTTCTCTCCCACGAAGCCCGTTATGACGAGAGATTATTTCCTAAATTCGGCTCCGTGAGGGAACGGTACCTTCCTCCGGCGTCTCGTAACGGCAACGGAGCGGAGCCCTCCCTCAGCCGCGGCCTCTCGGCAGGAGACGCCGGCGGCAATGACCGCCAGGGCCCTGCGGGCTGCGGCCGCCTCAGCGAGACCCTCCCGGGGAGCGCCCGGAGAACCCCTGCCGCGTTCCCGCTTACCGCCAGCCCCCCAGGACCGCGGAGCGGCAGCAGCGGCCGCGGGGCGCAGGGCTCGGCGAGACAGACGATGCCCGCGGGCGCGGCGAGCCGCTGACCCCGGCCCACCCGCCGCAACGGCTCCCGCGCAGCCACCGTGCGGCACCTGCCGCCGAGCGCCTCAACGGCGACGCCCAGTACCCGCAGAGGACGCGCGGGGGCGGCTCCGGGGGTGTCCGGAGCCGAGGCCAGGCCCGCGGGCGGCGGCAGGGCTCACCTGGGCGACAGGTACCTCAGCGGCTCCGGCTGCCGCGGCATGTGGGGCGCTCTGCGCCTGCGCGCTGCGCCGCGGAGCCCGCACATGCGCGGGGCCCGTTCGGGGGCTAGGACTACGAACAAGATGGCGGCCGGGCGGCGAGCGCCATCTTGGGGCAGGTCTTGGCGCATCGCCTTCCGCCCGAAGGGCTGGGCCTGGCCGCGCCGCACGCCCCACCGCTCCCCGGCCGGGCCCGGTGCCGCCCCACCGCCTCACTCTCTCAGCAGTCCCGTGAAAGCTCCGAGCGGGAGGAGCTCCCCAGCCGGCTCCGCCAGCGCGGTCGGGCAGCAGCGCCGCGCGGCGACCTGGGGCTTGCCAAGGCCAGACAGACCGACTGCAAGCTGAGGGAGTGTGCCTGCAGCAATCCTCGGAGCCACCCCGAAGCACCTCTTGTGCTGGTGGGAGGTAAGATTAAATGGGTAGACCAAGCAAATGTGCTTGTTCCTTTCCCCCAGGAGGTTGTGGCGGCATGCAGGAGTGAACATTGGCGGAGCACACACCCCCGAGGTCACATTACCAGGGTACCCTGTCCCGGGACCTGCTGCCTGAGCCCCAGCTGCGCTCTCCACGGGGGTAGCCGGCCCGAACGGGCAGCGAGCTCTGCGCCACGGTGCGGGGCGTGCGCCATCCTCTGCCCCCTGCCGCCTTCGCCCCCTCCTCAGCATCTTCTCCAAGTTCAAAGACGTGGTTCCCAGGATAGCGTGGCATCCCCAGTGCCTCACCTTAATTAACCTCGGTAGTGCCCTGCCCGAAACATCTAAAACCAAGGTATTGCCCAAACTAAATGCATATGCTGGTTTCTGGTGCCACCCAGTGGTCCCGTATACTGCTTCTAACTCGGTCCTTGAACTATTAAAAGTCCGTTACTAGACAGTGGAGGAGGGGGAGCAGACTTGAGACAGTACGTAGGTAAACCATTCCCGAATGTGCTCCCAGTAGAAAAGAGCAGCACTGGGCCATCCTGCCACAGTGGTCATCCCAGCCCTGTGCAGCACCGTTGAGTGCCCAGTGCTCCCCCCTCCTTACCTCTGAGCCCCAGCCCTTCCTCACATCCCTCCCCTGAATTGCCTGTGAAATCCTGTCACTTAACTCAGCACTAGTTGCTACTTCTATCACCTTTTCTCACTTATCTGTTACATCTGGCAATTTGTCTGATGTCCAGCTTTACCAGGGCCTTCTCATTTGCCAGCAGTCATCCTCTTTGAGGTGGTACCAGATGAATCTGCCTGACTTGGGAAACATCCAACTTATGCAGTTGCAAGTAGCTGCAGTCTGACTTCCTGCCACCAAGACCCAGCGAGGGCAATACAGGGAAAACACAGGGAGGCATTTTAGGTAAATAACACCCTGTAAACAGGCAGACAAGCCCAGCTCTTTGGCCTTGTTAGCCACATAACGTTTCACAGGTGTTGGTAGCAAGGTGGAGTGCATTTGTTTCTCTGGCTCCTGGTGCTGGAGTAAACCCAATTCTTGCCCGAGTCTTAGAACTTCAGAGACCACCCTGCAGATCTGAGTGACCCACCCCAGTGGACCGCTTCATTGTAGGTCACAGTATTAAATGTCAAGCCTTTCTCAGAGTCAGATTAGGTTCAGCACTACAAAGCTAGGCAATGTTACATGCTCCCTCAAGCCTGGAGGCAAGCAGTGCTCCATTTTGCCAACAGATTGTATACAGCCCTCCTAACATACCTGTTCACCTACAGTGTGCTGTTGCCTGGCTTTGCCAGGGCTATATACTGAAATTCTAGGGGCTGTGGTGACCGTTTCTCCCATAAGTTTATTAGTTCAGCTTGGACACCTTCCCCTTATTTTAAGAAACTGTCAACAACAAAAAAGGATCCAAGATGAGCATGTACCTGCCAGAGAACAGAGAGGGCTGGTTGGTCCCTGAGGGATGGGGCAGCTGGCCAGGGCAGAAGCCTTGGCAGCCAGAGCACCATCCCATCGTACCCAAGCAAGCTGAGCAGAGCAGACCCAAAGGTGATGGCCAAGTTCAGTCAAGAGTCCAGATCATGAGGCACATTTGTGGTGATAATGCAGGTCCAAGTCAAACTGCAGGTTGAGGTCAGGTCTGGTGAGAATAACCAACATCAGCTGCAGCCTAGTGATTGCCAAGCAGGACCATGGGGACAAGGTGGGTACAAGATCAAGCTGGAAAATCAGTCCACAACTAAGGATCAGCTTGGAACAGGCATAGCTGAGACAAAGCTACAGAATGGTTCTCCTATAACAGAGCTCAGGCAGGGACTAGAGCCCTCCTGAGCCTTATTAAATTAGACTCCTGGGCAGGGTGTGTGTGGGTGGAAGTCCATGTGAGGCTGGTCAGGGCCATTAAGGCCTATTAGTGCATGGAAGGCCCTGGAAGTACCTCCCAAAAACCTGTGTGGAAGTACCTGAAGCACTGTGCGTGTCTGAAACACAGTCCCTGCTCCACAGACCCAGAACTGGTGGATTCCCCTCTTGCAGCTCCCTCCTGGGGAGCCCAGGGGCCCTCCAACAAAATCCCAGAGCAGTTCAGGCAGTCAGCACTGGCTGTACCCACTGTACCTCACCTACAAGGATAGTGATTTTCTTTCAGATCCCTCTCAAGATGTGAGAAGCGTGCAGTAAGTGGTCACTGGGCACCAGCCAGCTCCTAAATATGTTGGCTAAGACAGTCCTGTGATGGAGCTGAGCGCACCAGCAACAGAGGCCTGAGTGGCCCTGACCAACCTCCCTGGGGACCGCCACCCCCAAGGAGCCCTGCTGCAGCTTGGCCCTGGGCCCTCGCTCCCTGGGCTGTGGTGTAGGGGGGTGCCTGTGTCTCTTGTCATGGCTTCTGACGGGACCTTGGCTGTTAAGAAGCTCTCTTGGGCAGACTCCTTCAATACATATGATAGCCCACCAACCTTATTCTGAGCAATTTTTTATTTTTTTTTCCTTTTGTTTCATAGCAATACTTTTTTTATATAAAAGCATTTAAGGAATAGCATGCCTAGTGCTGTCTGCCCCCTTCTCACACAGGCCCAAGCTTTTCATGATACCTTCTTGTTTGCCTGGGCTGCCAAGAGCAAGAAGGGAAGGCAGAGGGGTAAGTGTGGACCTGTGCAGGCACTATATGCAGAAACAGTCAGTAGCACTCCTTAAATTTGTAGGTATTATGTAAACTAGATTGGCTATTGAACAGAGGTGGAAAGAGGAGAATTCCCTGCCACAAGACTGTACAATCATTGCAGCAGTCCTCCAGCCCAGGATGTTGGTTTTAGGCTCCCTGGTGTGGTTGGTCCCCATGCTGTACTGGCTACTGTCAATACAGCTTATTTCATCTGTATGTGTGCTGCCGCATAGCAGTCCAGGACTGGCAGAAGACAGCAGCATTTGCCCTAGCTAGACTAACTCTACCTCTTTCCATGTGTTTTTAGCTGACCTGTGTCTTTTTTTCCTACAGTCCTCACAGAAGACAGTGTTACTTCCTGTTTTTCTCAGAGAAGACACTAATGAAAAGAATTGCTGAAAATTACTTACAGAACTGTATGCTGTTGCATTGAGGATATAACGTAGTAATAACTGTATTGTGGGCATAAGTGAGGGCTGGGAAGCAGAGGGCTCTCTGGCTGTAAGGCAGTCAGTGTTGGGGCTCCCCAGTGCTTTTGCAGTCATTCAGTTGCATATCAGCGTGAGTGCCCTGTGCCCTGGCACAGTGTGGCTCTGGCCTAAGGCACCAACGGGTGCTGGCGGGGGGGTGGGGGGAGCAGGTGCTGAGGCAGCTCTCAAATGAGCCCTGGATGGGCCACCTGACTTCACACCAGGAGAACATGGGTCGTTGTTTATTTCAGAAAAAGCAGTGTATAACTGCAAAGCTTCTCATGTCAGCCTAAACCCTTCACAAATCTTTGGCTGAATGTTCTTTCTTGCCAAAATCTACAGTGTACACAAGCCAATCTCAGAGATCAGTAGCAATGAAACAGCTACTCTACCCACCCAGGGCTGCAGTTCAAAATACTAAGGCAGTCTTGAAATTGCATTGTATTTTAATTTAATTAATTACTTTTCAAGCTTTCTAGAAAAAATAATTGTTCACTACAAAGTGATAAAACTGTCTTAAGCCAACTTAACCCTCATCCACAGCCTGTAAAATATGCACATTAAGTGCAGCTAAATACTTGGAGTGTTTGCATTCAGAGGAAAGTTGTATTTGGAAAATAACAGCTAGAATTCAGACTGTCTCTGTCAACCTCTTTTTTGCCTAATCCAAATCAGATTTCCGCAAACACTATTGCTTTTTGTTGCACTCAAAGACATTAGAGCAGCTTCTCTGCATATTTGCATTCAGCTCTCTCCACAGAGGGTGTCTGCCAGACACCAGCTTTGGCAAAACAGGCTCCCCATCAAAGCATCCAATTGAACTAAAAGTCAGCTGTGAGCGGTCTGATTCTGCAAGTAGTTCAAAACCTAACATTCCTCCCTCTGATAGCTTTAGTGACAGCACAAAAAGAAGCATGCAGCATATGCAGCTGCAGTGCAAGGTAAAGGGAGGCTATTGCATTATTTTTCCCACTCATTTGAATCATTGGGTGCTGTCCTGGGTGACAGATGGCGCATTTCCATCAGACACAAGGGAGGGACAGCAGGGATCAGGCTCACCTGTGAACAGCCTAGGGCTGGCCCTTGGCAGGCACCTCTGTTTTCTGTTACAGTAGTCAGGGGAACAGTGGGCCACAAACATAACTATGCCATCTATACATACATGTGCCTCATCGGGTTCATCCAGATCTGCTGGGCCAGTGTGATTTCCCATGCCTTTCCAGTTTTATAAGGAGAGCAAAGCTGCCTGGATCTGGAGGGCAGAGCTGTCCCAGCAGCAGCTGGAGCCACCTCTCCTTGCAGAGGCAGCCCACTGCCCTGCCTGGCTGTGATGGGCTCTCCTGATGGCTGTGCTCTTCAAGCATCTTCCCAGGCTACAGAAGTCATAACTTCTCATCTTCAGTCACCAATGGGAAATGAAAAAGGGTGCTACACTGCAAGCCAGAGATACACAGAGAATGGCAAGTCTGTGAGGCAAGTTGTGCAAGAGCCTGATGTAAGGGCATGTGTTTCCAAAGCAGTGGCCTGCTCGAGCCTGGCAAGCTCACTGCATGGTGTGCTGGCCGCAAAAGGAGCCCTTGGCTCAAGCCAGCTGCTCAAAGAACTCCTGCAAAAGGCTGCTCCTTCTCTGTAAGACACAGCACTGGAATGTGATGCTCTGGGGTTGCTCAGGGTTGCCAAGCTGCTCTGCACAAACCTCGTTTCTTTGTACTAGAGCCAATGATTCCCTTGTGTCTTTCTGAGGCCTTCAGGGAAGTGGAGGAATGGAAGGGAGCGCTCTGCTTACTGCACAGGCATGTCAGAAAACACCTCCCACACTGCACATCTGTGGCATTGACCATTTACTGAGAAGTCTGAGTGGGGCAGCGCTGCTTGCTGTGCAAAAAAGGGCAACACTGAGGACGGCCACTCTATTTTCTCAAGGCACAAAGATGCCTTGCATAGGCTAGATGGTTTATGGTTGAGAGGCACTGGCCAGGCATGAAATGACCATGTACCTGCTCAGAAGCTCCACTGAACCTGAAGGGCTCTTCTGCTCATATTCAGCACAAAACCCAGCAACTGGGAATGCTGCTTTCTGTGTGCAAGTAGGGGTAGCTCCGTATCTTCCAGCTTAGAAAACAGACCACATCAAATTCTTTTTTCTTTTATAAATCCATGCCTTTTCTTCAATAAATGTTTACTTGTTTAGTATTTACTTTTTAGAATTTGAAGTGCTTCACTTCCTAGCAAGTATTAATCGAAACTATAGCAATGAATGCTAAGCATGACTGAAAGTATATCTGTGTTAGAGGTGTGCAGTGGAAGTAATGGGGAATGTGAGAATGTGATGGGCAGCATGTTTTCACATTATTTTTTTCTGAAAAAGCTGTAAGTGGGACAACACTAGGATGATAATAAAAGATGTAAGAAAATCTTCACGAGACACCTGGGGTATTCTCTTGACACAGAAGAGCCAGCTGAGGAAGTAGCCAAAATACTCATATTAAAGCTATACATGTATATGTACATAAATGAATGGTCATGATTATAGGTATGTTATGATATATTAATTATATATTACATGACTACATTATGATATATAGTGAACTTATGTAATATGAATATAGAATTAACTGAAGGCATGGTCCTGGAGACTGAGTAGTTTGGGCTGGAGCTTTGGACCAGAAATATGCTCAACATGTGGAAAATAATGAATTAAAACACAAATGATGGAAGACAGCCTATGAGAAAACGCACAGTGCAGTGTAATAAGGAACTGATGAAATGTTTACAAAACTGAGCTCTAGCTTATATATGAGCTCCTGAAGCTCAGACATCAGTGTGCTGCTCAGCTGCAGCACACTTGCCTGTCTACAGGACACCTGCATGACAAATTCAGTGTCTCATCAAGCTGGGCAGATGTAGTTCCTCACAGGGTTCCGGGCTGACTCTGAAGCAGGCAGCTATGGGCAGCAGTTGCTTTCTGGGCATGCGGGGTGGGATGGTGCTCCCAGACTTTCTGCCCAGCTGGGCACCAGGAGTGGGCAGGGGGAGAGGCAGACCCTGAGGAGAGCAGCTGGACACAGGTGTGATGACAAGCTTCCCTGTGAGGTCCAAGGTCAAGGCAACCTCCATCTCTGTCTCTTCACTATGTAAGTGCACAGAGGTTCATACCAAGAGAAAATTTGAAAGGTTTTCAGAAGCCAGCCAAAGCCTTTGCATTGCTGTTTACTACAGAGTAGCTTCAGGCTATTCCCTGGCTGAGGTTTTTCTTTATGAGGAATGAGTCAGCCAGATAAATCTGTTTAAAACTGAAGTAAGCAGAAAAAATCTTAAGACAAATTGCTCATAAGAAGAAATTGCTAGCACTAGATCAGACTTGCCCCTGTGTTGTAGACTAAACAAGAAATTAGTCACCTACCTGCTTATGTAACCATAAAACGAAATGCCCTTGATATGAGAGAAATGGGGTGTGGCAAATGCATTCCACTTTTTAAAAGAGACTTGGGGAACTATGAGCCATTGAGTCTAGCATCTCTATCAGGCAGGTATGGAACCTATACCAAAGAATGTAATCGATAGAAGTAGGAAAAAAAATAATGGTAAAATAGTGATGAGTCATGATGATTTTATAGACTTTATATTTTTATAAAGTGTTTCACGAGCAAGGCAGGGAGGCTGGAGGCTCCCCAGCAAGGGAGGGCAGGGGTCCATCTGGGACCCAGGAGACAGACCAGAGTGCCTGTATGGAGAGTGGCAAGGCCAGGGCTGAGCCCAGTTCCCTCTTCCTGGCTGGGCTCAGCCCCCCTACAGCTTGTTCACTGCCTGCTGCACAGGGGTGATGGGAGCTAGCACTCAGGGTGCCCAGCTGTGCTGCTGGGGGGGAAGCACGAGGGCGCTGGGGAGGGGTGCAGGGGGTGATGCCCCCCTGCCTGCAGTTCTCAGTACTGAGTCACTGGGCAGGAAGAAACCAGCAACTCCAGATGAAACCATCTCAGATTTGAAAGTGAGCCTTGAATTTTGAAAGGAGGTTTTCAGAGAATTGAGAACTGCATTTTTACTGCCCCATTCTCAGTTGAGTTTAATTAATATCTCATCCCAGTTACTGCTGCATACTATTTAAACCACAATGGGACTTCTTGGAGAATGTAACTAGTAGACCAGAGTTAATAGCACCAATGAGTGGGTGGATGACATTCTCTAGCATGCAAAAAAGACTTCTATTTAAAACAAACCTTTTATTTTTGTTCTTCGAATGCCAATGGCCTTTCTCTGATGTTGTCCTTTCTTTGAGAACTGTTGTTCAAAATATGGATGAAGACTGTTTGCTGAGCGCTGCTGTTTTCTACCTGGATAGCCAGGCTTGTGTTTTGAAAGCCCACCATAAGATTCTTGTTGGTCAAAGGGTAAGAAAACATGGCTAGCACAAACTGCTGCTGCAAAGTGGTGATTACAAGCAGTTTTAAGCTAAACCAACAGATGTGGGAAAAGGGAGCACCTACCTGATACCACCTCAGTTTTCTGTTTGTAATCCCCTGACCTGCCCAATTTTGACCCCAGCACACAGTCTTCTCCTGGAATCCCTTTGGGGTTATTGTCCACACACACGTGCTCCTGGGAATTTGGCATTTAGTTCTGGCTTTCCAGTTCTGTGGGTGGCTTGCTGGTGTTTTGCACAGCATAAATACCAAAGGCTGCCCCAGTAACAGTGGCTTGGAGCCACGTGTGGGAGCCTCCTCACCAGGCACAGGCTTGGTCTCTCCTTTGCATGGCCAGTAGGTGCTTCTCGGTCAGCCCACAGGCCTGGCCCCAAGCCCTGGACATGTGCAGGTTGTCTGCACCCCACGGGGTCAGGACTTCCCTGCAGACCTGCAAACTGTGGTCCCTGAACTTGCCTTTTCTTATTTCATTTTTCTGTTTGCAGCTAAACTTTGAGTTTACCTCTTATTACATAATCTTCTCATGGATACACTTTTTTATATATTTATGTTATGCAAATAAACTATATAAAAGTGCATCTGTATCTTTATAACATATTTTACATATTTGCACAGCTCTGCATATGTAGAGATAGGTTTGTATATATTAATATCTCTACAGCAGGTCATGTAGCTGCCATGACAGAGCCCACCATGGCTGTCATCCTCTGCTACCCACGTCAGGCCTGTGCTTGCTGCCCTGGTGCAGGTGCTCATGTAGCCCCTGGAAGAAAGGCGCTCCAGCTCTGTGAGGAATCAGTTACAATATCCTTTACTGGAGGGAACATCAGAGGGAAAAAGAGGATAGTAGAGACAGCCTTATGGCCCTGTCATTGTGGTCTTTAGGGTCTTAAAGGGTTTTCCTCATAGTAAACAACTCCTTAATTTCTGCAGTTAGGCAACATGCTGTTAGATGAAGACACACTGCTTTGCTTCAAGATAAAGACAAGGACAGGCCAGTGGCATCATCGCCACATGCCCTGTGGGAGCTGCCTGCAAGCTCCTCTGGTGCCATCGGCTGGCAAAGCCCATCCGGTGGCCAGGGACTGTGCACAGCCTGGTGGGCAGCCCAGCACAGGCCTGAAAACTGAGCTCCCCACATGGCACACACAGGCTGGGCAGGCTGGTGCCCCTAAGGTCTGTGCTCGGGTGGGTCACCAGCCCCTCAATGCCCAGGAGTCTCCCATCAGGATCAATGTGGGCACTGGGGATGGGGATCTTCCAGCATGCTCCAGGAGCACTGATCTCCAAGCACGCTGTGGCTTGGCTTTGGAGGGGGAGTCCTGTATGGACAGGGAAGGAAGGGACAATGATCTTAACTTTTTTTACACACAAATACAGGTAACATTACAACGGTAAGGTGTGTGAACGGTGTGCTAAGATAGAGAGAACACAAGCAGGGCAAACTGCACTGATCTGGGGAGGCAGTACACAGGCAGCAGGCAGCCCCAAGGCCATTCTTAGTGGTTTTGAAAACCACAAGGAAAAGAGCAGAAAGGCAGCTCACCACAAGTTGCTGCAGATAACCCCCAAGTTCTTTTCCTCTGCCGCTGTCAAGCTTAATGTAGGAGGCTGAAAGGAGCTTTTGCACCCCTGATACAGCAGGCAAGGGGCCAAGAGGAAGATGGGCTCAGCAAGCAAACTGTGGTTTGGGGGACAGCAGATCCATGAGCCAGCTCTGCATGGCTTTAGTTGCATTGTGTCTCTTGCACGTGTGGTTGTCGCCTCTGATCCTCTCTGCTTGTGCGCTGAACTCCCTTTCCACACAGCTTTCTCAGTCCTTGCTGCATGTACCGCCACCAAAGCCTCATCTCTCCAGAGCATGTTTTGTTTTGTTTTGGTTGCTTGTTTTTGTTGGTTTGTTTTGTTGTTTGTTTTTTATTGGGCACCAGAGATTAATGGTTGTGTCCTGTAAGGGCCCCCCTCGCCCCTCGGGACAGAACAGATTTAGAGCACCGAACAAATCTTTACTGTAAATGTCTTACCCCTCGCCGTCAGCAGCCTCCCGTGCACAGGGCCGCAGGACAGAGGCCTCGCTGCAGGGCAAGGGCATGGTTTGCACTGTGCTACGCGGGTAGTGCTGCGGCTGGGGCAAGGAGATCCGGCCCCGTGAAGCAGCCCGTGAGGCCGGACCGATCCCCGGGAGTGCGGGATGCCGGCGGGAGAAGTGCGGAGAGGAGAGAGGGGAGGCAAAGGCCTCCTCGGGACTGGAGTCGCGGGGCGGCGTGCTGGGGCGGTGGCCCGCGGGCAGGCCTGGACGAGGCGCGCGGGCGCGCGCGGCCCCTTTAAGAGAAAGGGCACGACGCTGGCGCCAGGCGCGACCGCCGGCGGCATGCGCATGCGCGCAGTCTTGCCCCGCGACTTATTCGGCGCTGCTGGCGGAGGGGTCGTGTACTAGGGTGGGGCGTTATGTTCCAGGGCGGGTGCACGCATGCGCAGCGCGCTACGGGGCCTGGCCGGCTGCTGTGCGCTTTGTGGCGCTGCCGGAAGTGGCCGCGGGGAGCGGAGCGGGGCAGCGCGGAGTGGCGTCTCCCCTGTGTCGCCTCGGCCTCCGCGGGCACTATGGAGCCGGCGGCCTGAGGGCGGAGCGGCCGGCCCTGCCCCGACATGCCCGCCGGGCCCCTCGGCGCAGGTAAGGCGGCTAGGGCC